>BSBM01000893.1:12607500-13207500 GCA_027924585.1 Larix kaempferi
GCTCATTGATGAGGAAACAATCTAGCAAATTGACATTATAGTTATTGAACAAACTTACACTTAGCATGATTGAGGACCTGACCAAGGTGACCATTATATGGAGGAAGGTCACAACGTCCAATGTTTCAATTAATTTGCATCTTTTTTCTTATGTATTTCACTTGTATTCTTTTGCTTGGCCAATATATAAGGTAGTTTAGTTATAGGTTTTCTAAGGGAACCATGTATCTAATATCATATCAACATGTTGTGGAATAATTTTGATTTGTTTTTCAGCTCACAAAGCCATTTTTGGGAAATCTAAAATATTGTAATGTTTTGGATATATGGTCCTCCACAACCCTTTTATGTGTGGTCTTATGGGTGACTAAGAGCATAATATGCATGTAATCAGAGTTATCTAGGTCAGTATCCCTCTAATCAATACGTTGGTGATCTTTCCCTAGTCATAGGATTAATTTCATAACCGACAACTCTACTGGGTATAAACCAACCTTTGTAGGGACTCGTTGATTGATTTTTTAGTTTGTTTTTGGGTTTTTTATATCTAAATGGATTAAACATGTCCCAGATACCTTAAAATTCCCATAATTTTAGAATTTTTTTCCTTTTTAGCATCACTCAAGTGCCACTCACACTCTCATGTACTTACGGGTGTGAATGGTAGGGGGTCTTCATGCTTTCATGTGTTGACAAACATGAATGTTCGGGTTTCTTTCTTTGAACAGGTGTGAATTATCTATTCTTTGAATATTTTTCTTAGAATTGCCTCATTTTATCTAAATAACTTGAGTTGTTTGGGTTATTTGAGTATTCTGGAAAACTCTATGTCCTGTTTGGATCAATTTGGGTGGTGTTTGAGTATGTTTGTCTTGAGATTGAATCAAAAGTTTGTGAAAAGTTTTAGAAGTGTCTTGTGCTTCATTTTCTTTTCATTTGATTGAGTGATTGATAACCCTTAAGTGTGAATACTTAGATAATAATCAATTTTTTTTGCTCCTGTTTATCCTTGCATGAAAGAGAAATTGGCTTCCAAAACATTGTCGCCTAGTAGAACTAATATCCTTGAGTCTAAGAACGGTTGATTGACTTGCTTCTTCTCGAAATTGGATTTGGATTGTGGTCGAAGAGGATAGCATTATAAGTTGTTTTCACCATAGTGATAGACATAGCATCCCTTCTTTTTTTGCTTGTATTATTTTAGTTGTTGTTTAAAGTTGTATTTTCATCAAAAAGGTAAAAAGTTTGGATCTTAAAAAATTGTATTTGGTTTATGAAACAAAAAATTGATAAATTGCATTTGAATTGAAATAGTTGATTGTGTGGTTTGAAAAGTGCTTCATATTTCATTTTAAAGAGTGTGAATGTGTGCATTTGCATCGGAATATCTTTAGTCACACTTAATTTCTTATCCTTTTAAAAAGTTTTGAAATTGTTATTTTTTAAAAGCAGAAGCATTGTAAAGAACCTAGGAGATTTTATTTTCTAGAAACTCGCTTAATAGTCTAGGTTTTAGGACCTTGGAGATAGGTGTTGAGAGTTAACTCCTCCAAGGCCACACAGTATTTAGACCAGGAACAATTAAAGAGCGTTAAAATCCATTGGTAGCGTGAAGTACTTGTTGCGTAAGTACATCAAACATAGTTTTCAAGTAGTATTAAAACTAGTCCAAGTGGGCAAATTGTCGCATGTTGCTTGGATTAGTGGTGTTATGCGAGTTTGGTATTTATTTAGGTGTGGAAAGTCCTCAATGTGACACCATTTCTCACTGAAAGCTTCAAGTCTGGGACTTGTGTCCTACGTTCCCTTCCCATCCGTAGAAACCCTTTCCAATGACCGTTATGCCCTACTACCAAGTATGAAGTGGTGACCTTAGTTTCCTTTCCTAGGATCCTCACAGGTTACTACAAGGAGAACATCTTGCCGTACCCGAGGTAGACATAGAACCTTTGTCTCATCTCCTTGGGAGGGTATTCATCAAACGCGAGTACTTGCACCCCTAGCAATTGTTGTGTGAAGGTTAGCGTAACTTTCTCTTTCAAATATTCGTTGGTTGGAATTGGGCCCTAATCATCCCAGGATGACCTTCGGAAGGCCCTTACTTGCAGGGCTTCATTGATTGATATTTTGTCCTAAAAATCCAAGTACTTATCAATGGGATAATATGTATGCTTGCTTAAATATTTTCAGGAAATTTTTTAGTGTGTCGATTGGAACTTTTATTTCTCAAGTTGCAAACTTCTT
Source organism: Larix kaempferi (assembly GCA_027924585.1). NCBI lineage: Eukaryota > Viridiplantae > Streptophyta > Pinopsida > Pinales > Pinaceae > Larix > Larix kaempferi. The sequence goes on from BSBM01000893.1 coordinate 12,609,745, forward strand.
CCTTTGTGTCTTTAGTAAGACATCGTGGCTTATCAACCTTCACATAGGTCTAGAAGGATTCAAAAAATTTCTCCTAAATGGGAAGTTACCTACACCAAGGAAAATATTGGATTATGATGATCTACCCCCACAGGGGGCAATGGAAGAGAACCAAGAATCAGAAATAGAGCACAAAGAAGAAGAAAAATTTTCAATATATAGTGAGTCTAAGAAGTTATCCGAAGAAGGATACCTTAGTGACATTGAGGGATGTTTTAATAACAGTCACATATCCTCATCCTGAGGAAAATTTAGGTCCTATTTCTATAGAGGATATCTTGAACTATTTCTATAGAGGATCACTTGGACCTTAAAGGACTGCTAAATCCACCTCAAAGTCCTAGTTTTTCCATAACCGAGAGCTTGAGTTACACATCCCTAGAATTAACAATCCAATATTTTAGTGGGCTAGTATGGATAACATAAGATAGGTGCATATCACTGGGGGCACCCCATCCCTAGTCAGTTCCAATGCGGTAGGAGAAGTAAATCCTAATTTTTCATCCATAGTGGCATTTGGATGGTTCCCACCATCCTCACTAATGTCTATTGGAGGGACTATTCCATCGAATGGCCTCCTTTAAGTGGGTCTACATCCATGCCATAGGGAACTAACCCCTTCTCCTTTGGGATGATATTTCCAGGTTTCCATCCTATGAATGCTAGCATCCCTCCCATCTCAAAGAATATTATTTTCCCTAGCAATGGCCCCTCTATTCCATCCCATGCTTTCCCACCCTATGGTGGACATATGTCCATGCCCAGCCCTTCCATTCTGACTAGATTCAGTCTAGACTCTTTCCAGCCTCAGATTAGCATGTATTTCCAAGGAATTGGAAGTATGACCACTGGTGCTCCTCTAGGAATAAATGTGCCACAATGCAATATAATTATTCCAATAATAGGGGGCACTAGTGCAGGATTTCTTTAGGGGCACAATGTGCACCAAGGAAACATTCCTTAATTTGGGGAAGGAGGGATGAACATGGTCAATACTTTCAATGTTAACGCCTCACAAGGCAGCCAACCATTCATAGGAATGGGGGGGGACCCAGAGGAAATATCCCACCATTCATACAAATTCAGTTTTGTCAAAACCATAATTTTGGACAAAATAATCAACCTTTCATAATTCCTAGGGACCCTTATGTACATGGCTAATCTTTTGTCAATATAAAAAAATGGGTTGCTAATGCTCCTAGGACTTGTAATTCTATGGCACAGACAAAGTTACAATTCTTGGCTACTTTGAATTTTCCAGATGTGATGAATTTAACCAATGACCCAGTGTTACACTCCTACATGGCCTCCTATCCCTACCAAAATTCCATCAGACATTTATAAGTCTGAAGGGAATCCTAAGGAGGACCCAAATAACCATGTGATGATATTCCATCTTCGGTGTTCTTCAAACTCATTTATGGACGATTTCATTAGGTTGTGTCTCTTCCAAAGGACCTTAATAGGAGTAGTGGTGAAGTGGTACATTGAATTGCCACGAGTCTCCTTTCATAATTTTAATGCGATTTCCATGACATTCCTAAACAATTTCCAATTACCAATCTACTACAATACTGACACAAAACTCCTAACTTCATTATGGTAGGATAATTCCACTCACATATTTGATCACATTCATGAATAGTGGAGGAGACGAAATTTAATAAGGCACAAATTCATGATGAGTTCCTAACGGATTGGTTCATCAATTCATTACAACCATTCATCATGAAGGATGTGGCCCTCTCTGGGGTACAAACAAAAGAGACATCCATTATCAAGGCTTAGTAACTTGACTTCGTTTACTCCCATTCAAGAATGGTGTATGAGATACTTCCTACTGCTCCTAGAGTAGATACGGATCGACCAAACCCACCCATGGACCTCATGTTGATGGCATGATTGATTCATCAGTTGAAAATTCCACAACTTGTCAAGGTGTCAACCTAAATGCACCTACAGTTGGGAAGAACAACGCCAAAAATTCCAAACCGAACCCTCCCTTAGACATTTTGTCAGTACAAACGGCCAATGCTAATTTCAAACAGCATCCCGGAGGGAAGAATAATAAGAATAAGAAGAGTGGTAATAAAGGAAATAATAATACAAGAAACAATAACAATAACAATAATAATAACAATGTTGGTGGGGGTAAGCAAGAAAAAGGAAGGAGAAATTTCCATGCAGGTTTTGCACGGAAGATGTAGCTAGGGTTTTCACCCTAGCTTGTGCAAATGAGCACCTACTAAGGAGAATGGACTCCTTAGTAGCAGTTCAATAAACAGTAATTAAAAGACAATGCATTAAAACGGAAATTATTCTAAACATGTGCATGAAACATAAGAGACAAGAAATCATAAATGGTTTTCTTTTGTATTAAAATTTTACCTTAAGTGTAGAGGTTGGTGAAGTTCTTGCAATGATCCAAGAGGGTTGCTCCAAACTCCAACTTTGCTCCTTCTCTTTCTCCAATGGTGGAAATGGGCCAAAAGGGGCTCTCAATGGTGAAAGTAGCTCAAGGGTGAGCTAGGGTTTCAAGAGAGATTTTGGCAGAGTAAGGGTATACCTGATTGTGCATATGAAATGAGGGGTCTCCATCACCTATTTATAGGTTTTTAGTGGTGGAGTGCTGGCCCATGGTTTTGGGAACCATATGATTTAGGTCAGCTGTATAGGGTTTTTCCCTCCTTTTTTCCTCTTCTTCCTCATTATTTTATATTTTTTATTCCCTTTTTAGAGGGTTTTTGCTATTTTGGAGGAATTTTGGATATTTTTGGAGGGAAAAGGGGTTTTTTAGCCTTTTTGAGGCTTTTTTGATGGTTTTGTGGCCTTTTGGAGGCATTTTTGGCCTTTTGGAGGCTTTTTAATGGGATTTGAGGGTTTTGAAGGCAAATATGGTAGGAAATATGGACAAATGAGTCATGTAATGGGGTAGATGAGGTAGTGAGCACTTTTTGGGTGTTAACAGATTGCCCCCTGATGTGTGAGGGCAGGAGCTCATCGTATGGCCGATAGACATCATAAGTCGTGTATGGTTTTCCTGGGGTGTGGAGAAGAGAAGAAACAAAATGGAGCATGGAACAATGGTCCCGAACAAACTGCAAAAACTAAAAGTACATAACCTCAATAATGAATGAGGAATAATCTGAACATATGGATGAGGCGGGCATTCCCATGCTCGTATCAAGATATAGAAAAATAATAACAATGGGGTCCAAAATATGGGGACCTGACATATACATGACCTCAAATAATGAATGAGGAAGAATCTCAATACATGGACGAGGCGGGCATACCCATGCTCGTATCGAGATACATAAAAAATAACTGTGAGGCCCAAAAAAGGGGGACCTGTAGTATACATAGAGAACCATTGTGTACATCATAAGGGTCCAGAGGGGACACAAATCGGGGACATGCTGCTGGACTGACCATGTCTGAGCTGAAGAAATGATACACTGGAATAACAACAGTGCTACTGAGTGTGGTACCAAAGGAACTGATGAGCTGCTGGATCATAGTGACAAGGGGTCATACTCTCGATGGTACACTGAACTGGAACTGAACTGGGTACTCAAGGAAGCATATAACCGGATGGCTTCCGAATCCAATCGCCAATGCAACCCGGACATCCATGGGAACATATAACTGGGCGTTCCGAGGTGACTCACCAATGTGCTAGAGTCGGGGGAGATCCGGGGTCTTCGACCAATAACTGAAGGGATATAAACCCTGCGTGATTCTCAATGATGCGATCAAGGTGTTGAAGTCGAGCATGTGAGAAACAACCACTTGGAGAGGCACTTATGACTCCTCTCAAAATGGTCCGTAGGCACTCACCACTGATGGTTATGGGTCGAGGGAACAGGAACCTCTGGGTCTATCCTCTGGAATAGAGGGGCTATCGTCGACAGAGGGAGACCTGCAACTAGCAAGGCAATTATGTTTCCTTGATAGGAGCACGAGGTGGAGAACCGAAGTGTGAGAGTACTGATGGTAGGACTGACAAACTATGGGGGATAATTGGGCAAGTAGAGTGGGTGGACTCAAACTTTCTTTGTTCGGAGTATGATGGCAGGGATGATCGGGCAGCATATGAAACTGACTGATGGGAAAGGGATCAGAGCTGTAATGGATCAAGGATAGTGACTGGGATGAGGGATACTCAAGCTAGTGTAAAATGGCAGGAGACTACAGACTACTCTAAACAAAGGCGACCTGATTGGGGGTGCTGCCGAGATGATCGATCATAGTTCCAGGAGGCATGGGGGGACTTCTTCATGGGTTAAGGAACTAGAAGAAGTGTGTGAAAAATGGTACTGTTGTGTGGATTTATACGAGCCCAGGACAGTTCATGCTCGTGATTGCTTTCAATTTTAAGGAGTCTGAAAGCGATAAGAAGACTCTGAAATAATGGAATGGTACTGTCGTGTGGATTTGTACCAGCCCAGGACAGTGCATGCTCGTGGTTGATTTCAATTTTAGAGAGCCTGAAAGCGATAAGAAGACGCCAGGGGTTGCTTTTTCGTGTGTTAGTCTCCAAGGCCCAAAGAAGCATAAAAGGATGCAATGAAGAACTCTTCTAGCTAGTGTGACTAGAGTATTCCTTTTTCATAATTAGTCTACCAAGTCCGGAAAAGGGTTAAACTTATACTAGATAGACGCCCTTTCAGGTACTTTAACGAGCATTAAAGGAAGCAAGATTGCTCGGCAATCTTTTCATTGTTTTAGGAGTCAGAAAAGAGATTAACAGAAACTCCCTAAGTGCCTTTTTTGTAAAGGACTTGTCCAGCCTGAAAAAGGGATAAAATTATACCGAAAAAAAGGAATGGCCAGGCAAGGAGGAAGTGCTTAATCGAGGAACATTAATGATGACCAAGAACGAGGGTGGGGGAAAACACTGATGGGCCTCCTTGCGGGATAATGAATGGTGCCAAAATATCGAAATAGTTGCAGTATGACAGGAGTGAATGGCTCATGTAAAAATGTGGAACAATCCGATGGCGGCCGATGTGGCACGCAAATCGAGGCAGTAAGGTGTCAGGACACAATGTTGAAACTGTACCACGTGAGAGCGAGAAATGATCTCAAGCATCATCACAAGCTCGGAAAAATGAATCCGACTATATAAAGAGTGTCAAAAATGAATAAACGGTTGATGTGGTGCGCAAACCGAGGCAACGGGGGGTGTTTTTTGGAAAAAATACCCAAAAAAATCTAGGGGTGAGAGTGAGAAATGATCTCAAGCATCATCACCGGCTCGGAAAAATGAATCTGACGATATAAAGTATATCAAAAACAGGCTACGGACGATGTGGCATGCAAATTACGGCAACAAGGTGAAATGTCACGATGTTAGGAAAGGTTCTCAAGCTTCATCACAAGCACGGAAATATGAATCCGGCAGTGCACATGGTGCGAAACACGGAGGTCATAAGGACTCCGGAATGGTTAATGGAAATAACTAGGTTAAAAAATGGTTGCACATAAAGGTGAGCCCACCAAGCCAAGGATGCAATGGTGGGGAGAAATGATGACCCGCGGGGGCAAAATACTAGGTGTATTGAATCAAATCATGTATACAAGTGATAGGTGACCTCAAAAATGGTTGAGATCACGCATGTGAAAAAGTGAGCAGGGTTAATGACTTGCCCCCATGCTATGTGCATGGGGTTTGTGATTGTGGATCACATATGTGTTGGTTTGAACGATGGGTTCATTGACGTGCTGAGATAGATGTGATGGGGAAGGTTCAAAATGGTTGATCATTCCCCCTATCCCAGGGTCGAGGTAATCTATTATGCCCCTTGACTCAGAGGTGTTACTGTGGTGCTCTATGATAGCGGGGTCAAGACCAGGCATCTCGATATAGGACCAGGCAAAGACATTATGGAACTCTTGGAAAAGTTTTTTAGACGCTTCAATCTCATACTCATTGCAGGAGGCTCCTAAGGTAATGATTTCAAGAGCACCAGGTGGGTCAAAGATATATATGTGGATGACGGGTGAGATGTTGGGCATGTTACCTTCCTCAAAAGCATCAGTAGCGGGAATAGGATCCTTAAACCAGTCGACTTTGGTGGGAAGGAAATCTTTGGACTCAACCGCGAATTGGGTAGCTGTGGTAGTCGAAGAGATCATATAAATGGTGTTAATCTCTCCGGATGGGGATGATACCGGGGGGTGGATCTCCTCAATTGTGGGGGGTGTCGTCTCAATGTCCAAATTATTCATCTCGTAGAGAGCTGCTCGGTAATCTGGGAGATCATGACAGTGATGTGAGTAATGGCCATAAATACCGCAGATGGCACAAGGGTGGTTGGTACACAGTGACTTATCACGAGGCTTAGGGGTTGGGTCGAGTTCGACAACCGGGATGTTGGGGTCATCGTCAAGCATTTGCATGTGTTCCTGTAATGCAGGTAATTGTGGACATTGATGAGTCGGATGGCTTAACTCATCACACAACAAGCATTTGGGGGGAGCACGAAACACGGGAGGGGGTTTAACTCTCTTGGGAGGGGGTACAGCAGTGTATGGTTGTGGGCCTCTGCCCCCAGTGGGCTTGATAAGAGGAGGGGGATTCGTAGATGACGAAGGAGTAGCAACCCTGGGAGGTGGTTGACTAGTAGTGGCAATGGGTTTCACCGGTTGGAGGACGACGTTTGGTGTCGACGGGGGAACGGGAGGAGAAAGATACCACACGGGTAGTCCTAAGGTTAACCCAGGGAGGCTAAGGGTAGCCATAATCGGGGCGCTTACTACTCCCGAGGGAGGGATTAGGAAGGGGATTGTGTGGATGGGTGTAACACCAATGTGACTAGGTACCAATGGTGGTTTAGGTAACAAGGGTGGTTGATTGTTGGGTGTTTGTGTATTGTGGGAAAGAGTACAAAGGTCAGAGACTTCGGTCGCGGGTGACAGGGGTGGAATGGATTGGAATGTGGATGTCATTGGCAGATCTGAGTAAACTCCAGGTCCCACGGAGGAAACAAATGAGGTAGCGGAACCACTAACAGGTTGTTCAACGATGGGGAGAACATTTTTGGGTGCATCGAGGGCATTTGGATCGTAGTAGGTGAGTTGGTCGACCTTGACCACGCGTCCGTCATGGGGGAACATCATGGTACGAAAAATGGATGAGGCAACCGCCCGCATGGCATACATGTAGCTGCGTCCAAGTAAGAGGTTATAATCAAGTTGGGAATTGATGACCTCTATGTCAATGAGAAAGATTTTACTAGCCAGCTGGACGGGGACGTTAGCTAATAGGCCTTGGGGTTCAGCCGAACGGCCGTCATAGGCTCGCAACGCAGTGGTGGACTGTTGGAGAGTAGGGGATCCCAACTTCTGCCAAACGAATTTTGACATAATGCATGTAGAGGCACCTTCATCGATAATGCACCGATGGATGACAAGATTCTGAACGAAAACAGAAACTTGGAATGCTAAAGTGGAAGGCAGGTGTGGTTCGGACTAGTCCAAATCGAATGCCATCAGTTGTGAATCATTTGGGTCAATAGCGCCAATGGAGGAAAGCAAAGTCTTGCGCTGTGAAGGATAGTTTTTTAAGACTTCTAACGCAGACATGGCTGCGGGAGATTGGGCTAAGTCATCTACAATGTTGTAATTTGACGCAGCACGAGCATTGGGGTTATTGTTAAGACGACGAAGTGGAAAGAGAGGTGCTTTGGTGGCACCATCGAGGGGAGCCGGAGGTATACGTAATGTCTGATCGGTGGGATGAGCATTAGTATTTTCTTCGGAGGGAGGGGCTTCAGGGGTGGAGCCATATTGGTTCCAACGGGTTTGGAGGTTGACATCAGTGGATGACATCATCAACAAGTGGAGAGTACCTGAGTCGAACATGGGTTGGTCAGGAGCGGCATAAGTGATCTGTTGTTGTGGTGGCGCGTTACCTTGAGGGGGAGCCAACGGCTGAGTGTTCACTACGCCTTGAGTTAGTAAGGGGTTTTGCAGTACCAAAGGTGGCTGCTGAGGGGGTGGGGGGTTGGGCGGTGCTTGAGAAGCTTCATGCCCTTGGCGATGGGCATCATCAACCCAGATTTTCTGAGCTCGCTCCAAATGTGGGCAAGCATGTGTTGTTAAAACCCAAAAAGTGTTCACTACCTCATTTACCACATTACGTGGCTCATTTGTCCATTTTCCTACCATATTTCCCTTTAAAACCCTAAAAATCCCAATAAAAAGCCTCCAAAAGGCCACAAAACCATCAAAAAAGCCTCAAAAAGGCTAAAAAAACCCCCTTTTCCTCCAAAAATATCCAAAATTCCTCTAAAAATAGCAAAAACCCTCTAAAAAGGGAATAAAAAATATAAAATAATGAGGAAAAGGAGGAAAAAAACCCTATACAGCTGCCCTAAACCATATAGTTCCCAAAACCATGGGTCAGCACTCCACCACCAAAAAACTATAAATAGCTGATGGAGACCCCTTATTCCACATCCACAATCAAGTATACCCTTACTCTGCCAAAATCTCTCTCGAAACCCTAGCTCACCCTTGAGCTACTTTCACCTTGAGAGCCCCTTTTGGCCCATTCCCACCATTGGAGAAAGAGAAGGAGCACATTGGAGCTTGGAGCAACCCCCTTGGACATTGTAAGAGCTTCACCAACCTTCACATTGGAGGTAAAAATTAATACAAAAGCCATTCTTTACATCTTATTTGTCATGTTTCATTTCCATGTTTAGAGTAATTTTAATTTCTGTTTTAGCATAATAATTTCCATTTACTGAACTGCTACTAAGGAGTCCATTCTCCTTAGTAGGTTCTCATTTGCACAAGCTAGGGGTAAAACCCTAGCTACATGTGTGTAGTGGCCATAGACCCCGCAAATAGAACAGGGATGGTTAGTTCACAAGTTAGGGTTTTTGGCCTGCTTGGGTGGCCGATCAGGGTTTTGGTTGGCAGGTGCCACATTATTGTTGTCTAGGGGATTGGGAGGTTGACCTCATTGGTCTGGAGGAGGGTTGTTCCCACAGTTACGGCCTTTGCCACGGTTTTGATGGCCCTTTTGGCGCTGGTTGTTTTGGTTTTGCTGCTGATTTTGTTGGGCGTATACTTGCCCTTGGGCAGCAAGTGGGTTCTGGAGTTGTGCAGGTGCGGGAGCAAGCTGCGGTGGATAATAAGTAGGTGGAGGCTGCGCAGGTGCTGAACCTTGTGGGGGTTGTTGATACGTCTGCGGAGAAGGCTGTGGTGTTGCCGCAGGGGCTGCCTATGGCGGGTAATAAGCAGGTTGGGCTTGCGAGGACACAGGAGCTGGGGCAGCCTGTGGATTGTAATACGGCTGAGGTACGACCGAGGGAGCATAAGCGTGGGACGCGTGTCCAAAGCACTGAGGTGGGCATGAGGGTCCATGAGAATGGTGGTGATGTGTCATGGGAGCATACGAATTGGTCGCACCGGACTGAGATATAGCCCGTGAAAGGTCGGGGCCATGGCTAGGACGTGCTATGGAAAAGGGTTAGGGATGCGAGGTAACACGGCCAATGATGCCGTCTGTGGCATGGGATGCCCCCGGTGCATCGTGTTGGGAGGAATCGCAGCGAGGGGCGTCGGGTATGATGGTATAGAGATAACCCGACTGGGCGTATATGAGGTCAAATTGATGGGCTTTGAGGATGGCCTCTTCTTCAGACTGGGGTCGTTCGGATGCCACATCCTTGGAAATGACAGGAAGGAGGGATTTTAGGAACCAATCTAAGAAGATACGGTCGTCCAACTTGATCTTATAGAGGCTGCGACATCGACGCCACTCATGAATGTGGTCAGTGATGTGGGTGGTCGTGTTCTGTCTGAGGGATAGTAGGATCTCAACTCCCGCGTCATATCGGACAGGTAACTGAAAGAATTGCAAGAAGGTCGAGGCAAGGGAAGCAAAGTTGGCATGGGTCCCATGGGGCTGCTCGATATACCACTTAGTTGCAGAGCCAGTGAAGGTGCACTGTAACAGACGGAGGTGGACACTATCTTCCACTATGGAGTTGGAGGAACACCATAGATGGAAGGACATAATATGGTTCTGGGGGTCCTTAACTGCCTTTCAATCAAACTTAGGGATGTCAGAGGGGAGCTTGGTGGGCATGTGAGGCCACACAGGGTCGTGTCTGATAGGATCGTTAGTCAGTCTAGCTAGGTCAGGAAGGTTGAGGCTAGCCATGAATGGAAAACTAGTAGAAGGATGTGACATACTAGTAGGTTGGACCATGTTGGGGCCAATGCCCCCAAGTGTAGGGGCAGGGTTTGGGAGGTTGCCCCCAAGTGTAGGGACGAACGTGGTATGGGACGGTCCTGCACCGCAAAGAGTAGCATGACTCACTGATGGAGTGGGAATAGGTATTCCATCTACTGCAATGGGTGTAGTGATCGGAATGGTATAGGTGGGCCCCATCGAGGGCATACCCAAAGCAGGTGTGGTGGTGGATGTTCCACCAATGGTCCCTACAAAGAAAGGGGTGGAAGTCACGCCATCCATGGGGCTGGTTGGTGCGGTGTAAATGGGGTTCTCGGACTCTGCCTCAGAATCAGAGGTAAAATAGGGGGTGTCTAGCTCAGGCGATGGAGATCTATGTCGTTGACGAGTGGAGTCAAGGGACAAGGCTCGAGATCTATGATGAGTGGTATCAAGTGATGAAGATATAATTCTATGACGGGTGGTGTCAAGTGAACCGTGCTGTGGGGGATCGCCCCTGAGGCACCGAGAATGTCTTGGGGACTCAATGGTGACAGATGGTGTCAAATATCTGGGGGTTTTGTTGAGTGAACAACAACTCAAAAACCCTAATGCAACCGAGTGTGCAGAAGGAGAGCTCAAAAAATATGGCACTCAGGCCAACAACCAACTCAAAACACTTACTGTAACAGCTGTGCTACAATAAGTGGAGTATCAACATAAATGGTCAGAATACCAACAAGCAGCAGGTTTCCTAAAAAATAAAAATAGTGGACTCACTAGACCAAAAGGGGGTAAGGGAGCATGCAAACACCTAACTAAATAGTATTCTGACTCAACTTAGACATATCCTCTGCAAGGTGATGAAATCCAAGTCAGACAATATGGATAGGAGAGCCAAGTGGCTAAAGATATCCCCCTACCGAGAGGGACACCGGGTAGTCAATCCTAGAAGAAAGGAAACTAAGATACTCCGTTCATGACACGTCCAGAAAAGGTGAATCTACTCTTTGGTCCTTTTACCGCAGTACCCCTATATAGGGATACCCCAAGAACTGCGAAAGGTATCCTTCGGTTACTGAATGGATTGCGGTATTCCACTCAAGCCTCCGGAACCAGTCTGGCGACTTCAACCCTCCTAAGGGAGAGGACCTCTGATAAACTGGTTGTGACCGTGCCAAAAAATACTAGGGGGTTTTGGTTCCCTAATGGACAACAGCTATGTCTCAAGTGTAAGCAACCGAGGGGTGTTATTTGGATGCCTATCCCCCCGATCCTACCTAACTACAAAAATTCTTATGTGTTTCCCAAGTGGGGTTAGAATGTTGGTTGAGTTAAGTACTTTTTAGGGCTCACTTGAATTAGGTGACAGAGTGTGTGCGTGTGAGGTGATGAACCCAAATAAAAGTGCCACAAGGGGGGCAACTTTCTAACTAGCAATAACAAGACAGAAATTAACCTTTGAAATGCACAATTTTCTTTTTTCAATTTAAAATGCTGAAAATTTAAAAACTATTCTGTAAATGGAATAGAAATAAAACTGCAGAAAAAGGCTGTAAGGAAGTGTGGCTGCAGGTAGGACAGATGACTGTGCTGGTGCAAAGAATAGTGCAGCAAAGTGCTGGGTTCAAAACACGGAAAAAATGCAGAAAATAGACCGCGGGTTTGTGGCAAATATCGGCGGTCGGACCGCGGGAAACAGAGCAACAGTCGCGGACAAGTTGCGGGTTTTTGGCTGAAAGATGCAGTCGGACCGCAGGAAAAAGGGTAAAAAGCCGCAGTCGGAACGTGGGAAAAGGTCCGACAGACGCAGTCGGGTTGCAGCAAAAGGGATGAAATCCACAGTTGGGATGCGGGAAAAAGGATGACAGACGCAGTCGGGTTGCAGCAAAAGGGCTGAAAGTCGCGGTCGGGACGCAGGAAAAATGCCGAAAGGCGTCGGCGGGTTGCAGGAAAATGGCCGAAATCCGCAGGTGGGACGTAGAAAAAAGGGTCAATAGCCAGAGTCGGACCATCCCAAACAGGCTAATAGCCGTGGTCGGATCGCAGGTAACAGACTGAAAACGGCCAGTAGGTCGCCGGAAACAGTCTGAGAGTCGCGGTCGAATCACAGGTAAACGCCTGCAAGACGCGGTCGGAACGCAACTGCAAGGGGTAAAAGATGCGGTTTACAGCGGCCGAAAGGGACAGCCGAACAAAAAAATATTGCAGAAAATTAAAACGTCTAATACTTAAAAAATTATAACTAGAAATTCTGAAAAACACAAGCGGAGTCGCCAAAACTGTAGCTAGGGTTTTCACCCTAGCTTGTGCAAATGAGCACCTACTAAGGAGAATGGACTCCTTAGTAGCAGTTCAATAAACAGTAATTAAAAGACAATGCATTAAAACGGAAATTATTCTAAACATGTGCATGAAACACAAGAGACAAGAAATAATAAATAGTTTTCTTTTGTATTAAAATTTTACCTCAAGTGTAGAGGTTGGTGAAGTTCTTGCAATGATCCAAGAGGGTTGCTCCAAAATCCAACTTTGCTCCTTCTCTTTCTCCAATGGTGGAAATGGGCCAAAAGGGGCTCTCAATGGTGAAAGTAGCTCAAGCGTGAGCTAGGGTTTCAAGAGATATTTTGGCAGAGTAAGGGTATACTTGATTGTGTATATGAAATGAGGGGTCTCCATCACCTATTTATAGGTTTTTAGTGGTGGAGTGCTGGCCCATGGTTTTGGGAACCATATGGTTTAGGTCAGCTGTATAGGGTTTTTCCCTCCTTTTTTCCTCTTCGTCCTCATTATTTTATATTTTTTATTCCCTTTTTAGAGGGTTTTTTCTATTTTGGAGGAATTTTGGATATTTTTGGAGGGAAAAGGGGTTTTTTAGCCTTTTTGAGGCTTTTTTGATGGTTTTGTGGCCTTTTGGAGGCATTTTTGGCCTTTTGGAGGATTTTTAATGGGATTTGAGGGTTTTGAAGGCAAATATGGTAGGAAATATGGACAAATGAGTCATGTAATGGGGTAGATGAGGTAGTGAGCACTTTTTGGGTGTTAACAGAAGATCACCGAACTTACTTATGCCCCAAATTGGAGGCTACTCAATGATTGTTGGCACAACAAGAAGCTTAAACAAGCAACCAGTTGTGCTAACTAATTTTTTCCATTTGTAATAGAAATAGATTATGTTATCACCCAAATCATACCCCAAGGTTGTGGAGAGGCAGAATCGGGGTAACAGCAAAACCACTTTTCACTTATGCTACTGACCCAGCACAGTCAAAGAGGGATCTCTCTTAAACTTAATAAAACTGAAAATAATCATAGAATTGACAATGGCATACAAACAGGATTCTTATAACTCAAGATATACATTCAAATCATACATAGAAGGTCAGATTTCTGATGGGACACATTGTGTAAAAATGTTGACGGGATAATCATAAGGAAAAAACATTGGGCGATGGAGTCAAGGTCTTACACATAAATCGGATAGCAGTGTTGTAGTGCGTACTATTAAAACAGAGGCAAGGCAGCTACCCTATTTCCGTCGTAATGTTATTTTCTGGTGGTAAAAGAAGAAAGTAAGAACAGACCATTGATACGAGCATCCATCAAAGATGAATTCAATATCAACTTTAGTAGCAATATTGAGTGAACACTTGAGATAATAACCAGAGCTTTTTTCCAAGAATTCTAAGCTATTATACACTGATCTCAGATATGAAAGGGAAAACATAATGTAAATGTATAACAGGAAGTACGAGCACATAGAGAAGAAAGAAAAAATAGACTACAAGTTAAAGCAACACATGAATCTCTGCAAAACGGTCTGCCATAGGCACTGCACATTGTATTAATGTAAAAGTCTCAAATAGAGCTTGATCCCAAGCCTTAGCCAAAATTATTTTCCAACCCTTTTGTTTCTCTATCACAATGATATTTATAGGATTTTAGCCTCGAATTGGTCATTAGGAAACAGTTAAGACTATGCTGCCACATGGACAGCATAAAAATTGGGGAATATTACATACGTGTCGAGCTCAAAACAAATTGATTAAGATGGGAAACAGGAACACGGTGAGTGGGGTGCCACCTTACTCCTGAGCCTTTAATTGGCCCTGCGGATTAAAGAAATTCTCTATTTTCAAAGAGTTGTCTGCCTACGATTCCTCTGCTGGAAGGGGAGGTGTCACACCCTCAGTGGAGATTACAAAATTCTTGAGAATATTTGTGTCCTGGTGGATGTCTCACTTATCTTCAGGGTTCTCCTTCTTCTTTCGACGTCGAACCCTTCTGCACACCTATCGCTCTTCGGGTTCTTCATCTTCGCTAGCGGTGCTAGTTTCCACGTGGTTGAATACCATAGGAGACGAAGGAGTGTGTTCTTCCTCCACCTAATCCCAAGCCTACTTGGGCATAAATACCACTTTGGATTCCTAATCCTTCTCCATGACCAAACTCTAACTGAAAGATACCTAGGCTTCCAGGTGCACCACCTTTCCCATATATTAATTTCGAACAGGGGACACACGGACCATGTCCATAATGGTCGTGACAATGATGGTAGCTACGCGTGGTCACCTTCGCCATCATGACCTGTTCGAATCTCCCAATCGAGCAAAAATGATGTCCAAGGCTTGAGCTGACGTGAAACATGCTTAACAAGGATTTCCGGATAGGTATAAAAGTATTCGACGGCACTGAGGTGACCCCTGTCCTATCTACAATCATTTTGGTGGTAGTAGAGATGCCTTTAATCCATCTATTTGCATCCTTCGTCGTCGACCAAACTAGAACTTGCATGCCTCCTAACACCATGCCAGCACTTATTGCGCCTCCAACTTTGCAATACCAATCGCATCTACTAATTGGCAGCTAGAATTTTCAATCTTCTCTTTAGCTTATGGATCTTCTACCTTCTGTCTCAGTTTTAATACAGGTGGTTGAAAAGGTTTGGTGGTTCTCAGGGAGAAAACCGCTTATGTGCAGCGAATCAGACTCCTCGAAAAAACCCTCAGACTCGGAGGAAAACATAATTTGGTTAATGCAACAAAGGATAGAAGGAGACTAAAACCCTCTACCAGCAAATCCTCATTCTTCTCTTAATTTCAGGTATAGTCAGTCAAAACTCTGCATCAAATGCACCAAAACCCTATCTTCCATAGCGATTATAACCCTAACCCTTCTGGAAACTGGTTCGTCCTCCATTTTCTTGATATATACAGGCTTGAACTACAAATGGAAGTGGTTATAAGGCCCTACCTGTCACCGAGAAGTTTTGAGAGGGACCTTTCCTATCGTCTCCTTCATCTTCCGCACGCCCGGAGGCTTCCGGCCTTGAAAGATCCAAGGCATAAATGTCAACCCTACATGTGCATCTTTAAATATATAACCTTATTTCCTTTAAACTTCGGCCTTCTTTGCCAGTTGTCCTTTTCTTCCCATTGATCCCTCGTGCATTTCTCTCAGTCATTATATCTGATGCTCTTTTAATTGATTTGACACCTTTCTCCATCTGTCATCAGATCATCCCCTATGTCATGATCTCCGCCGTTCATTTCAACACCATCTGTCTCACAAAGTGGTGTCGCGAACCTCCAAAATGGTTTCAAATACCACTTTCTCTCATTGCGACCAAACCTGACGTTGACACTTGTCCAGTGGTTTCATTCATCGCGGCCACCACCTCCTTTAACCGTTGTGCATCTCCTTTGTGCTACGATCGTCGTGAACCATCGATCTATCATAGGACAATCACTCGGGAACGTTCTTTTGTCACACTGCACTTACACCTTTCCGAACTCTGACCTTTAATCATACAATCTCCATTGTCCATGTCAGCGTTCCACGTGGTCAGCAACCTTCCTTTCTGCTTTGGCGGTATCGCATCCCTGCGAGCTGCTTTTGCATACCACCTTTCCAACTTGCGATACTCCCTACATGCAACACGTAGCCTTCGGTTTTCCCCATTGTAACCACCTGCGCCCCTTTATTCTCGTGTAGCTTGGCTATGCGACATCCAACGAGGCCCATAGATCCCACATCGATGCCCAATCAACGGTGCGATTTGCCCGATATTTAACCATTTTAATTCTTTGTTGTAGGACTATGGTTTTTGGCCTATTTTTTATCATTTAGGTTGCATTTTAACACAAGCTTTTGAAATATCTTCGATTTTTCTTATGTTTGACACCCCCAAATCAATCTCATACCTTTAGCACCTAGCCATGAAAAATAAAGGGAAATTAGGCTCTCTCCATGGGATTTTTCAAGATTTCTATCCACCGTGCCTTGCTACTTATGCAGAAAAACTAGGTGCTAACAGATTATTTCTACTACTAACACGAACCTTGCAACCTCGCAAGGGGGGAATCAGGGTTCCTCCTTGAAAGGGGGAAATTCAATCCAAAGTGATGTTTCCATGTGTCAGTGGGAAATAAAACTCCAGATAAGGAATATAAATTATGAATCAACTACATATGGTTCCAATGGAAAAGAAGGTCCTAATTCCAAAATATCTCAACCATTGCACATAGAGAAACTTGTGAATGATACTATGCCCAAAATACCGAAAGGTGTTTTGAAAAAAGCTACATACAATAAAAATGCACATTCTTCTAAGATCTATAACATAGTGGAAGATCTAAATCAGGATCCTTGTGCAATGTTCACCCTCAAAGTCCTCCAAAATTGTCCTACTCAAGATAAGACCCTTCTTTTTTCTATAGGGGATATGGATCCTTTGGATAGTCAGCTATTGGCATTCGATTGGAATCCTCACCTACCTCATCATGCAACTTTTCATATTCAAGTTTCAACCGGAAGGTTGATCATCCATCGAATAGTTGTAGATGAAGGAGAATCCACATGTGTAATGACCTTATCATGTTGTAAATCCATTGGATCACCTTAATTTGTTCCCCCAGTAACCATGTTAAATGATTTTGATGATCACTTATTTCAACCCCACAGAATCATCTCGTCTATCCCAATGGAGCTAGGGGGAAAGATAGTTAATGTGGAAGTGGAAGTTTTTGATGCTCCAATAGACTGCAATCCATCACTAGGTAGAATTTGGACTCACGCCATGATGGTTGTAGTATTTCTTATATTTTGCACGATTAAATGTTCCCATGAAGGAAAGATAGTCAGCATTGATCAATTATAGTTCCACAGAAATAACTGAACTCAAAACTCCAGGACAAATATCCCCCTAGTAAGACATTCTGGAAAGGACTATGAAAATGTGGGCATGGGAATGTATCCTACCCTAATGGGAACATTCAATTTTCCTCCAACCAACCTAGGAGACAATGCAACTCCAATACACGTGATAGCATTTGTCGTTGTTACTTCCACGCGGAAAGTATCTCAGTACAGGACCTATTTTGAAGACCCGTGGATAATCCCAAACCGACTCAAGGAATTGGGTGTAGGAGGGTTGTGTCAGTTTTGTTTGTAGCTGAAATATATTATCAAGCCATAGTTATAAGAAATGAAAACCATGATTGTCACTCTACCCAAATGGAATTTGATGGTCAGTACTCCATACCCATCGAGTGTGAAATCCCATCATTGAAGCTAACGATTAAGCTCTTTCTAGATATCACCCAATTAGAAGAATGTTTAGTATCCTTGGAATAGTTGGATGAGCACAGGAGAGATACAACTACTGCTAACGAATCACACAATAAACATGTGAAGGATTAGTATGATAAATCTATACATCCTCATGTCTTCTCTTAGGGATACATGGTTCTTTTCTACGACCAAAAACATGATGATCTAGATCCTGGTAAATTCAATTCAATTGTCTTGGTCCTTACGTATTAAATCAAGTGTTAAATAAGGGATATTATGAGCTAGAATGTTTTGAGGGTAACATTATAGGGCCTAGAAATGGGCTCTATTTGAAGAGGTATTATGCCTAGACACTAGTGTTTAGGTAAAATATGCTTGTACGTGTTGTATTATAAGTAGCTTAAGTTGCTTTTACTTTATGTTTTTATTAGTATTAGTCATCGATCATCGTGTTTTATGCTTGATTTACATATGTGCACCTACATTTGTCGGATATGCGAATGGATCCTACCATCACACTCAGAACATATCCTCCACAACTTGGGTAATCTACGATCTTGTAGGCCAACTTGTAGTCTCTCAATTTGGCCACTAATAACATCACAGAATATAGTGTCATGATCGAGTTACTATTGGGGGGGATTTCACTTGGGATCCAACAGCTAACTATCCACCTAGACTCATAGTTGGTAGTGTCACAGTTGAATGGTGTGTATTATATACATCATCCTATGTTACTATGAAATTTTATGAGGGTGCACCTTCTTGAACACCACTTTGAATTTATTACATATGTTCACCTTCCAAGGAGGTTTAATTCCATTTCTAATACATTAGCTAACTATGCCTTAGATATAAATTTGTCACACAACTGAAAGAAAGAACAATAAAATCACAAGAGCATGTACACATTGTAGATATGGCCGGTAAAAGTAGTCTTTCATTATGATCAAAGTAGTGTCATCAAGTACAAAAGTATGAGTCATAATACAAAATAGGGGCCCCTAATCCTCGATGGTGCATATATACATAGAATAGGTACAAAATATCCTCATGGAATAAAAAGTAAAAAAATAAATGACTAGAGTTAGTCATGTTCCCATGTCGTGGCTTTTTAGCACAAGACACATGTAGCCACTTGCTTGAATAACTTGATACATCAGGCAAGAACTGCTACCACCCATCGATGCATATCCTCCAACAAGTGCTTAATATGGGTGGTAGGAATGTTATGGGTAAGTCCTTGGAGGTTATCCTCCACCGAAGCTAGAGTAACATCCACCCCTACTCTATCTTAGGCTCATGTAGTCGTAAGTAAGGTTGACCGATAGGAAACTTTGGTCCAATGTATACACTATATTCAACATCTTTGATTAGGCTCATACAATAAAAATATTTCTCTTCAGCATTAAATATTTCAAAATACAAAAAAAATGAAATATACCAAAATCGGCACTCACCAATATCGCCCCATGCTGAGCCGAGAGTAAGTACTAGGTCAAGGTTTTCTCTGGAGTCAAGACCTGAAAAATGGGAAATTCTCGATGGAAAGGATATGCCTGCCCCACCACTCAATGAACTCATCGTCAAATATTGTAGGGATTTCTCCTCCTCCCAACCGAAGCATAAGATCGATCCACCGTCTCATATGGCACTCTCGGGTGTCCAATGGTGGGAGTAAAACCCTCAGGATCATGGCAGGAATCCTTTCAAAGAGAATGATTCTAATATGCTCCCATATTTGAATTTCTTGTTCTTCCCATTTTTTCAATCAGTGTGTTGACTCTTCATGTTGTTCACCAAATCGTTGCACTAGTCAAAAAGTGTGGATTGAAGGCACTCAACCCCAATGTGCATGAACCCTCATGAGGCCAAGTGTAATGCAGCAGAACCCGCCACTTTGGTGATCGTGGTTAGGATAATTTTCAAAGGGAAGCTAGCTATGTCGAATATAGGCACATGTGTGCTTGACTTTTCGATCCTTGGAGCACAAAATGTATTCACATACTCTTGAACAATGAGGGGATTCTCTCCTCGGACTAGACCTTTAAGGTTCACTAGGGATCCTCTACGTGAATTTCCAGTAAGAAATTAGATGTCTTCTATCGTCATATCCAAAACTTATCCCTTGATGATGAAGACACCTTGATCGAGAACGCAATAGCAGATCAAAACTTGTAAACAATTCATTTTGGGCCCTCATGTAGGAGACTTAAAATAACTTCAGCAATTCACATCGGTGAAGGGAATTTAGAGTCAATGGGTCTCCCAAAGCATCATGGTCAAGGTCCTCATAAGAACGCTCCCTACATATGAATTCCATCTACACAAGAAAGTAGTATTTAAGCCAAGGTACAAATTTTTCACCATTCCACCCTCAAATTCGTGCTTTTTTCCTCTAGATAGGCATGAACATTCACTCTTTTCGATCTAAACAAGTGTGAATACCCCAGTAATTCGAGCTCCGCGAGATCAAAAGGAAACAATGCGCAATTTGAGAAGTAGAATGAGGCTAAGAACCAAAATCTTGTAATAAAATCTATAAAAAATGGATTAAAATGAAGAACAAGAGAAGAGGGAAGAACCTAGAAATGACAGAAAGTGATTTGATGGCCTGAAGACTCTTCAATCAATAGTTGAAAAACTAGAGTAAAAATATAAAAATGGGTAAAAACAAAGGTAAAAATTAATTTGATTTATTTTTTACCATATTATTTGTTTATATAAAAAAATTACCCACTTTTATATAGTTTGGCCCCTATTTTAACAACTATTGACTAATACTAATGCATTTCGCCAAGTTTTTGACTATTTTTTTACATGATAACGAGAACTAAGGCTCAATTTTTCCATTTGGTGGTCTGATTAAAAGGTCTGTGTCCTAAAACTGGAATATATGATAAGTCATTTCCATAATGCATGACTTGCATCATCATTTCCATCATCTTCACGCCTCGGGATCACAACATTTGGAGTTCCAACAATAGCTCTCTATTCTCGGAAAATTTGTAACTTTCATGTCAGAGCTTATTAACTCATGGGTACCCTAGTTAGAACCCCTCTTGTCTTCTGGTGATATGAATTTTTTGTTAGGCTCAAGAGTCCCTAACTAGCCCCACCATGTAATCGATATGAAGCCTCATGATCCTCTCTAAATCTTATTCTATCCTTTACCCAAGGGGAATCTCAAAATTTTATCATTTTGCATACAATTGCTTGTGTTTTTGAGTCTAATGTCGACTGCAGTTTTCCATTACCCATTTACTGCTAATGCATTATCCTAATACCACTCGCCTTTGCTACTTATTGCAGTTACATCTTTCTACCCTACCCAAAGAAGACATGCTTCAAGAGTGTCCACATCCTGCACATCACGTTTTTGTGTTTTTTGCATAGGTATGTTTTGTGTGCTTGGAATGTAGTTGCACAACATGAAATGATTGTCTTCTCCAATGTATGATAGCATTCATTTTTTATTTTCCAGGATTTATAATATAAAAATGACACTAAAAATCAAATATTATAAAAAAAGAGAGTGGGGGGAGATCTCAAATGTTTGTCATTATGTGGCAGCAAGTCAATACATCCTTGAACATAGCACCGGTCTTGAATCTCTCTACAAGTTGGGTTCTATTTTTTGGCCTTAGGATTTAAGCCTTGATATCATAGTTGTTACTCCTCTGTTTGGTTACTCTTCCAACCATATGGAGAATTTGTTAATGTCTCCTACATTGCATATTTATATCATTGGTCCCTTTGTGTGAGAAGTTGCCCCAAGTCACTACTGTGTCGTGCTCATTGTTCAATGATATATCCTGTGTTGACCATTCTACAGTTTCCTTGACCTCATGTGTCGTCCATTTCCTGATGTCAGTTTGTTATCAGCATGTATCACCTAAATTAGTGTTTGGACTCATGCTTGTGTGGAAGGTCCCCATTTACTTATCATAAGCGGGTTGTGTCTCATCGACAATGACTCAACTTCTTTAAGGAATTAACCTAGAGTCGTAGCACCTTGGCCCTATTTACATCATTAACAGGAAACCTTGCACTCAATAGATGGAAATTCATCATTGGTCATTGATTCAGTGTTTTCCCATGATGTTCAATGCCAAGAAATCTATTCACATTTTAGGATTCGTGTTTTACCTTAGATTCCATCTCAATCATTAGTGGAAATCCTTGCCCCTGTCAATGGATTTCATTATCGGTTGTTGCTCAAGGTGTCTCTTCCATACACTATTTACATATGGTGAATGCAAGAGACGTACTCGATGGTCCGCTCTACAAAACTTTCATCCAGTCCCTTCCCATGTTAAATCAATCCCTAATATGTCCTCATGTTGAATGATGGGGGATGCCTTAATTCCTCCCTTCCAACAGGTCTCTTCCAATCGACCTCAACTCATCATGCTTTGGGAATGAGATCTAGAGTCTTGGTAGTACCTTTGGGATTGTTGTGATCAGTTGCAGTTTCCGTCTCTATTAGGCAGTGGGAATACATAATTGTATGCTACTTGATATATTATACTAGTGTTCGAATCCAAGACATCTATTCACACTTGCTAGAATGTATTGGCTACCTTGGTGCCCATTATCATCATCCATGGGTTTCCTCATGTTTGTTAATGGTATGCATCAATGATCGATAATTAAATGGTATCCTCCATGTTTGAATTTAGATCATCTATTCACAAGGGTAGGATTCATACCTCTTGATCATTTAGAAGGAATACCTTGGGCCAACAGTAGGAGCCTCACATTTTGTTATTCCCCAAGTTGTGCAAGATTGTACCACACCTCATATGACATTGGTACCATTTGGATAACCATTACCTAACTTAGTTACATAGTGTTCTCTTGATGCATGTTGATACATAGATCCCCTATGTACCTATTCGTCACTATGTTCTCCAGATTGACATAGATCCACTGTGTATCCATTCGTGGCTATGATATTTTGATTGGAATGGATCCATTGTGTATCATCTTCATGGCCATGATCTACCTCTATATATCACATGGATCCATTATGTATTATATCATGGCCATGATCACTACATCATTATATATTTCATGCATCCACAGTCTGTACAATTTGGCGGTCATATTCTATCATTTTGAGCATGGATATGTCCATCTTGGGGAAAATTATGTCGAACACCTATCTCTTTGTTGCCGGAAATCTATCAGAACAAAGAGTCTTGTAAACTTGGCCTTGTCTAATATGCATCCCATTCCACCATTTATTATAATGTATTTTGGCCATCAGGTTCTCTTCTAACCTCACACATTAAGGAGCATATCTTATAGAACAAATCGACACTTCTTTGTCTGTGATGACAGTTCAAAAGACGACACTCAAAGTGACATTGTTTGCTCACAAAAAGGACACTTATTGATGGAAGAGGCCATGATTTGACCCTCAATGATGGCCCTAATAATTGAAAGTGATACCTCAACACCATCTCATTCCATTATGAGAGTTGTAACCACAAAAAGGGTAATTCGCACCTTGCACACTAGCAAGGCGCGAATCATTTGCATGATGCTCTTGACAAAGGTGTGAATACCTCAAAAAAAACCCATTTTCACCTTGCACAGTAGAAAGGTGTGAATAATTCACATGTTTCCTTTGGTCAAGGTGTGAATTCCATGTATTTTCATGAAAAAATATAGAAATTTTAAATTAGGGAGTTATGGAAGTTTTACAAACGAATTTTTCCGATTGCAACTCTCTAAACCTCCTAGTAACCATTTAACATAAAAGGGAAACAAAATGGACCAAGGGGAGGCACCCAAGATGCCAAAGGAATTCTAAAGGAATCACTAACCATCACATCCATCCCTCCCATCCATTAGTAACTCTTGTTACTGACCCTTATATCCTTGAATATTGAAGTTGAAGTTGTTTCCCTCAAGTAACGTTATCCCTCATATATATATCCAGTGGATTAGAGTGGGATCGTCGGAGTGCATGAATAGAGAGACCATAATCTTCAAGTTCAATAAGGTGTTGAACATTGAGAAGGTATACATTGTACTTATTTCCTTGTCTTAATTGAGATTTGACATCTTTCCCTCCCCCAATCATGTGTCCTTTATAATTGTTGCTTGACGTAAAGAATGTATTGCCATTTATATTGAAATTGATTATATAGCTAATGTTCTTCTCGTATTTCAATTCATTTACATTCATTTCTATTTTCAAATTGGCTTGAGAAAGGTTGTCTTTGTTAGTTTTGCAGGTTGAAATTGGGCAATAAAGAGCGGATCTGAAAAAGAGACAAAGGAGCAGCTTAGATCAATTGTTAAAAAAGGTGCATACATTTTTCTCTCCCTAATATATTCTCTAGTTTAGATTTACTTATCAAATTTTATGTGTGGTATTATGTGAGAATAAGAGTCTAATATGCATGTATTCAGAGTCATTTATGTTAGTCTCATCCTAATCAATAAATTGGTGATATTTCCCTAGTCAGAGAATTAATTTTCAAACAACAATATGCGCTTGCTTATTATGTGTTTCAAAATCCTAACAATGGGTATCACGGCCTTGTAATCTTGGAATCTTTACAAGAGTGGACAGAGTTCTAGGTCCATAGAATAGTTTGGAATATTGACAGGTCTCAAAGCGTGGAGGAGGATAAAAATTGCAAGATCATGACTTTTGTGAGTTGTAGGAGACCACATTGAATGCGCACTTGTATCTTGTGTGAGGTAGCTAGTAATTGTATTAATTTCTCACCATGTTAGATGCATTCATATAGGTATGAGGATATGCTTTCAAAGAATCCCATGAGATTGGGTGTAAAATAGTGCTATACAGTCATGTATTTGTGGAGCTATTGGATTATATGATGAACTAAATGAATGCAGTAAAGATCACAAATTAAAGTGATGGTTCATGGGTATGTGAGCCATGGTAGATTACAGATAGAAAGTTATGGTAAAAATTCAGGATGAGCACATAGAATATGCAGATGAAGAAGGGATGCAGATGAGTGAAACAGTCAGTCGGGAGTGAAACTAGCCTCAAATCAGGGAGAATCGGAGCTAACTAAGTGTAAACTGAGGTGGTAGGTGAAGAAGTGCGCCCTTCTCTGGCAGTCGGTGAGAAATGGGCGCCTTCATGACTAGGAGGGATAAAGAACTTATGTAAGAAGCTCCCGGGTGCTAGAATAAGGTGGGTAAGGTGCTGTAGGCATCAACCTGGTGACTGGGATGCATGAAAAATGCATGCAAACCCTAGAGTTTGCATGCAAACCCTAATTGCATGCAAGGTCCTGAAAATGATGATGTGGATATCCAAATACCCCCCCTCAAGCTAGACTATGATGTGCAAAAAATAATGTAGGGCCCTGGTAACTAAGACCAAAGGTCACCCCAATACAATAATCCAAAAAAAAAATGTTGAAAATAAGCTAAGTGAGGAAAGAGGGAAAACCCAGTGGGAAGAAAGCCCCCCCTCAAGATAAGAACATAATAATGGATCAATCTATCTCCACCATGATGGAACTCACCCCCAACAGTGAACGGAGGTAAGAGAACTTCTTCTCAGTGAAGCTCTTGGTGAAGATGTCTGCAATTTTCTCATCAGTAGGGCAATATTGCAGAATGATGGTGCGATCATGCACCAACTGTCAAATGTAGTGCATATGAATCTCAATGTGTTTGGTCCTCTACCACTGAAATGGATCTGTGGATATCTTGATAGCACTTCGATTGTCACAAAAGAGGACAGTCAAAGTAGTGCCACCAAAACCAAACTCGGAAAGAATACCCTGCAACCAAACTGCCTGAATGCAGGCATTGACTACCCCTCGATACTCAGCCTTTGCTGAAGAAAGTGCAATGGCTGCCTGCTTTTTGCTGGACCAGAAAACAGGGCCATGACCAATCATGAAAACATAATTGGAATTGGACTTCTGATCAATGCTATCACCTGCCCAATCTGAATCAGTAAAACCAATGAAATCAAGCTCAGAATCTGCAACATAATGTATGCCAAAATGTTTCGTACCTTGCACATACTGTAAGATCCGCTTGGCTTCCCGCCAATGAATTTCATGGGGTTGCTGCATATACCTTGACATGTCACTCACGGCATATGAAATATCAGGCCTTGAGTGTGTCAAGTAAAGTAGTGAACCAATCAACTGTTGATACATACTGCAATCTGCAAGCGGTGTAGAGTTTCCCTCTTCAAGACTGATTCCTGAGAGGAATGGGAATGGGGCTACCTTACATTCAGCCATATTAAACTTCAATAACAAGTCGGAAGCATATTTTTGCTGAGATATAGTGATCCCATCAAAATTTTGAGCAATCTCCAAGCCCAAAAAGTGACTCAGCAAGCCCAAATCGCTCATGTCAAAAGCTAGATTTAAGGCAGTTTTTAGCTTGTTTATTGAAGTAAGAGTGCTACCAGTAATGAGAAGATCATCAACATAAAGTACAATAACCAACAAATTACCTTTAACTTTCTGAAGATACACATTCGGATCAGATTTGCATCTTTTGAAATTCTGAGAAAGAAGGAGTCCATCTTTGCATACCAAGCTCTTGGGGCCTGTTTTATCCCATACAAAGATTTCTTCAATCTGCAAACTAATGATGGATCTGATGTGTAGCCTTATGGCTGCTGAATATATACCTCTTCAGCAAGGTCTCATGTAGAAAATCACTCTTCACATCCATGTGGTGCACTTCCCAGTGCTTGGATGCGGAAATTTTCAAAACAAGGCAGATGGAATCCATCTTTGCAACCAATGCAAAGGTCTCAGTATAGTCCACTCCTTGGACTTAGGAGAAACCTTTTTCCACCAACCTTGCTTTGTATTTTCTAATAGAGCCATCAGCAGCAACTTTAGTGCGGTAGACCCATTTACATTTAACTAATTTTCTTCCAGGTGGAAGAGAAACTAGCTCCCATGTATTGTTCTTTTGAAGAGAACTGTAATCTTCATCCATGGCACTTTGCCATCTCGGATCTCGTTGGACATGATAGTATGTTTTGGGATCTGAACCATTCATCAAATAAAAAATCTCAGGAAGTAATGGATCAAAAATAGAAAGAGCCATACCTGCTCTTTGAAAGTCTGCTCTTGTTCGTCTTGGATCAGCAGGATTTCCAATGTTCGAACCAGCAGATTGAAGAGTGTTTTGGGCCCACTTTGGTAACTGAGGAGGATCATAATGGTCGTATTTTGAACCTGATATGTCATGATTATCATGTGCTTCTAAAATATCAAAAATATTAGAACCAATACCTTCATTATCGCTGCTCGAATCTTCTTCTGATGAAGGCGGTGAAACGGCAGTTTGTTCCTCGACTAGTTGCAATTCTTGAAGCGGTTCTTCAAATTGCACACTACGCTCTATGAATATATTTTTGGATCTGATATCCATGAGTTTATATGCTTTTGATTCTTCCCCATATCCTATCAATATGCACTCAATACTTTGTGGATCCAAAGCTCGTCTCTTCTTGGAAGGAATTCTAGCCCATGCAGTAGAGCCAAAAACTCTCAAATTTGACACATCCGGTTGTGACCAAAGAATGCTTCGAAAGGAGTCATACCTTTCACGGATGAATGTGGAACTCGGTTATGAATGTATGCAGAAACATTGATTTGCTTCAGCCCAAATATTTTCAGCCAAACCTTTTGACTCAATCATGCAAGTAGCCATCTCTTTCAGTGATCGATTTTTCCTTTCCGCTACACCGTTTTGTTGGGGTGTGTAGGGAACTGTATGTTGGATCTGAATTCCGCTTTCGGCACCAAGTTGCAGAAACTCAGCCTTGATATATTCTCCACCATTATCATATCTAAGAGCTTTGATCTTGCTCTAAGTGGCGGTCTCAACAGAAGCCTTAAAATCCTTGAATTTTCCAAGCACTTCTGACTTGTTTTTGAGGAAAAATACCCATGTAAAGCGGGAAAAATCATCAATAAATGTCAAAACATACCTTGATCTATTTAATGAAATATTGGGCATCGGACCACTGATATCAAAATGTATCATCCCCAAAACTGTAGAAGCTCTGCTAGCATTTCCACGGTCGAACCTGTGCTCTGGGTGCTTCCCAATAATGCAATCGGTGCATATTCCCTTCGAGGAACGGAATTGTGGAAGACCATATACCATGGATTTGTTTGAAAATAGCAGAAAATAATTATAATTAAGATGTCCAAATATTTCATGCCAAATCCTAATAACCTCATTACCATGTGTACGAAGAGAAATGGTCTTTGCAAGCGGAATAAAGTGTGAAAACTCATAGCATTATGCAATGTGGTTTGCCTTTCCGACTGCAATAAGTCTTCCACTTTTGATATCAGAAATTTAAACTATATTAGGGCTGAATGTAACTTGCTTCGGTTCACCAGTGTATGTCATTTGATATACAGAAAGAAGATTTGAATCCAAGGAAGGCACATAGAGAACATTCTGAAAGCTTCCATGATCTACATGGATTGTACCTTTGCCCTTTGAAGAAATTTTTGAGTCATCTCCCAAATGGATGGGGATGGAGCTGTTTGGATCGAATGAAGAAAAAGAATCAATATTTTCAGCCATATGATTCGATGCACTTGAATCTATCAAAAGAGTAGTGGGATTCGAAACAGTTGCCATGAGTGCTTGTCCTCTTTCATGATCATCATTCCTATCCTTCTTCCTTGCACCGTCAAGAAGAGTTATGTTATTATTTTCCAAAAGGAGGGCCATTTGATCTATAGTCTTATTCATGCATAAACTTTCGGGATGAAAGCCACGGTTGCAATAAGTACATTTATATTTTTCCTTACCCTCTTTACCCTTTTGTTGAACTTCGAACTGGATGGTGCATCCGTCTGCTTGCCTTTCTCTCTTTGCTTGTGAGGTTCGAATTTGGGCTTCTCTTTCTTTTGCTTTCCTTTACCATTCAAATTCTTGGGTCCTTGAACAAATAGGGCTGAATCTTTGGAGTTTATGGACCCCATTTGAATCAACTTATCATGCTCTTTTGTGATGGACTCAATGAAGGAATTCAAGGTAGGCATCTTCCAATTCAGGGTAGTTAGCCAACCGGAATTGAAAGTAGAGACAAATACCGAATAGTCTTTACCAATCTTGGTGAGAATAGAGAGGATCAATTGCTTATCCTCTTTGATAACTCCATTGTTCTTCAATTGCAATGTCAAGTGCTTGAATTTTGTGAAAAACTCATTGATGGTCTCGAAATTCTCAGGACTAAGAGCAATCAATTCATTCTCTAATTAAAAATCCCTAAGCTCATCGTGCTTGCCAAATAATGTTTCAAGTTACTCCCATATAGCTTTTGGA
Organism: Larix kaempferi; assembly: GCA_027924585.1. NCBI lineage: Eukaryota > Viridiplantae > Streptophyta > Pinopsida > Pinales > Pinaceae > Larix > Larix kaempferi. The sequence goes on from BSBM01000893.1 coordinate 12,638,882, forward strand.
GTCTTCAATCCGTTGAGATGGAAGTGAAGATCTTTGGAGATGGACTGACAAAGAAGACCATAAGTTTCATCAAGCTTGTTGTAGTGTTTGGTTCTTTCTGATAATGTGCTTGGATCCAATTCGAGGCCAATGGTGACTCTATAATATCCTTTTGAATGTAACATGATCTCCATATATTCTTTCCAATCAAAATAATTGAAAGGGGTGAGGATAGGCTTTGAATAAGAGTATTCCATTGCTAGGAGTGAGTGCACTTTGATGTAGAAATGCTTGCAAAAGCAAGGTAGCGAATGCAATTGAAGGAGACAATAACCTGCAAATCACAATGAAAACAATCACTGTAAGGTCGAACAATCCACCCTTTTAGAGTTGCATCACACATGGGATTGGAGATCAAGCAATGTTGAAGGGGTCCAATGTATCAAATCCAGGATTTATGTGGAAACTCAAGCTTCTAGAGTGGTATTGGAAATGTTTTTACGTTTTGCATGCACAGGAGCGAATGCTCTTGAGATCTTTCATGCCAAACTTTTTGTAATTTTGATTAAAGTCACTCAAATATCCTTGTAGAACACCTGTAGAAAAGAGATCTTGTCCCTGCAATGGCTCTGATACCATGTAAAATTAGTCACAGTAGATCTAATGAACAAGTAAATCAATCACAACATATGAACATAGAAAATATGGTGTAAAACTGTGCAAAAACATGCATCAGTGCTCAATATCCCAATAAGGGTGAATAATTACAATACAATCATCTGATAATGAGTGAGCAATTCAAATTGACTAAGTAGGCCATTCGAATTACTGAATGGTGTAGCTTGGCTCCAACTAGGAGTCCTCATCATCAATCAGTGGTGGTCATCAATGAACAAGAACTAGTCATCCAGGTGTCAATCTGAGTCTAACTGAGTGTAACATGTGTAACTGAAGTGTGTAGCACTGATATAGGGAAGGAGACTGAGTGGAGGGCGCATGGGAGGCTTAACTAAAGTCAGAACAAGTCATCTAGTCAATCTGGAGGTCCAACAGAGTGAAACAGTCAGTCGGGAGTGAAACTAGCCTCAAATCAGGGAGAATCTGAGCTAACTGAGTGTAAACTGAGGTGGTAGGTGAAGAAGTGCGCCCTTCTCTGGAAGTAGGTGAGAAGTGGGCGCCTTCATGACTAGGAGGGCTAAAGAACTAATGTAAGAAGCTCCCGGGTGCTAGAATAAGGTGGGTAAGATGCTGGAGGCATCAACCTGGTGACTGGGATGCATGCAAAATGCATGCAAACCCTAGAGTTTTCATGCAAACCCTAATTGCATGCAAGGTCCTGAAAATGATGATGTGGATATCCGAACAATAAGGGTGCACAGCAAAGTAGCTTAATTACCCTTGTATTTTATGTGATTATGCTTCCCCAACCACATGTTTACCTGCTAAATGACAAATATTTGTTATTTAAATATGCTGATACACATCTCTAAGAAAATAAAAAAAATTGAGATTGTTAACACCAGAAAGAGCTCTACAAACAATGGAAAGTAACTTACTTTTCAAGGTAGGTTTTGATGCCAAAATTTTGAAATAAGAATGACTCCTTGTAAAATTTTGATTTGGAGATGGTCTTGTAAGCTCACCTTGAATTTTTGGAAACTCTAAAATTTATGCACCTTTGAGTCTCAAATTTTTTTATGTAGTATCTTGATATGTATATTCTACAATGCCATAGGGTTTACTAAATTCTGATGTGCAAAGCAAAAATTAGGGTAATTTTCCCAAAACTTGTCGATTTTGGTCTTCTCAGAAGGGTGAACGTGTATGGCCTGCCATGTATCCATTTTTTCAATTATGAATATGAAATTTTTACCATAGATACTTAGGTTATTATTGTTTCCAATACAACTAGTGGAACTCAATTTGAATTTTTAAAACTTTAGATATAACAATTTTACCGAAAACACTTATTTAAGGCTACTTTTTGGGCCATTCAAAACGCCTAGATTACACAAAGTGTATCTCCAAAAGTGTAGTGACCTAGAAGATAAAATTTTGACACGTGTTACTTATTTGCATCCTCTCTATAACCTAAAAATTTCATACATTGAAACTTTACCAAAAAAAATGGAGTGAAAATTCTAAGATGACCCGTTTGAAGGAGCCAAACCTTCTGGATTCCTAACAAACCCGAATTTACAAAGAGTGTATCTCTAAAATTACAGTGACCTAGAAGCTAAAATTTTGACACAAGATAATTCCATATGTCCTTTCCATACCCTAAAACTTTCAGACCCTTAAATTTCACAAAAAAAAAAAGAAAATGGAGAAAAAAATCCAAGATGACTCGTTTGAAAGAGCCAAACCCTAGTTTTAAAAATTCTTCCCGTTTGCCAAAGAAATAGCTCTAATACCACTTGTAATATACTTAAAACCAAAATTCAGAGAAAATATAGAAAAACACAAGAGAGAATAGTTAAAATAAATATGTATGTTCACTTGCCTCTTCAACGCAGAAACCTCCAAGAGCAAATCTCCAAATACAATGACAATTCTTGACCAAATATTACATAGATTACTACTATATATATAGTGTTACAATAGGTAAAGCCCTAACTAGTTATGGTCCTAATATTAATGAGGATAAACTACCTAAGGGAATTTATTCAGTAAAGAGGATTGTTTTACATTAAGTTACTTCCCACTGACTATCTAATGGGCCTTATGGCCTTGTCCATTTATAAAGTAGGGGGTTAGGATAGGACCCTAACACTTGTGTAGCATAGTGACTTCTTCATGAGGTGCAAATGGAGGTTGATTTATTTCTTAATAGGATGAATTATATGAGAAGAGAATAATTGGGAATATTAGAGGAGAGTGTTGAGCCCTAGATGGCATGGAGATACTTGGTTGTTCATATGGAGGATTGTAATTGACTTTACGATGCTTGGATTGAGCAGTGATCATGTAGGTGGGGTAGACCTAGAGGTACACATGGATCGGGATGGAAAATTTAAGCATGGAGCCATTATAGGAGGAGGATTTGACACATATTATGGAATTATTTATCTTGGACCCTTTCTTCTTAAACGTACCTACTTTGGATCTTGGCATGTTTCAGTTGGATATAGAGCACTTCACATGTGGGCCTATCTATAGTTTAGTTAGGTTGCTTGCTTTGGACTAGGTCTACCTATTATTGTTGGCCTCCCTTACCATTCATATAAATAAAGGGACAAGAGATTATTTCCATCATATCTTCATTGCATTTCACTCGTGTAATCACATGCTTATTTAGAGATGTGAGAGTTAGAGTTGAATAGTCTCTTTGTGCTCTTCTTCATTTGTATTTTCTCTCTTTGTCGAGAGCACTAGAGTTATTTAGGGAATTCAAGGGAATACTATGGCCAGCTTTTTATGCTAAAAATATAAGGAAAACTAGGGTTTGGGATAAACCCTAAAGGACCAAAGGGAGAAATGGATCTTGTAGTTCTTCTGAGAGAAAAAGACTAGGTTTTTCTAGCATTTGTAAACTTTAGTGCTACTAATAGTGCTTGATGTGGAGGAGATAGAAGGATATTATCTTGTACACATTGTATAGTTGTGTGATGCAAGTGGATGTGTTAAAGAGGACTTGACTATGTCTTATACTTACTTGTGCATCTTTTCCTATCTTTAATCGCATGCGGAAACAACAAAATTGTGGAATTTCATGCATTGATGCCATATGGAAAGATTGTGCAAGGATCAAAGGATTAATCACGTACATTACATTGTCTATAGAAATGATGTGCCACCTATAATTTTGGTCAAGTGCATGATTTGACTTTGATTCTCCATAGATAAGTAAGGAATTTCTCATATTTTAGTTTTTCATTGGTCCCATGGTATTGGTAAATGGTCATAACTTACCTTTTCAATGAAATCCCTTTCATCTACACATAAAAAAATGGTGTGAACACATATCCCTTGTGGATAGTTGAAATGTAATCTTGTTGCATAAGTTATATTGGGATGTATACTTGGTTTAGGAGTTATGTTGTAGTTTCTGTAATACCCCATTTTGACCCTTAGGATATGTTAGCATTTAATGTAAATAATGTGTACATGTGATGTATGTTTTCCTAGCGTGGAGCTCAAGGCCAAGGCCCCGCTAGTGAAAGCCTGAATTTTGATTTAAAGGGCAAGCATTGATATTTGATGCCCATGTGCTCTTAAGCCATGGAAATTGTAATAGGATGTAAATAAACATCATGCAATAAAATACCAAAACTGGCTATGGGAGCAACGAATGAGAAGGGGCCATGTGTATCCACTAGGGAGTGGTGAGGGGGCTATGGGATTGAACCATAGGCTGCCATATGTCACCTTGAGAACCCATTTGACTTTCCTTGATGACATTTAATTCTGTTGTAAGGAAGTGGTTGAGGATTTCGGTCCATGGCTTCAATGGAGCATGGGCAGCCCAGAAATTCGTATGGCAGAGTATGGGCTCTGTTTTCTTGTACCACAAGCCACTCTACCTCATGGATGTTGCTTCTTCCTCATCCCCATTCCATTGTAAAACTTACCAGCACCATTTTCCATCCAAAAACGAATGCCAGCAGAGTGAAAAACCAGAAATCGCGACTTTGAAAGAACCCGCGTTTTGAAGAGCCAAAAACGCCCAGATTTGGCATCGGACAGTGAAATCCAATGGGGGATCCATTGGTATGAACCTTGGGGTGAATTTGGGAGCATTAGCTATCCCGAAATCCATGGGAAACCCCAGTTTTTATAGCCCAGAAATGAAGTGACGGGATTGAGCTATTGGATAACAGAACTGTGAGAAATCCAAGTGTGAATGACTGAGCAGAGGTTTGGTTTGCTTGATAAACCCAGTGAAGGCTAGAATCTCAAGGAATTAGCAGCTGGACCTTTCTATGCCCACCCTGAAGAGCACTGGAGGGAAGGGACGCCTGAGGGACTGTGCAGCAGAGAAGGGGACCTTCCTTGTGTTGGGTGCGGTAGGTATTGTGGGTGCCATGACTGCTGAGTTCATTTGAGATGCCTCTAGCTTTGTGGTTGAGCTCACTGGCTTAGCATCCTCCTCATTTGTCATCCGTATGCTTGATAAACCCAACGGTGTGTTGGCTTAGCATAGCTGATGACCGAAACCATGGCTGTGAGTGAGCCCAGCTAGTTCCTCCTTAGTGGATACACAACCCAGCTCGGGGGTGATCTCTCAGCTGAAAGAATATAGGCTGGATAGAGATCTATGGTTGGGTGGAACGTTGCTCTCACATAGCCAGTTGTTTGGACAGCTTCATCTTCAAGATAAGTGTTATCTCTGTATTGCAAATTACATGCATTATGTGTTCTGCAGTATGTTAATTGTCCATGTTTAATGAAATGAATTAATTATCTTAATCTGAAATCTATGCATGGCATTGGAGCGAGATTGAGTCTTTATATGCTAAATCATCCTCTGCTGTTATATATATATATATATGTTAGGCATTACCGTTTGTGTGCTTGCTAGTATGTTTATTCCGCTGTGTTTTATTGAGTTGAAGCTGCACACAGAAATGTTTAATTGTTATGAATAGTTGAGAAAGCAAGGATTTGGGGCTAAGTCTGCCAAAAGCCCCGGTGTGTTGTTAATGTTTCCTTCCCTGCATTTGACGACGGAAGGGGACGTTACAGTTTCCATGATAATATGGCTCACATTTAAAGGAATTCTTGCATGAATAATTTGAGGTTCAAGAAGGACGTTTATATTTCCTTGACTAATGTTCAAATGTTTTGACATTTATACTGATGTAGTTAAATCTATACTTTCCTTGTATAGGTCAATTTCTAAGGTAAGGTTTGTGTAGCCATCATAGAAGTACCAATGATGAAGAGATCCAAGGACAAGGAAGTATTTAGAGGAGTAATTTAATACTATACTCCATCCAGTGAGTGCAGAGACCACCCAGTAGCCAAAAGAGGAGGAATTTAGTCCATTGATGAAGGGTTCCCTGGAAAGAGGAAAGGTGATCCCACATGAAAAACAAAGTACATTAAATAGAGAGTGAGAAATGTAACCATTTTATGAGGTGTGAGGGGACTCTTCCCTCTCTTACTCAACATAGGGATGGGAATCACCCTTGTCATCAGGTATAGGAGAACCCAAGTGGTAATTTTGAGAACAACTAAGACCTTGAGGGAAGTCCTATTTGGTACTAAGAATGAACACTGAACAATAAGGATATGAAGGGGAATCATGAGAAGCCACACATCCTACCATGTCAAATTGTGTTAACTTGGATCGGTTCCATATTATAATTATAGATTCCTAGAGAGGGGGATACTTCCAGGAGTAACCAAGAAAATATAGAGTTGAAGAAGAGGGACCTTCCCTCTCCTTAGAATATATATATATAGGGATTCTTCCTTCAAGTTTGCGACTATTCAACAGTTCTTCGGTGGCAATAGCTTTCTAAATGGAAGTTAGATTGAGAGGGATCGTACTGTTCTCTATACGTAGTACACACAATTGTTTTTAATCGAAAGGGATTCTTTTATGTTTTCGGTATAGGTGAGTGTCAGTTTAGTACTTCAGTTAATGCAGCATTATGGTGGATGATGAGGTGGACTATGATGGCAATTCTCCAATTGGGCGAATTTTTTTTTGGATCATGAATTTAAGTCCAAGCTCAATGATATAGACATGGTGTACTCGAATGAGATCCCTCACTCGGGGGAGATCACAACATTGTTACTACTTCATAATGTCATTTCTACAAAACTTGTTGACAAGGCTATCGGTAGCCAAGGTGGTGTACAATCATGAGGCCCGAAGCGAAGTAAAGGTGTACGTGCGAAGAAGGGTCATGCAGAGTTATGTGTTGGAAGGAATATTGGTATCGAAGAGATATCGGTGTACTTATCTTCAGCTCTGGTAGGGCAGTTCTGCAGAAATATGGTAGTGAAGGAATCTTTACGAAGTTAGATGGATTTGAACTTGAAACCTTGGTTAAATTACACTCTGGATTTTCATATCCTGTCGAGAGGTTGGTTCTTAATAAAGGTCCACGAAGAGGAAGATGGTGCAAGAATATTAGATCGGAAATGGAAGTGGGGGCCCTTAGGCTTGGTTCTGAAAAAATGGCATGTGGGATTTAATGCAGAAAAAGAACCTCATTATGGAGGCGATTGGGAACAAGTTGGGAAAATTCATTGGCTCAAGGATTACTGGGAGACGAAGGTTGATAGAAGATGTGTGAGGATTCTTGTTGAACTTGATTTATAGGATGACTTGTTTGAAGAATTAAAACTCGAGATGCATGGGAGTACTTGGACTCAAAGCTTAGATTATTGGAATACCATGTTCAGATGTTTCGTTTGCAGGCAAGTTGGACATCTTCAAAAGGATTTTTTTTTGTTTGATAGGAGCCTGCATACACAAGAAAGTGTGCATAAAAAAGGGCCACTCTTCTACTGAAGATCAGCAAGCAGGTATTAACAGATTGGAAAAATGTGGTGAAAGATAGTTACAATGTGGGGATGTAGGTGACCTTTGCAGCGATAAGGAAGATTACTCGAGAGCGCAAGAAGGGAACAGTGGAATGAAAAAAGGTTTCAAGGGAAATACATAAGAGGCGGACGTAAATGGTAATTTCAACGGAATGGAAGAGTCTTTGGGTCTTCAAGAAGGTAAGTTTCCTTCTTCTTCCCATGTTGAGTCACTTAAAGTTGACAAGATAGATAAGGAAATATCTGAGGTGGCAATTATGGTCTCTACCAAGTCCCCTTCTCCTAGGGCTGGGGACCAGTCCTCTTCCCTCCCCCCTCCCTGATTTTACCCCACTCCCCAAGGTGTCAGGAGAAGTTTTCGGTGGTACCTAGTCCTAGCTCTTCCATCACTCTCCTTTTGTTTAGAAAGGATTATAATTTACGCTCTAAAGGGAAAGTAAAAGACCTGGAGGAGGAAGTTTCTTCAGGGGGGTTATCTCTTAATCATATCCCCAAGGTTACATTAGGAAGAAAATACAATCTATATAAAGCTAAATTTCAAGCAGCTACGGATATTAAACTTGGAAAGCAAACCACAATCAGTTGGGCTCTTAGAGGAAAAATTCAAGGCAAGGGTGCCTCGTGAAATTTCTTTCTTTTAATGCAAGGGGGTTTGGGGGGGGGAATTTCCGCCCTCAAGCGGCTGGTGTGGAATGTAGACCCATTAGTCATTTTGATTCAAGAAACGATGATGGGAGAGATAAAATCCTAGGATGTAGAAAGATCATGGTTAAAGGATTGGAATTTTGAAGTTATAAATGCGAAAGGGGATTTTGGAGGCCTTCTCATAATGTGGAGCCCAAACCTGACAGTTGTTTTTGTCAAATCTTATGATTCAGCCATCAAAATAGTTATGGATGATAAATAGACAGGTGTTACCTTCTTGATTCTTAATTTCTATGGTCCCTTTTACGACAAACGCATGTACTGGGAATCCTTATTCACCTTCGGGGCAGTCGAGCCTTCAAACATGATTTTGGGAGGGGAGATAAACTTAACCCTTTTCGTTAGGGATATTTGGGGCTTGAATGCTAGGAGAGACACTCTCAGCAATTTCTTCAGTGCTCTCTTTGAAGAAAAAATCCTAATAGATATTCAACCTCTGAAGTTGGAACCACGTGGAGGAATAAAAGGAGTGGATCTCAAGCAATGTCTAATAAGTTAAATCGTTTCCTCATTTATGAAAATATTTTCAATTGCCCCTTTTTATTTCATTATAGATTTGAATCGAGAGGACTTTCGGATCATAGGACGTTTGTTTTGACAGTATAAGTTCCAGAGCACAAGCCTCCGGCTCCCTTTAAATTTAACCATGCCTGGTTGGAAGAGGAAGATTACAAGAAACCAGTTATGGGTTCATGGCAACCTTTACTTGAGTCCTTGTCGGTCTCCTTTATGCAGCAATTTGTTGAAAATATTTCAAAGGTAAATAAGGTCACCAAAGAATGGTTTAAAATCCATAAAGATTCGCAACAGGATCAGTTAAAGGAGCTAGAATCCAAGATTGCGGAAATTTAGTCTCGGAAGTTTATTGGTGTCTTTTTGGAGGTCAATTTAGATGATTTGAAGACCTTGGAATGTAAAAGGAGCTCCTTGCTAGCAACAGAAGAGTGGATATGGAGGTTGAAAATTCATGCCCCATGGATTGCGGAGGGCTACAATAATACCAAATGTTTCCATAGATTTGCTTCCCATCGAAGGAGTATTAACCGAATTACAAAAATTCAGGATGCATAAGGTCATATGGTCCGATATTTCTAGGAAAATGCTCAGGAAACTGTTGATTATTTCTAGCCCTCTTTGTTGAGCCTACAAGATTTCAATTGAAAAAAATTTAGAATTTCTGAGACTCTTTCCCAAATTAATCTCAAAATAAATGAATATCACAGGAAGTTTCGGAGGAAGAACTAAATCACATTCTTCACTCCTTTTAGAAAGGGAAAAGTCTCGGTCCTGATGGTTTCACGGTTGAATTTTTTATTGGGTTCTTTAATTTAGTGAAGATTGATATTCTAAAGGTAGTTTGGGAATCCCGGCGTTATGGAAAATTTCTAGGTGCAATCAATTCTGCCTTCCTAACTTTGATACCGAAGAAGCATAAGGCCATGTATTTTTTGGATTTTAGACCTATCTCCTGTTGCAATATGGTGTATAAAATAATTGCAAAAACCATAACTCAAATACTAAAACTTATATTAAGTGAGATAATATCAGAGGAACAATTTGGATTCTTATTCAATAGACAAATTCATGATGCAGTATCTCTCGCTCGGGAAGCTATCCATTTGATGAAGAAAGACAAGCAATGTGCTTTTTCTCTTATGTTGGATCTTTCAAAATCCTATGACCGAGTAAGTTGGACCTTCATTCGATTGATTTTGATTCAGATAGGGATATCTCTAGAAGTGGTAAATTGGATTATCGGTTGCATCCAGTCTGCGTCCTTTGCAATAAATATAAATGGATCTCCTTTGCCATTCTCTCGTTCGTCTCGAGGACTTAGGAAGGGATTCCCCCTATCCCCTTTTCTTTTTCTTCTGGTAGTTGATGCTTTAAGTCGGTTGATACACAAATCCAAGTCGTTAGGATATCTCAAAGGGGTAAAATTATCTGAACCGGAAGAATTAAATTATACTCTTTTTGTTGATGTTGTCCTACTGATGGGATAAGGCACAACTTAAAATATTCAAGTGCTCGCCTCTATTTTTGAGGTGTATAAAAAGGCGATAGGGATGCAGATAAATATAGAAAAATACATCTTGTCATACAATCTGTTTTCAGAAGATCTTTTGGAAAGAAAGCGAGAGGTGATACCTTATTCTTTAATCCCTCTTTAGGAGGGATTTAAATATTTCAGCTTTTTGCTTAAACCAAGCGAATACTCCTTCAGGACTAGATCTGGTTATATAAGAAGGTAGAGGCTAGAATATCTTTTTGGGCCAATCATTTTCTATCAAGAGAGGGGCGATTGGATTTAGTCAATTTTGTGCTGCAAAGTATTCCAGTATACTAGGCCTCTATTTCCTACATTCTGAAAGGGATTCCACTAAGATAAGAAAGAAGTGTTTCTCCTTTCTTTGGACAGCAAGCAAGTAGACAGAAGGAATCCCCCTAGTAAAATGGTAAACACTAGCCTTCTTGAAATATATGGGAGGGTGGGGGGTAAAGAAATCAGTTTTTTTTTTCCAATCGTTGGCAACGAAATCACTTTGGAGGTTGGCCCAGAGTTCCTCTTCACTATGGGGGAGGGTGTTGAGTTCTAAATATTGTCTAGGATCCTCTATGGTGGAATGATTCAAGCAGCTGATTAAAACTCGTAAAAATGGGTCTATAGAGTGGAAATATTTTGTTCTGGCCTTCTCTCTAGTAGGGAATTGGACGGCTTGGAAGATTGGGGACAAAAAAAGTGTTAGAATTGGAGTTCACACCTAGGTATGTGTTGGGGAAGAGTTTAAGCTTTTGGTGGAAGTGGTTGCTCAATTACATGCACATAGAATATTTGTATTGGAATATACATAGGCACAATCTCCTCAAGGATGGGGTATACGAGGGTGGAAATCCTCTCAGGATTTAGGCCTTATTGGAGATGGAGTGGCATATTGGAACAGCTATGTTAACAAGTTAGTTTCAAGTTTTGTTCATTTGAATGATGAGTCCCCAGATGTTTTGGCCTAGACCAAGAACACAGCCTCTGGATACTTCTTGGAAAAGGTTGGTTATGAGGTTTCCATTGCATAATATTTTAAAGGGGGGAAGGCATGCTGGTGGGGAGTTGTATGGAAGAAGACGGGACCTTTAAAGGCAAATTTAACCTTGTGGCTAGCTCTCTGTAATAAAATTTTGTCATGGGATAATTTGAGAAAAAGCGGTTGGTAGGGACTGGGTGTGCGCGTCTTGTGTAAATCCAAGGATGAATCAAATTCTCATCTTTTTGGTTCTTTCCCATATGCATTTATCATATGGGAAGTTGCATCCTATTAATGCAATTGTAACTTCGAAAGATATTCACTTGTATTTTATTTGTACCTCCGACGGAGATGTTTAATCCTCCGGTCAGAGAAGTCATTATTGTATTTGGGTCATGTAAAGTCATTGAGGTAAATCCTCCCATGTAAGTCGAGGCATTAGTTCCCCTAGAGTCATTTGTATTGGGATTTTTAAGTCCCCCAGAGGAGTCAGCCCAGTCAACTTTAGTTGAGGCCGACTTGTCAAGTGGTAAAGGTAAAGTGAAAGATAAAGTATAAATAGAGAGCTAGGCTCTCTATTTATTCATTCACTCACTGACTCACTTCGCATTAGTGAGAAGAAAGACAAGTTAGCACAAGTGGAGAAGAGAGAAGTTGCTGAAGACCTTTTCTATTTTTGGGTTTTACTTTTGTGACATTGTATTGGTGATCATTCTATCTCTGAGGAAGTTGCGCGGAATTATCCTTTATGGTTTCCCCGAAGAAAATCTTTGTGTCTCTTGTGTTTATGTTGTGCTTGTTATTCTCTTAGTAAGATCCTAGATAAATTTTTAACACCCAAAAAGTGCTCACTACCTCATCTACCCCATTACATGACTCATTTGTCCATATTTCCTGCCTTATTTGCCTCCAAAACCCTAAAATACCATTAAAAAACCTCCAAAAGGCCAAAAAACCATTAAAAAATCCTCCAAAAGGCCAAAAAAACCCCTTTTTTTCCCCCAAGATAATCCAAAATTCCTCCAAAATAGAAAAAACCCTCTAAAAAGGGAATACAAAATACAAAAAAGAGGAAAAAGTGGAAAAAAAGAACCAAAAACCCCATACAGCTGACCTAAACCATATGGTGCCCAAAACCATGGGTCAGCACTCCACCACTAAAAACCTATAAAGAGGTGATGGCGGCTCCCCATTTTATATCCACAATCATCCATATCCTTACTCTGCAAAAATCGCTCATGAAACCCTAGCTCACCCTTTTGAGCTATTTTCACATTTGAGTGCCCCTTTGGCCCATTTCCAAAACCCTTTGGAGAAGGAGAAAGGAACAACACTGGAGCTTGGAAGCAACCCTCTTGGACTGCTGCAAAGACTCCACCAACCTCTACACCTGAGGTAACTTTTAATACAAAAAAGAGAAATCTTTTGCCATATTTTCATGTTTTATTATTTATGTCAATGCTCATGCTAGGTTAAATTTCATATTGTTTTACTGCTTTTATTTACTGATTATTGAACTGCTACTAAGGAGGCCTTTCTCCTTAGTAGGTGCTCATTTTCACAAGCTAAGGTGAAAACCCTAGCTACAGTTTTGGAAACTCCCCTAGTGTTCCTTTGAATTTCTGATTATAGTTTTAAACGTTTTTAATTTTCTGCAATATCTTTCTGTTTTTTTCTTTCAGTTGTCCCTTTTGGCTGCCATAAACCGCGTCTTTTGTCCCCGCAGTTGCGATCCGACCGCGTGTTTCAGACTGTTACCTGCGATCCGACCGCGGCTCTCAGACTATTTTCGGTTGTTTTTAGTCTGTTACCTGCGATCTGACCGCGGCTCTCAGCCTGTTTCATGCGGTTCGACCGCATCTGTTGACCCCTTTTCCCGCGGTCCACCTGCGTCTTTCAGCCATTTTCCTGCTATCCGCCTGTGGCTTTCGGCCTTTTTCCCACGGTCCACCTGCGGCTTTCATCCATTTTCCTTCTATCCGCTTGCGACTTTCAACCTTTTTCCCACGGTCCGCCTGTGGCTTTCAGCCATTTTCTTGCTATCCGCCTGCGACTTTCGGCCTTTTTCCCGCGGTCCGCCTGCGGCTTTCAGCCATTTTCCTGCTATCCGCTTGTGACTTTCGGCCTTTTTCCCGTAGTCCGCCTGTGTCTTTCAGTCATATTCCCGCAATCTTCCCGCGACTATCGACCTGTTTCCCGCAGTCCGACCGTGCAGATTTGCCATAGACCCGCGGTCTGTTTTCTGCACTTTTTCCCTGTTTGGACACAGTACTTTGCTACAATATTTTCTGCACCTGCACAGCCATCTGTCCTATCTGCAGCCTTACTTCCCTACAGCCTGTTTTCTGCAGTATTATTTTTATTCCATTTACAGAATTTTTTAAATTTCAGCATTTTAATTGAAAAAATAAAATTTTGCATTTCAAAGTTTAATTTCTGCATTGATATTTTTAGTTAGAAATTTTCCCACCCCGTGGCACTTTTAGTTGAGTTTATCATCTCACACTCACACACCCTGTCACCTAATTCAAGTGAGCCCTAAAATACTACTTAACACAACCAACATTCTAACCCCACTTGGGGAACACATAAGAATCTTATAGTTAGGTAGGATCGGGGGGATAGGCATCCAAATAACACCCCTCGGTTGCTTACACTTGAGACATAGTTGTTGTCCATTAGGGAACCAAAATCGCCTAGTACTTTTTGGCATGGTCACAAACAGTTTATCAGAGGGACTCTCCCCTAGGAGGGTTGAAGTACCCAAACTGGTTCCGGAGGCCTGAGTGGAATACCGCACTCCATTCAGTAACCGAAGGATACCTTTCGTAGTTCTCGGTGTATCACCTGTATGGGGATACAGCGGTGATAGAACCAAACTGCAGATTCACCTTTTCTGGACGTGTCATGAATGGGGTATCTTAGTTGCCTTTCTTCTAGGATTGACTACCCAGTGTCCCTCCCGGTAGGGGGATATCTTTAGCCACTTGGCTCTACTATCCATATTGTCTTACTTGGATTTCATCACCTTGCAGAGGATATGTCTGGTTGAGTCAAAATACTATTTAGCTAGGTGTTTGCATGCTCCCTTACCTCCTTTTAGTCTAGCGAGTCCACTATTTTTATTTTCTAGGAAACCTGTTGCTTGTTGGTATTCTAACCATTTCTATTGATACTCCACTTATTGTAGCACAGCTGTTACAGTAAGTGTTTTGAGTTGGTTGTTGGCCTGAGTGCCATATTGCTTGCGCTCTCCTTCTGCACACTCAGTTGCATTAGGGTTTTTGAGTTGTTTTTCACTCAACACAACCCCCAGATACTTGACACCATCTGTCACCATTGAGTCCCTGAGACATTCTCGGCGCCTCTGGGGCGATCCCCCACAGCACGGTTCACTTGACATCACCCGTCATAGACATAGATCTTCATCACTTTATACCACTCATCATAGATCTCGAGCTTTGTCACTTGACTCCACTCGTCAACGGCATAGAACTCCATCACCCGATCTAGATGCCCCTTATTTTACCTCTGATTCTGAGGCAGAGTCCGAGAACCCCACTTACACTGCACCAACCAACCCCATGGCTGGCATCGCTTCCAACCCTTTCTTTGTAGGGACCATTGGTGGAGCATCCACCACCACACTAGCTACCACCCCCGCTTTGGGTATGCCCTCGATGGGGCCCACATCTACTATTCCGATCACTATACCAATTCCAGTAGCTAGCATACCCATCCCAACTCCATCAGTGACTCACACTACCCTTGGCGGTGCAGGACCGTCCCATACCACTTTCGTTCCCCCACCTGGGGGAAACATCCCAAACCCAGCCCCTCCACTCAGGGGCATTGGCCCCAACATGATCACAACCACTAGTATGTCACATCCTTCTACTAGTTTTCCATTCATGGCTAGTCTCAACCTTCCTGACCTGGCTAGACTGACTAACGATCCCATCAGACACGACCCTGCGTGGCCTCACATGCCCACCAAGCTCCCCTACGACATCCCTAAGTTTGAGGGCAAGGCAGGTGAGGACCCCCAGAACCAGATTATGTCTTTCCATCTATGGTGTTCCTCCAAATCCATAGTGGACGACTTTTTCCGCCTCCATCTGTTACAGTGCACCCTCACTGGCTCTGCAGCTAAGTGGTACATCGAGCAGCCCCATGGGACCCATGCCACCTTTACTTCCCTTGCCTCGAATTTCCTGCAATTCTTTCAGTTACCTGTCCACTATGATGCAGGAGTTGAGATCCTACTGTCTTGCAGATAGAACACGGCTACCCACATCACCAACCACATTCATGAGTGGCATCGACGTCGCAGCCTCTGCAAAATCAAGTTATACCATCGTATCTTCTTAGATTGGTTTCTAAAATCTCTCCTTCCTGTCATTGCCAAGGATGTGGCATCCGAGTGACCCAAGTCCGAAGAAGACGCCATCCTTAAAGCCCAGCAATTTGACCTTATTTATGCCTAGTCTAGTTACCTATATTCCATCATCCCTGACGCTCCTCGCGGGGATTCCTCCCGACACAATGCGTCAGGGGCATCCCATGCCGCAGATGGCATCATTGGCCATATAACCTCACATAACCAACCCTTTTCCATAGCACGTTCTAGCCATGTCCTCGACCTTTCGCGGGCTACATATCAGTCTGGAGAAACCAATTCGTATGCTCCCATGGCACATCAGCACCATTCCCACGGACCCTCGTGTCCACCTCAGTGCTTTGGTCATGCATCCCCTGCTTACGCCCCCCCGGTCGCACCTCAGCCATATTACCACCCACAGGCTGCACCAGCTCCTGTATCCTCTCAAGCCCAACCTGCTTATTACCCACCACAAGCAACCCCTGCGGCAAACCCACAACCCGTTCCACAGACATATCAGCAACCCCCACAAGGTTCAACACCTGCACCGCCTCCACCCACTTATTATCCACCGCAGCCTGCTTCCGCACCTGCACAACCCCAGAACCCACCTGTTGCCCAAGGGAAAGTGTATGCCCAACAGAATCCGCAACAGAACCAAAATAACCAGCGCCAACAGGGCCAACAAAACCGCGGCAAAGGCCGTAACCGTGGGAACAACCCCCCTCCAGACCAAGGCGGTCAACCTCCCAATCCCCCAAACAACAATAACACGGCACCTGCCAACCAGAACCCTGATCAACCGCCCAAACAAGCCAAAAATCCTAATTTACGAACAAACCATCCTTGTTCTATTTGCGGGGTCTATGGCCACTACACACATGCTTGCCCACATTTGGAGCGAGCTCGGCAACTCTGGACCAATGATGCCCACCGCCAAGGGCACGTGGCTCCTCAGGCACCGCCCAACCCCCCACCACCTCAGCATCAACCCTTGGTGCTACAAAACCCTTTACTGACCCAAGGCGTAGTGAACACTCAACCATTGGCTCCCCCTCAAGGAAACACACACCCACAACAGCAAATCACTTATGCCGCTCCTGATCAACCCATGTTAGACTCAGGTACCCATCACTTGTTAATGATGTCATCCGTCGATGTCAACCTTCAAACCCGTCGGAACCAATATGGCTCCACCCCTTAAGCACCTCCCGCCGACAAAAACACTAACGCTCATCCCACTGATTAGTCGTTATGTATACCTTCGGCTCCACTAGATGGCGCCTCCAAAGCACCTCGCTTCCCACTCCACCACATCAACAATAATACCAATGCTCGCGCTGCGTCTAATTACAACATTGTAGATGACTTAGCCCAGTCCCCCGCAGCCATGTCTGCGTTAGAGGTCTTAAATAACTGTCCTTCATAGCGCAAGACTTTTCTCTCCGCCATTGGTGCTATTGACCCAAATGATTCACGATTGATGACCTTCAATTTGGACCAATCCGAACCACGCCTGCCTTCCACTTCAGCGTTCCAAGTTTCTGTATCCGTTCGGAATCTTGTCATCCATCGATGCATTATCGATGAAGGTGCCTCTACATGCGTTATGTCCACATTCGTTTGGCAGAAGTTGGGATCCCCTACTCTCCAGCAGTCCACCACTGCGTTGCGAGCCTACGACGACCGTTCGGCTCAACCCCAAGGTCTCTTAGCTAATGTCCCCGTCCAGTTGGCTAGTAAAACAGTGCTCATTGACATAGAGGTCATCAACGCCCAACTTGATTATAACCTCTTACTTGGCTGCAGTTACATGTATGCCATGCGGGCAATTGCCTCATCCATTTTTCATACCATGATGTTCCCCCATGACGGACGCGTGGTCAAGGTCGATCAACTCACCTATTATGATCCCAATGCCCCCGCTGCACCTGAAAATGTTCTCCCCATGGTTGAACAACCTATTTGTGGTGCATCTACCTCGTTGGTTTCCTCCATGGGACCCCGAGTTTACTCAGATACGTCGATGACCTCAACATTCTAATCCATTCCACCCCCGTCACCAGCAATCGAAATATCTGACCTTTGTACCCTTTCCCACAATGCACAAACACCCAACAATCAACCGCCCTTGTTACCCAAACCACCATTGGTACCTAGTCATGTTGGTGTTACACCCATCCATACAATCCCCTTCCTATTTCCCCCTTCGGGAGTAGTAAGCGCCCCGGTTATGTCTACCCTCAGCCTCCCCAGTTTAACCTTAGGATTACCCGTATGGTACATTACGCCTCTCGTTACCCCTCCGACACCAAATTTTGTCCTACAACCGGTGCAACCCATCACCACTACTAGTCAACCACCTCCTGGTGTCACTACCCCTTCGTCCTCTACTACTCCACCCCCTCTTATCAAGCACACTAGGGGTAGAGGCCCACAACCATACACTACTGTACCTCCACCCAAAATAGTTAAACCCCCCCCCCCCCCCCCCCGTGTTTTGTGCTCCTCCTAAATGCTCGTTGTGTGATGAGTTAGGCCATCCTACCCATCAATGTCCCCAATTACCTGCATTACAAGAGCACATGCAAATGCTTGACGACGACCCCAACATCCTAGTTGTCCAACTCGATCCAGCCCCTAAGCCTCGTGATAAATCACTATGTACCAACCACCCTTGTGCAATATGCGATATTTACGACCATTACTCACATCACTGTCCTGATATCCTAGATTACAAATCATCTCTCTACGAGATGAATAATTTGGACCTTGAGACGGCGCCCCCCACAATTGAGGAGATCCACCCCCCAGTATCACCCTCATCCAGCGATATTAATACCATCTACATGATCTCTTCTACTACCACTCCCTCGTCAACCAATTTGGAAACTCAAAGTTTCCGCAATGATGAGGAGATTCTAGAGGCTCTCACTTCCCCAGATTACCCCTGGGAAGACATGCACCATCGTTCCTACTTCCTCCCAGAAGATTCCTCCTCCACCACAACCACCCAATTTGCAATTGAGTCCAAAGATTTCCTCCCCACCAAATTCGACTGGTTAAGGATCCCATTTCCGCTCCTGATAACTTTGAGGAAGGTAACATGGCCAACATCTCACCCGTCATCCACATCGATATCTCTGACCCACCTGGTGCTCTTGAAATCATTACATTAGGATCCTCCTACAGTGAGTATGAGATCGGAGAGTACAAAAAACTTTTCCAAGAGTTTCGTGATGTCTTTGCCTGGTCCTATGCCGAAATTCCTAGTCTTGACCCTGCTATCATAGAACACCACATTGACACATGGCCAGATGTACCCCCCGTTCACTAGAAACGACGCCCCATTCATCCCTCAAAGCTCCCCGCCGTTAAATCAGAGATTGAGAAACTGCGCAACACAGGATTCATTTATCCTACCGCATATACCACTTGGGTTTCTAACCCTGTCCCTGTTAACAAGAAACAACGCACCATCAGAGTATGTACTGACTTCGACGATTTAAACCGAGCCTGTCCCAAAGACTTCCCCATGCCATTTATTGACCAACTCATTGATGCGTGTGCGGGGCATGAAGTCCTATCTTTTATGGACGGTTTTTCCGAATACAACCAGATTTAGATCCGCAAGGAAGATCAGTACAAGACTGCCTTTACTACCCCATGGGGCACCTTTTCCTATCACGTCATGCCTTTCGACCTCAAAATTGCTTGTGCCACCTTCCAGTGGGCCATGACCTACTGTTTTTACGACTTAGTTCGTATCCTGTTAGTCTATCTCGACGACCTTACAGCTCATTCCTGGAAACTATCAGACCACCTTAACTACCTCCGGCAAGTCTTTATGCGTTGTCACAAATATCAAATCCGCTTGAACCCACTCAAGTGTGTCTTTTGCATTTCGGCAAGCCAATTGTTGGGTTTCATTGTTTCCCATAAAGGAATCATTGTTGATCCCCTGAAATTCCAAGCCATCGTAGACCTTCCCGCTCCTCGCACGCTCCAGCAGCTCCAGAGTCTGCAGGGAAAATCTAATTTTTCCGACGCTTCGTTCCTGATTATTCCACCACCGTTCATGGTTTCTTAGGCCTACTTCGTACCCACATACCCTTTGTTTTGGATGACCAAACGCAAGCTGCATTCGAAGCCCTTAAGAAGGCTCTCACACAAGCCCCTTTCATCTCCCCTCCGGATTTCTCTCAAGACTTCATCCTTTACATCTTGGCATCCGATCATGCCGTGTTCGGAGTCCTTGTCCAAGAAGATGCTTCCCGCCAGGAGCACATCATTTACTATGTCAGCCAAACCTTGTCTGGACCACCACTACGTTACCCGTATGAGGAGAGATTAGCCCTTGTCGTAGTATTTTCCGTCCAAAAATTGCGACATTACATTTTACTCAGTCATACCACGGTTGTCGCCGACTCCAACCCCATGGTCTATCTCTTGAACCGACGCCTCCTGCAAGGTCGCGTTGCTAAATGGGTAATTATCCTCCAAGAATATGACCTCACTTTCACAACCCCTAAGAGCACTAAATCCCTCGCGCTTTCCTAGCTCATCACCGATCTCCCATCCCTCTTTCCGTCCCCACAAATCTTCGATGAGTTACCTGACAATCACTTGTTCATCATCTCATCTGATGACCCATGGTATGGTGATATTTTGTTATACCTTCGCACCCAAAAGTTTCGACCCAACATAAATCGTGATGGACGCCATCGTATCCGTCATCGGGCCTCTCGATATCTCCTCTTGGGCGATGTCCTTTACCGGTGAGGGGTTGACACAATTCTTTGTCATTGTCTTACACACGAGGAATCCAAACAAGTCCTCAATGACTATCATAGCAGTGCCTACGGTGGACATTTCTCTGGAATGGCCATCGCCCAGAAGGTCATCCGCGTCGGATACTTCTAGCCCACACTCTTTACCGACTGCATCATAGCGATCAAACATTGCCATAATTGCCAACTTTTTTCCCCTAACGCTCGGACACCACCCGCTTCGTTACACCCAGTCGTCACCGTTGGTCCCTTTTGTAAATCGGCCATCGACTTCATGGAATGTAAACCCTCATCCTCCAATGGCCATAAGTACATCATTGTCGCCGTCGACTACTTCACCAAATGGGTTGAAGCCATGCCCACCTTCAATTGTAAAGCTGACACTGCTGCCCATTTCTTTTTAACCATGTTATCACTCGATTCGGGGTCCCCAAACAGTTGGTCTCAGACCATGGTTCACACTTCAAACATTCCATTTGGCACGAGTTATCCACACTACTAAAGTTCGAACATCAGTATTCCTCTGCTTACTACCCCCAAGGGAACGGCCAAGTAGAGGCCATTAACAAAATTTTAAAAACCATCCTCCAATGCACTCTTGACCGGCATAAGTCCAATTGGCATCACATGCTTTTCCCTGCATTATGGGCTTACCGTACATCAACCAAGACCGCCACTGGTTTTACCCCTTTTCATTTAGTTCACGGTGTAGATTCTGTCCTCCCTATCGAGTGTCAGATACCGGCCTTACACATCGTCGCTAAGCTTCTTCCAAACACCTCCCCACTCGAGCAACGTCTGCTATCACTAGAACAAGCTGATGAAGACCGCCGTGCCACCCTCCAAACCATTGAAGCTGCCAAGAACCACTCCAAAGCTGGTTACGACAAACATGTCCACCCTCGAACTTTCCGTGAAGGGGACCTCGTCCTCGCCTATGACCAAGCCCATGACAAGACTGGTAAAGGAAAGTTTGAATCCATGTGGCAAGGCCCTTACATCGTGCAGACCTGCCTCGAAAATGGGGCATACATTTTAACTGACTCAAAAGGTCACCCTTTGCGCAACCCCCGTAATGGGTTGTATCTTAAACGCTTTTATCCTTAAACAAACCCGCGGCCCCATTGGTCCGTATTGTACAGTTTTCTTTCTTTTTGTTTTTCACCTTTTTTACTGCAACCTTACATTCATCATTTTTGGCATGATCACAAATGGACCATCTTCCACCTCATTACATTAGCTTCGCCGATGGAGCAAGCCGCTGGTCTCCAAACCTGGCTTTTGCAGCATGGGTATTATATTCCCCTTTAACGAAATGTGCATAGGTGCTGCTACCAATAACCAGGCAGAGTATGATGCTATTACCGGTCTCCTGACCGCTGCCCTTGAGATGAGCATATGTCACCTTCATGTGTTCCTTGACTCCCAGCTACTTGTCTCCCAGCTCAACAACTACTACCAGGTGCGTGATCCCTGCCTCTTTAGAAAATTCCTGCGCACAAAACAACTCAGCCGACAATTTGAATCCATAACATTCATCCATGTCCCAAGAGCTCAGAATAGTGTTGCAGATCAAATGCCTAACAACATCCTAGATTGTCATATCAATCACACCATGTAAAACATCCATCATGCATCATCATCCCGTATCATCTCATCAAAAATATATAAAAACCGAAAGGATTGCATTTACAACAAGGGGCATCCACGTGCCAATCATCACATAACTATTTGCATCCATGTGCAATAACATAAACACATTACTATACAAGGGCATCCACATGCCTATCCTACATACATAATGTTGCATCCATGTGCAATACATAACATAAAATACACAAGGGGCATCCACGTGCCCATCATCCTACACTACTTGCATCCACGTGCAGTACAAACATATAACAAACCATAAGCGCATCCACGTGCATACACTAAATTATCATCGCAAAAAGGTGCATCCATGTGCATATATATATATCAAAAAATAAACATCAATGTGCTACACATGTCCTGAGTACCTCCGTACTCAGCTATACAAAAAATATCTATATATCAATAAGCCTCATAGAATACATGTCGTAGCTACAAAATCGGGGGGGAGTCCTCTGTACTCCCTACTGCGAGTCATACCCTCCGTCACTTCTTGCATCAGCTGCCTCCGAGTCCTCACCCCGCTCCTCCTCCAGCAACTACTCATACCCTGCACGCTCCTGTGCCTGACCCCTATCCGCCAAAATGGCCACCCCGATCGCGATCGATCGGAACTCCCATGGGGCCCCCAGACAGTCCTGAATCACCTCCGGATCCAAGTCCCCCCACCCATCATCAGTCACTCCAACCAGCAAACGATCGAGCAGCACCCGTACGGACTCCAGAGTCCCCTCAGCGTCTCGTCGACGCACCTCCCCTCGGCCTCGTAGGGTTGGTATCGCCACATGCCCCCTGCGATCTACATGTCCTGGTGGTGGTCTCGAGCCAACATCTGCAAATCATACATCAATCAGTAACAGCATATCAATATCTCAAACCTATCATACACAAAACCTGACATCAACAACAATCAAGCAAATCAATACATACCATCTGGTCCCCGCGCCTGCCCTGGCGGCCGTGGTGCCTCCAGATCCCCTATGTAGTCCATCTCTTTGTATGGATAATCATCCAACGTCAGTGGCATATGCAACCACTATAGGTAGAGCTCCTGGGTGAAGTACCTGCCAACCTCACCGCCACCCCGTCGGTGCATCATCTCTCCCCACCGCACCATGCGTGGCTCCATAGGTCCTGCTGCCCTGATCGGCACCCGCGGCCGCAGTGTAGGTACCCTCTCCATGAAGAAGGCACAAAGAAAGGATCCATAACAGAATCCTTTTCCAGATTCCTTCACCGAGGTTAGCTTCCGCTGAACACAAGTGAGGAACATTTGGCCCTAGGCATAGTATACGTCATCCAATAACCGCTCCACCAGCTGCATCTGGCCCCCTGACACCCGCTCGGGCGACTGGGACCCCAAAACCCGAACCACGCACGCTGCGATCGCCCGTACTGATGGCTTTCGCAGGTACACAATCCGGAGTGCATTCCTCTGCACTCTAGCCTCCGGACCGCAGTACCGCTCCAACATATCCTCGATATCTACGTCTGCAGACACTTGTGGCTGCGTATCAGCCATCCTACCCAGACAGGGAAATCCCGTCAAGAAATATACATCTGCGAGGGTGAGATCCACCGTCTCTCCCTGCACCCTAAACGCATGTATGTCAAGCTCACTAACCTGTTCAGCAGTAGCGCTGCTGAACGCATCATGGGAACCTATGCGAACTTCAACAGCCCGCACAAACCCAAAGTAGACCGCACATGCCGATCCCTCCAGATGACATCCACTATGTCGTCCGATACCTCCCGCTCTCGCCACAGCACTAACGGCATCCTGTCAATCACACAATGCACACTCATCAGACCCATGTCAAGGAAATAACCCTTCCCCCCCCTTGGGAAACCCTAAATCTCGATCCCAATCGCGACTTTAGGGCCCCTTGCCGCAGTCTCAGACCATGGTTGTCAGGGCTACAGTCGCGGTCCGGGACCGCGCCTGTAGGAGCCGAACTCGCGGTCCCGAACCGCGAGTCTAGTATCAGAACTCATGGTACAAGACCGCGTATTCCGACCCAGAAATCGCAGTCCTTGGTTATGTGATCAGACCCGGAACCCGCGGTCCCCGACCGTGGTTCCACCCCACAAACCCGTGGTCCAACCCACGTGGACCGTACAGAAAACCCCCTGGGACCCACTACCCCCCCGAACCCAATAAAAAATGAAGGTATGAGTTTATCGGAATACCTGCAACTCCCGAATCTGCAAACGGCCGATCGGATCATCCAGAAACACCAACTCAGCTCTGGTCCACTCTGATCTCTAGTCAAAGTCAACAAGTCCAAATGACACTTGTCATGTTGGACCCAATTACTATTTATAGTCCGTTGACTTTTTCTTGTTTTGGCCATTCTGAACCCATATGGAGTCCATTTTTCGAACCATTTCCACCACTGGAATCAGTACGATGAGACCGTCATGATGGTTGACTCGTTTTCTTATTTTTTCTGCATCGTTTTTTGAGCATTTTTCTAGACACCAATAGTCATCTTGATTTGCGTGCCACTTCAGCTGCTCTCCGTTTTTGATATATTTTATATCATCGGATTCATTTTTCTGATCCCGTGATGATGCTTGAGATCAGTTCTCGCTCTCACCCCCATATTTTTCGGTATTTTTTCCGAAACACCCCCCATCACCTCGGTTTGCGTGCCACATCGGTCGTTATCCATTTTTGACACTTTTTATATCGTCGGATCCAATTTTCTGAGCTCGTGATGATGCTTGAGATCATTTCTCGCTCTCACCAGGTATAATTTCAACATTGTGTCCCTACACCTTGCTGCCTCGATTTGCGCACCACATTGGCCGCCATCGGATTGTTCCACATTTTACATGAGTCATTCACTCCTTTCATACTGCAATTATTTCGTTATTTTGCCACCATTCATTATCCCACATGGAGGCCCACTAGTGTTCCCCCCTACCCTCGTTCTTGGTCATCATCAATGTTCCTTGCTTGAGCACTTTCTCCTTGCCTGACCATTCCTTTTGTTCGGTATAATTTTATCCATTTTTCGGGTTGGACAAGTCCTTTACAAAAGAGGCACTTAGGGAGTTTCTGTTAAGCTCTTTTCTGACTCCTAAAACAATGAAAAGATCGCCGAGCAATCTTCCTTCCTTTCATGCTCGTTAAAGTACCTGAAAGGGCATCTATCTGGTATAAGTTTAACCCTTTTCGGGACCTAGTAGACTAATTACAAAAAATGAATACTCTAGTCACACCGGCTAGAAGAGTTCTTCATTGCATCCTTTTATGCTTCTTCGGGCCTTGGAGACTAACACACGAAAAAGCAACCCCCTGGAGTCTTCTTGTCGCTTTCAGACTCTCTAAAATTGAAAGCAACCACGAGCATGAACTGTCTTGGGCTCGTACAAATCCACACGACAGTACCATTCCATTATTTCAGAGTCTTCTTATCGTTTTCAGACTCCTTAAAATTGAAAGCAATCACGAGCATGAACTGTCCTGGGCTTGTATAAATCCACACGACAGTACCATTTTGAACACACTTCTTCTAGTTCCTTAACCCATGAAGAAGTTCCCCCCGTGCCTCTCGGCACTATGATCGATCAACTCAGCAGCACCTCCAAAAGGTTGCATTTGTTCCGAGTATTCTGCAGTCTCCTTCCATCTTACACCAACTTGATCATCACTCGTCCCAGTAGCCATCCTTGGTCCATTACAGCTATGCTCCCTCTCCCACCAGTCAGTTTCATATGCTGCCCGATCATCCCTGCCATCATACTCTGAACAAAGGAAGTTTGAGTCCACCCACTCTACTTGCGCAGTTATTCCCTATCCCCACAGTGTGTCAGTGCTACGATCAGTACTCTCACACTCCGGTTCTCCACCTCGTGCTCCTATCAAGGAAACATCATTGCCTTGCTAGTTGCAGGTCTCCCTCTGTCGACGACAGCCCATCTATTCCAGAGGATAGACCTAGAGGTCCCTGCGCCTTGGACTCATCACCATTTATGGTGAGTGCCTACGGACCATTTTGAGAGGAATCATCAGTGCCTCTCCGAGTGGTTGTTTCTCACATGCTTGACTTCAACACCTTGATCGCATCGTTGAGAATCACGCAGGGTATATATCACTTCAGTTATTGGTCGAAGACCCCGGATTTCCCCCGACTCTAGCACATTGGTGAGTCACTTCGGAACGCCCAGTTATATGTTCTCGTGGATGTCTGGGTTGCGTTGGTGATTGTATTCAGAAGCCATCCAGTTATATGCTTCCTTGAGTACCCAGTTCAATTCCAGTTCAGTGTATGTTGGAGCATAGGCCGCAGCTATGGCAAAGCTACCAGTTTTGGGGAAAAAGCACTAAGTTTTGAAGGAAAAGTGCTAATTTTGAGGAAAAGCACCATTTTTGGGCATAAATGAACAGTGCGTGGTACAGCGCCAGATGGACGAGCTCACCGCAGATTACGGCTAGAAAGCTCAACCACCACAGTAAATGAAGCAGTGGAATAGAGGGCTCAGCTACCCTCATTAAGGAAAAAGTACAAGAGTTATGGTTGCTCGGACCAAGGAAGAGCAACGGGCCGAAGCATTGAAGGCGAAGGACAAGGAGCGAAGAATGATGAAGCGGCGCCCATACCCGCGATCTGCGCCGAAAATCGTGGAGCCTGCAGGAAGCTGCGATGTGACTGCAAGAGGTGCCTACAGTACACCTAGCCATGTCCGCCGTTAGGGTTTTTGGGGATCACTGTTGGGAAATTCCCACAGTTTTGTAAAGGTGCGACCCTCAGAAAAGAGTTAGAGAGAGAAAAGAGTTAGATAGTTACTGAGTTACACACAGTCTAAGTTGATGTCTAGTCAGTTGTATTGCTGTATTTTGTAAGTTGTTAATGATCAGTTTGTGCATGTAAGAAGGCCGCGATCTCGCAGGAAGACCGCTTGGCATAAGGGCCATTGCATGTATCGACCAGTCGCAAGAGGACTGAGAAGGGAATGTAATTGTATGTCTTTGTTATGGTAATCTCTGTAGAAGAAGAGAATAGATCTAAGAGAAGGGCTCCCAGCTGTGTGCGTAGAGTTTCCCAGAAATATCTAAGGCTGCAGCTGTGTGCGCAACGGAATTGTGTTATCCCCATCTCAAGATAATATAAAACACAGTTCCCGTGGACGTAGCTTCCCTCGTGGAAGTGAACCACATAATTCTTGTTGTTGTGGTGATGCTTTATGTGATTGCATTTCTTTGCTTTACTGTCTATGTTTCTATGAATGTTTCGCTATCTTTATGAATGATTGTATAAAGAAAATCCTAGAAGCTCCCTTAGAAGTTGTACTTGTGCATTGTCGAAGGAGTCTGTAAGAACACTGTCGCCGCAGCGCTAAAGGAGTGTGTTACTGTGCTGTGGCGCAAGGGCAGAGACGATACATAGTGTATCAAAGGTAGCGGGTAAAAGACTCGTGCGCAGGTGCGGACCTACCGCGCAGCTCGGCCGAGAAGAGTGAGATCCAGCGTTGTAGCGCTGGGAGACCTGTGAAAGAGTAAGACGCTGTGTTCAGGGGTTACTTCCAAGAAGGGAAGAGAGAAGACTATAGACTCCACACCACCTAGGTTAAGGAAACCTGATTCCTTAGCCCCCCATAGCCACTTCGGGTGAGACTTTGGGCTGCTGCGCAGCTCGTTGCCGAAAGGGCCAGTGCGCCAAAGGGGTGTTTGTTGCTGCGCATCCTGAAAACCCGGGTCTGTCCAGAAAGCAGCCAACAGTGTACCATTGAGGATATGACCCCCCATCACTATGATCCAGCAGCTCATCAGTTCCTCTGGTACCACACTCGGCAGCACTGTTGTTATTCTAGTGCATCAGTTCTTCAGCTCAGACATGGTCATCCCAGCAGTATGTCCCATATTTGTGTCCCCTCTGGACCCTTATGATGTACATAGTCGTTCTCCATGTATCCTTCAGGCCCCCATTTTTGGGCCTCATTGTTATTTTTTATATATATCTCTAGATACGAGCATGGGTATGCCCGCCTCATCCATATATTGAGATTCTTCCTCATTTGAGGCCATGTATATTTCAGGTCCCCATATTTTGGACCCCCTTGTTATTGTTCTATATCTTGATATGAGCATGGGAATGCCCGCCTCGTCCATATGTTCAGATTATTCCTCATTCATTATTGAGGTCATGTACTTTCAGTTTTTGCAGTTTGTTCAGGACCATTGTTCGGGACTCTAGTTCGTTTCTTCTCCTCTCCATATCCCAGGAAAACCATAAAAGACCTATGATGTCTATCAGCCATACGATGAGCTCCTGCCCTCACACATAAGGGGGCAATCTGTTAACACCCAAAAAGTGCTCACTACCTCATCTACCCCATTACATGACTCATTTGTCCATATTTCCTGCCATATTTGCCTCCAAAACCTTAAAATACCATTAAAAAGCCTCCAAAAGGCCAAAAAAAACCCATTTTTCCCCCAAAATAATCCAAAATTCCTCCGAAATAGAAAAAACCCTCTAAAAGGGGAAAAAAAAATACAAAAAAGAGGAAAAAAAGGAAGCAAACACCCTATACAGCTGACCTAAACCATATGGTGCCCAAAACCATGGGTCAGCACTCCACCACTAAAAACCTATAAAGAGGTGATGGAGACTCCCCATTTTATATCCACAATCATCCATATCCTTACTCTGCGAAAATCACTCCTGAAACCCTAGCTCACCCTTTTGAGCTATTTTCACATTTGAGTGCCCCTTTGGCCCATTTCCAAAACCCTTTGGAGAAGGAGAAAGGAACAATGCTGGAGCTTGGAAGCAACCCTCTTGGACTGCTGCAAAGGCTCCACCAACCTCTTCACCTGAGGTAAATTTTAATACAAAAAAGAAAAATATTTTGCCATATTTTCATGTTTTATTATTTATGTCAATGCTCATGCTAGGTTAAATTTCATACTGTTTTACTGCTTTTATTTACTGATTATTGAACTGCTACTAAGGAAGCCCTTCTCCTTAGTAGGTGCTCATTTGCACAAGCTAGGGTGAAAACCCTAGCTACATAAATATTGATTAAATTGTGAAAAATTAACACATCCAAGAAGTTAACCAATGCGGTTATTAGCAGCAGGGACCTCTCACTAGAACAAGGTGTTCAAAAATGGTGGAAAGAAAAAGCAGTAGGTTGTTATGTTGCTCTCCCTGATTTGTTTGTTTATAGAATATGGGGGACGTGTAACTATGTTATCTTTTAGAATAGATTGATTCCTATGGAGGTAACGATATTCTTAGTATTGCAAAAGACGTTGGAATATAAATCAGATCCTAAGCCATCCAAACAAAGACTGATTGTCCCTCCAAATATAGATAAGAGCTTCCCATTGGGATTTTTTTTACGATGTCATTCAAGGAATGTCACCTCTAGGCGGTGTTGGAGGTGTTATTTTCATGACAGAGGAATCCAAGATCAGTATCAAGTATGCTCTGGGATGATGCACTAATAGCAAGGCTGAGGTATCGATTGTTTGGGTCGTTCTCAAGGTGGCTCGAAGTAAGGGTAGTACTCAGCTGCAATTGTTTGGATATTTGAAGATGGTAGTGGATTGGGCCAGGAAACAGATTCAAATTGCAGCTCCACATCTTCAATATCTCCTTACAACAATACGTGAAATGTTGGAAACCTTTGAAATCACATCTTTCACTCATATATATCGATAGATGAATTGATAAGCGGATGGATTATCCAATATGGCATTGGCCTTAGAGCCCGGATTGATCGAGGCACATAAATACTTAGAGGATCAAGTCAGAGAGTGGTGTGTGTTGAACTAGTTCACTAGGTTATAATATGAAGTTTTTTAGGTATGATATATATTTAAAAAACCTTTTTTGGTTTTTGATGTATTGGATGAAAACTTATAAAGGAAAGATAGGATGATAAGAGTTTTGGCATGAATGACAAGCTTGGTAGAGCCTTATGTAAGTCCTAAGGGACGATCAATGCTTATTCTAATAGAATAAAATATTTTTTTTTGGAAATATATCTTCCGTATGGAAAATATCAATCACTCTAAATAAAGAGGGATCGTAAACTTCCCTTGAAGGACTATCATATCAAATGTTGAAGTACAAAAGTTATAATTCAAAAATTCATGCCCATACTTTATCGGCATTTTGGCATTATCTCCAAAATTGGTTCAAGGTCATGAATCTGTTCTAACTCGTCACCATATTCCAAACAGTTTCCCAACCATCATTAGTTACATATAGACAATACAAAAATGTAATACCCCAATTTTGACCCTTATGAAATATTGGCTTTTAATGTAAATATTGTATACATGCGATGTATGTTTTCCTAGCGTGGAGCTCAAGGCCAAGGCCCTGCTAGTGTATGCTCGGATTTTATTTAGAAAGGCTAGTATTTGATAATTTTCTATCCATGTGCTATTAAGCCATGGAACATTATAAAATGATGTAAATATTAATATTTCAATAAAATACCAAAACTAACTATGGGAGCAACTAATGAGAAGGGGCCATGTGTATTCCACTAGGGAGTGGTGAGGGGGATGTGGGATTGAATCATAGGTTTCCAAATGTCATTTTGAGAACCCATTTGACTTTCTTTGTTGACATTTAATTCTGTGTAAGAAAGTTGTTGAAGAATTCAGTCCATGGCTTCAATGGAGCATGGGCAGCCCAGAAATTCGTATGGCAGAGTATGGGCTCTGTTTCCTTGACCCACAAGTCACTCTACCTGATGGGAATTCATTTTTCCTCATTCTCATTCCATTGTTGAACATCCCAGCATCAGTTTTCATCCATTACACATGCCCGGCAGTGAGAAAAATCAGAAATCGCAACTTTGCAAGAACCCATGTTTTGAAGTGCCATAAACGCCTAGAATTTGATATTGACAGTGAAATCCAATGGAGGATCCATAGATATGAACCTTGGGGCAAAATTGAGAGTATTAGATACCCTGAAATCCATTGGAAAACCCAGTTTTTATAGCCCAAAAATCCAGTGACAGGATGGAGTTAATTGATGAAAGAATTGTGAAAAAACCAAGTATGAATGATTGAGCAGAGGTTGGGTTTGCTTGATAAACCCAGTGAAGGTTGGAATCTCAAGGAATTGGCAGCTGGACCTTTCTATGCCCACCCTGAATAGCACTAGAGGGAAGGGACGCCTGAGGGTTGTGCAGGAGAGAAGGGGACCTTCCTTGTGTTGGGTGAGGTAGGTATTGTGGGTGCCATGACTGTTGAGTTCATTTGAGATGCCTGTAGCTCTGTGGTTGAGCTCACTGGCTTAGCATCCTACTCATTTGTCTCTTGCATGCTTGATAAACCCAACTGTGTGTTGGCTTAGCATGACTGTTTGAGTGAAACCATGGCTGTGAGTGAGCATGTTTAGTTCCTCCTTAGTGGATACACAACCCAACTCGGGGGTGATATCTCAGGTGAAAGAATACAGGCTGGACAAAGATCTATGGTTGGGTGGAACGTTGCTTTCACATAGCCAGTTGTTTAGATAGTTTCATCTCAAAGATAAGTGTTCTTTGTGGTTTAAATTATATGCATTCTATGTTCTGCAATGTGTTAATGGCTTGAAATGATAATTATAATTCTAAATGATAATTAGTCATGTTAATGGCTTGAAATGATTATCTTAATATGGTTGATACGAAATATGTGCATAGAATTGGAATGGGATTGATTCTCTGCATGTTGAATCATCCTCTGCTTGTGATAGATATGTTGATGCATTACCATTTGTGTATTTTCCAATATGTTTTAATTCCGCTGTGTAATTTCAATATGCATTTTATTTAAATGGTAAAATTCAGTCTTATGGCTTTGGGGAAGAATCAGACACCCCCATAGGTCGGCCATGTTCCCTCTGCGGGTTTGGAATGATGGGAGGGGACGTGACAAAAAATAAGGGAAGAGTGAATTTCATTCCCAAACTTCCTAAAACAAAGTCTCTGATGACCCTCAAAAATGATCACTTCAAATTGTTAATTTTCCAGGAGTGCGGGCTGAAAGAGAGGCTGAAATTCCAGTCTTATTTCTCTTAGCGGAATCAGTAGCGCGCTCTTTGAAAGCAATTCAGCTTCTGAGTTGAGTTCCCTGTAGACATGACTGAATGAGATCGTGATAAAGAGGGTAATCAGGTTCTGAATTTGTGTCAACAAGGATTGAAGATGCAGAGCTCTGATGTGAAGCTTTTGATTTGCCCAATCAATTACCATTCTTGAATCTCCGAACATTTGAAGATTCGTTATGTTATGAATGAGAACAATATGGAGTACTTCCCAAAGCGTTGTCAATTCCGCTTTTCTATTAGTGTCGTGTCCAGTTCCATAGAGGATGATAGTTTTAGCGCGATCACTTAAATAAATAACTCCTCTCGAGCCTCCAAGTTGAGGGTGGCCTTGACTAGCACCATCAAAATAAGCCCATGGAACACTTTTGTCAATGGTAGGATGAATCAGTATTCTTTTCTTTTTCTGATTCTCTTCTTGTTTATGTTCCTTTGTCCACTGCACAATAAGGGCCGAAGTTACCTCAGCAGGGACAAAGGTTTCAAGAAAAATGACAGAGTTCCTTGCCCACCAAATACCATATATGAAAGGGAGGGGAAAGCATCAAAACTGCATACTAGTGGTTTCTTCCACCACTTTTGACACCATCTCTCAACGGACGAATCCAAAGGGATATCAGTATCAACAAGATTCTTGGTGGCATCCTTCCATATTGCTTCTGCATAATTACAAGAGGAGAATAAGTGAGAAGAGGTTTCAACATAGGCTTGGCATAACGGGAAGAGACCAGGACCTAGCCATCCCCGTTTAAGCACATTATCCCAAGTTATAAGCTTATCACTTAGGGCCAGCCATAAAAGAATTTTTTCTTTCAATGTGCCACCAATCTTCCAAACCACACACCACCACCATTTTTTTCACCGGTGAAAAGATTTTTGTTAAAAGCTTCGTATCCTAGTTTGGCGATGTAGTCTCCATTTGTGCAATTCAAGGTCCAAACTAGCTTATCTTCTAAGTCTTCGTTTGGAACTACAAAATTCAGCTTAAGAAGAGAAATGAAATGTGACCATTCTGTAGCTTCTTCTTCAGCTAATCCTAACTCTTCCGATGTTATCCATCTACAAGCTTGAGTGTCATTCACCTTCGCATCAGCTATTACTTGTAAATTAGATCTTTTTAGCCTTTGGACTAAACCTTCTGAAAGCCAATATCCATCTCCAGCCCCAACCCAAGGATCAGTTCCTAATCGTACCCGTCTTCCATTTCCAATTATCCAAGCTGTCCAATTCCCAATAAGAGGGAATGAGAGAACGAAAGCCTTCCACCCAATTGAGCCTCCTTTATGATATTTTTCTCTGCTTCTAAACCAATCCACAATTGAGAAGTTTGGGAAATATTTGGAAATGATAGTTTGACCCCAGAGAGAGGTGGAGTGTTGAGCTAATCTCCACAGTGATTTTTCCGCCAGATCTTGGCAAAAGGTAAGAGTATTTTTTATCCCCCAGCCCCCATCTCTTTTAAATTTGCTACTGTGGACCATTTAACCAGAGGAATTCCATCTCTTTTATTACTTGTTGTCCAAAGAAAGGAAAAGCACTTATTCCGGATTTTGACTAGGATCCCTTTAGGTATATAAGCCACTGATGCCCAATACACCGGGATACTCTGTAAGACTGCTTTTAAAAGAGTTAAGCGTCCTCTTGAAAGGAACCTATTAGCCCAACAGGAGATTCGAGCTTCCACCTTCTTATAGAGCCAAATCCAATCTTTGAACGAGTAAGCATTAGGTTTTAAATGAAAACCTAGATATTTAAAACCATCTTGAAAAGGGGAAAGAGGGAACGACAAGAGAGAAACTGCTTTTTGACAAAGCTCATAAGGAAAACCAAAAACAACCAGGTTTGATTTTTCAACATTGATCTCCATGCCCATGTATTTTTTATACAAGGAAAGTATATTGGCTATTGCAATCAAATTCTCCTTTGTTCCTTCCCAAAGAGAAGTACATCATCTACGAACAGTAAATGAGTTAGAAGAGAGGATTCTGAAACTTGTATCGCTAGGAAGGATCCCGAGTTCCTTGCCTAATGCATAAGTTTACTTAGGGCTTCAGCAATAAGGAGAAAAATAAAGGGGGAGAGTGGGCACCCTTGTCTCAAACCTCTGGAAGAAAGGATACAGAGAACCATTTATGAGGATTGCAAAGGAGGCTGAAGTTACACATCCCATTATCCAATTCACCAGGCCCAAAGAGAAGCCAACTTGTAAGAGCGGGAGTCTGAGAAAGGTCCAATTAACTCCATCATATGCCTTGGAAAGGTCCAATTTTAGAGCGAAGGCTCTTTCCTTGTTCTTATTGATTGTGTGAAGCATTTCCTAAGCCAAAGAGACTGCATCGTGTATTTGGCGGTTATACAAGAAACCAAATTGTTTGTCTGAAATGATCTCACTCAAGACAGGCTTCATCCTGAGAGCAATAACTTTTGTTATAATTTTATAAACCAAATTGTAGCAAGATATTGGTCTAAAATCAACAAAGGAAAGGTCCTTCTGTTTCTTAGGGATGAGGGCTAGGAATGTGGAATTGATAGCGCCCAACACTTTTCCAGATTTCTGGAATTCCTCGATAGCTAACAATAAATCAGATTTCATTAGGTCATAAAACCCAAGGAAGAATTCCACTGAGAATCCATCAGAACCTGGACTCTTGCCTTTCTGAAAAGAAGATAATGTAGATTTCATTTCTTCCTCTGATACTTCCTGCATTAACGGATTCATTCATTTCTTCTGTAATGGATCTCGGAAAGAGTCTAAGGACTTGTAAAATTTCTTGAATGTGGAACCCCTTTTTTTATTTAAAAAGGGAGCAGAAGAAGGAGACTCATGCCTCTGCTTTATCCTTGAATTTTGAAACCAAGGTACCCTCATCATTTTGGATTTCACTTGTTTTGTTTAAATTGCGTCGATAGGAGGCATATCGATGAAAAAACTTAGCGTTATTGTCCCCTTCATCAATCCATACTGCTCTACTATTCAATCTCCATAAGGATTCTTCTTTTGCTAGAAGATCTGATCTGGTTGTTTCAAGAGCCTTTAACTTTTCCACTTCTTCTGAGGAGAAAATTCCAAGGAGATTATTTTTGTAAAGGTTCGATATGTCTGCCTCCACTTCTTTTAAATGGGCTTGTTGTTTTTTGTTGTAATTGAGATCCCATTTCTTTGTATCTTTTTTTTCTCTGGCTAAATTGTCCATTAATTGCTTCATACAAGAATCTTGGGCGGAGGGGTTTGCAGGGACCCAAAGATCCTTAATCAGCTGCAAGTAAATCTCATCTTTGAGCCAAATCAAGTTGAAATGAAAAGGTGCTTTAGGATTTTCGTCCTGCACAACTAAAAGGGGGATGGGGAGATGATCTGAGAGACCCCCCTCCTCCACCCATGATGAGACAGAGAGGTGACTATCCAAAATAAGATATGAATCTAGAAATCTATCCATCCTTTTTGAGATTGCTTTGTCTCCACTTCTTCTATTTCGCCACGTAGGTTTGAGTTTACAAGGGGTGACATCAATAAGATTGTTAGCTTCAAACAGAGAGATGAACAATCTAATTAAGGAATCAGACCTTGAGAGATTCCCCCATATTTCTCTGTCTGAAACCGTGAGGTTGAGATCTCCACCCAAGATTATATTATGGTCCTCCAAAATTCCCAAAGATGCCACATTCTCCCAAAATGCTCTTCGATTTATGAAGGGGCCATAAACATTTAAAAGGGATAAGGATAATCCTGTAACAAAGTCCTTTAAGACTGATTTTAAGACTAAGTCAAAGCAGGCAGACGAAACTTTTTCCAAACCCGGGCTCCATCCAGTTAATAAACCCCCTGAGTGACCATCCGCGTCCAAAGAGTCAAAGATCCAGTCTTTTAGCCAGTGTCCGAGTAAAATGTGAGCCTTGGTGCCTTATGTCATAGTTTCTTGGAGAAGAATTATTGATGGTTTCAAAGTTGTTATCAACCTTTTGAGGGTATTTTGCTTGGAGGGGCCCCCTACCCCCCTACATTGAAGGAGAGAATTAACAATAAGGGACCCTAAGTTGGGCATTGCCTGCTCTAAGGGACCTATTGATGGTAGACTGTTTACCTGCCTTAATCTCCAAAACTGCTTGTTTTTTTGTTTTTGTCAAAAAAGACTTCCTACCCAAGGAAATTTTGGGAGTTGGATCCAATTCCAATCCACCGACTACATCTTCGACGTTTTTACCAGCAGTTCCAAATTTTTTAGGAGAGGTTGTTCTAGACTGGGTATTATAAAACTTCGGAGGGATAAGTCTTGAAGAGGAAAGGGGAGAGGTAGAGGGAGACAAAACAACATTTTTTTTCCGGAGGAGATGACGTGTGCGCAAATGAAGAAGGAAATTGGGGTGGAAGAGGAGGGACTGACACATCAGATAAAAAGACAACGGGAGGAACAAAAAGAGTAGAAGGAGGAAGTAAGGTGTCATTCTTACCGGAAGAGGATTCCGAGCGACCAGGATATTCTCCAAGCTTGTTTCCTGACAGCTCTACATTTTCCAATAGAGCTATACCCGTCTCAACTGCTCTAGGTTCCGGAGTTTCGTTGTTCGTACTTATACTGTTATGTCCATCTTGCACCACCTTCTTAACCCAATTTTTTTCCTTTGAGAGGATTAATAGGGTTGGAAAGTCCCGATCCAAATGGACAACATGCCTGCACCCATAGCATCTGAATGGGATTATCCAGTAATCCAACCGCTCATTCCAAATAGTTCAAAGCATTTCAATTTTTAATTCTTCAAAGAGACCATCCCATAGGTATAATTCCACTAGAATTCTCGCACATCGTCTGTCAACCTTGAATTCCCAATTATCCTCCTGTGAAATTAACCATCCCAGCTTACCTCCAATGGCTTCTAAGATTTGTTTCTGCCAAAACATCAATGGTAAACCAGGTAGGATAACCCAAACCTGCTGAACATTTTGGGGTTCTCTTTTGGCATCAAAATCCACTTTCCATTCTTTTAAAGTTAAGCCAGACGGACCCCAGTTCCAACTTCGATTTAACAGGATTCGTCGATCGAGTTCTGAGTGTAATATGAAAAGGATCCATCCTCTAGACAAAATATGAAAGGTTGGCATCTGTTCCAACACATTTCTCCAGTTTGCATCCATCCAGTTCCTCAGGGCTGGTTCACCAACGAGCTTGCCGCAGAATCTGCCTACCAGTGTTTTTGAGAGGTAATCTGGAACCTCTTCAATACCAATTTCTCTGCCGACAACCAACGAGGCCGCCACATTTTTAGCATGAACTCATGTCTTCCAACGTCCATTTTTTGCAATGAAGGTTTTTGGAGTACTATTTCCATTATGGGAGGGCATGGGTTTAGAGCCAGACTCATTAGCAATCGAATGCACAGGCTGATGATCCATCACCTCGACTGTCTTTTTTGTACTGTTTTAAAAAAAATCATCATCTGAAAAGATGTTTCCATGTGCAAGGGAGGGTTCATAATCTACTTCATCTAGTTCCATCATGTTGAAGCGAGGAGAATGATAGAGGATGACGCATGAAATAGGTGGAAGAGGGGTACGTGGAGGGGAGGGTGAAAGAAGACACAAGTCAGGGAGGAGGGTGGGGTCACACATACGTGGAAGAAATAAATGAAGGATGAGGCGAGCAGGGGTAAGGAGGGTATACGTGGAGAGAGGTGCGAGGAAAAAGAAAGCAGGGAAAAAACACCGGATTAAAAACTTCAAACTTCGGACTTAGATCCTCGCACATCGAGCAGTTCCAAAAGACAGAGTTGTCCCCCCCTGAAAGAAATCCCCCCCCCCCCCATTATGCTTATATATTCTTTCGGAAATATATATATATATAATACCTTTTATGGTTGGGGTAGGGGTTGAACATGAAAAATAATAAGGAGCCTTTGCTCAAGAGGGTTGATAGGAACTCGTCAATGGAGTTGTGAAAATGTAGTGGACAAATGGATTCATGCTACTACAAGCATTGTGATGGAAGGGTTAGAACACCACCCAAGCACCTATACACTACTAAGAGAGAGAACATGAGAGTGGATTTGTCACTTGGTTTGAGGGCTAAATCGAGAAAACCTAGGATAAGCCGAGAGAGAATCGAAAGGAGAGGAAAGGCCACTATATTAATTAGGATATTGATACATTGTTAATGTTAACTTATGGATGTAGATAATAATGGAACTTTAAATAGGTTTCAGAATAGATTTTAATAACAGATTAGATAAGTAAAGTGAGCCTTCTAACTAGAGTTTAATTAATCAACAATTCGTTAATGAGATAGAAACCCACTTGTTGGAGATACACAGAGAAGAATGGAAATAATGGGTGATAAAGATACTTGAGTTAAACAGGAGAGTTGTGATAGGTCTCCAAGATTGGTCCATGTCCCAAAATATCATACACAAGCAATTCCAATTTCCTGCAACTTAAGACTTCATCTAATACATAATATAAAGATGTATATCTACACATAATAAACCAAGTCTAGATATAATGTTGTAAAGCTAAATAAATGAAAATACAAAGTAGAGAGACCCTAGTGCCCTCAAGAAAGATGATCCCTCCCTTCCCTAACTGTGATGGAACCTCCCCTAGGATTTTAAAGTTGAAACATCCAATGTATGGGTGTAACTAAGCCAATGAAGATTCCATATGATGAATCAATTGAACCTACAAGGTTGGAGAAAAGGTAGCCAAAAAAGATTCATGTAGAGGTGTTAGAGATGACAAGTGTAAGCAACTCAAGGGCATGAGAGAATTGGAAGGAATTTTATCACCAATCTAAGTGTATACTTGAAAATTTGTGTTTTCAAAGATTAAAAAAATATTGTAAGAGTTAAAGGGACTTTACACAGAAGAATTGAATGGTATAAATAAGTAAGGGGATTATCTCAAGGCATAGTTGAATGTTAGGTTAGTCATCAAAGGGTTTGATTTATAAAAAAATTGTATCATGCATGTGGACTCAATAACATAGGTTTGTTGAAATGGGGTTGCATCTTTTTAGGCCTTAAACAACTCTTTTCTAAGCATGTTGCAGATTCACAAATGCAATACACCCAGGGAACCCACAATACACATACAAAACTAATGAGGTTTGATTTAATTTTGACTCCATAAATAATAATACAAGTGGATTTCAACTACTATGCACCTAAAATGAGGTATTGTAAGTGTCCATAGACCCAACCAAGGGTTGTGCCCCCCAATTGGGCCCACGATGTTAATAATTACCCTAAATCGATAGCTCAAGTGTCAAAATGAAACAAATTGGTGACCAAAGATTATATCATAGGGAATAAAAGGCACCTAACTATCTCACATAAGCGTTGGACATCCTAGAAGGTCCCACATATCTAGGGTAAGGTGAGGAGGACTCTAGGAAGGTGGTCCATCATATTAAATAAATTCTTGATAGGTATCATTTCATTGTCAGGCAAGACATGTATGAATGCATTATAGAGTAAACTGCACAATGCACCTCTCTATATATGTCAATTTAACCAAGTGTGAATATCATATGTTACAATAAGAGACTGAATGAAGAGACCAATGACACATTACCTCTATTAGAACACCTACAACCGTAATGAAGGTAGACAATAGAAGAGGTTTCAATTTCCTATTTTCATATAAAGTAAATCTTAAAGTGGAGCTATTGAAAAAAAATATTTTGAGCCACTGTGTATATTTCAATACCCATTTTTTATATTTCAAATTTTTCTAAATTGTAATTGGAAATCATTGTATTTTAAGAATGTCACAAATGGATTACTCTATAATATATGAGAAAAAGACAATGGAACTCAAGTAAACTAATCATTCAACAAAAGTAAGGGCATTACATGATACAAGCATAGGGATTCCAATGCAAAAACAACATATTTTGAAAAAGTAAGGGTCATAACCATCAATTATGAGGGGATTATAGTCTCACTTGTTCTCTAAGATCCCTAAAACAACTCGACTTATTATTTTAAATCTCACACGTTAATGACTCTAATATTTCCAAATAAAGGGTGGGAAAATTCCATAACCATACACACAATAATGAGAAACACTAAAAGGGAATTTCCTTATAAGCACTCATCACTAAATGGTGTTCCTTACTAATGGTGTAGATACAATAATGTATAACTAATCTAGTAGAAGGAAATTAATCATAAATGAAATGACATTTACACCAAATGTTTGTCCTTGCCAATATTGATAGAGTCAGTTTAAAAAAATATCCTAGCATTTTGATGACATTGAAATCTTGGAGGAAGATCTTGCATCTTATAAAAGGAATAATTTGCAAAGGAAAAAGGGACTTCTAATGAGAAGGAAGAAATTAAGGGACCTTTCATTTACTAAACCTTCCATTCATTCAATTTAATATAGTACTTGTATGCCTACAATCAAATTCATATAATAGAAGCACCAAAATAGACAGCAATATAATTAAAACATTGTAGACACTAACACTACATAGATATGCAGACTTAATCACAATATTTGATAACACAATTTAATCAACTTAACTTTATTATCTTTTATTAACTCTAATTCCAATGCTCTCGAGCTTTATTACATTCACGGGGCCATTATTCTGTTAGGAACCCATGTCTTTACTTTGTTAGTATATTGTTGTTGGACGCATATGCTTTGTAAGTCATCCCGTAGTATTTGTTGATCCATAGTTTGTGTTATTGTTGTTTGGCGCATATGCTTTGTAAGTCACCTGTAGTATTGTTGATCCATAGTTTGTATTGGCCCATGGTTTTGACCCATAGTATTGGCGCCTAGAATTAGTATATAAGTGTGTGTTGAGGCCTATGAAAGCACCGTGAAGTTATTTGTATTGAGCTTGCTCAAAGGAGGTTGCCCCCTCGAAGTGGCCTCTGATCAATAAAAGTGATTTTGAGTTCTGTTATTTCTTATATCTCGTGTATTTTCATTAATCAATTGTTGTAGGTTCTTCACATCTGGTATCAGAGCACTTTCTTGGGCTCGTTGGGTGGAATTTCTGCCCAAAAAAAATTTCGCCTCTGTTGCAAATTTGGATCTGGGAATAATCCCCATCCGCTTAACTGTGGGAAGTACTTGGGCATAAGCCCTAATACTCATTGTGAGGAGTACTACAGGAATCCCAAAGTAGTTGGCCCATTGAGAGGACCTGCCAGCAAAAAGAGCAACAACCCCTACCTGATTGACTAGTTCCCACCTGTGAGGTAAACCAAGAGTTGTCGTTTGTGGCAAAGCGGTTATCAATTTTACCTGAGCCGTGGAGTGAGGGGTACTGCCCCAATACGCAAGCCATTAGACAACATTGGTGGCCAAGTGAAAACCCTGAACTGTTAGGAAGTCGCACATACCTGGGGTCCATATCTATTTTCAG
The DNA here is from genome assembly GCA_027924585.1 of Larix kaempferi. NCBI lineage: Eukaryota > Viridiplantae > Streptophyta > Pinopsida > Pinales > Pinaceae > Larix > Larix kaempferi. Next base: position 12,680,354 of record BSBM01000893.1, read on the forward strand.
CTGAACTGTTGCCGATCACTTCCGCGTCGTTTCAGATCCAGCCGTTCCAGATCTATTATGAAAGCCGTTTCAGATCCAGCCGTTTTCGATCCATTTGGCATTGTTGCAGATACCTTTGTTTCCGATCCATTCCGCGTCATTGCAGATCCATTCCTGAAAAAACATAACAATAAAAATTAAAATTAAAAAATAATTCCATTTTTTCGCCATATCTCCCTTGTTTTCACTCTGTTTTCCTTGAAACTTCCCTAACACCCCTATCATCGCATTCTTCATATTTTATTCCTGAGGACCCTATCCCAAATCCCAAAATCCCACATTTGTCTATTTTTAGGGTTTGTCATAACTTCTTCGGATTTCACCCAATCGCCTTCAAATTTTACCACAGAGTTCCTTTCCTAACTTTGATTCTTTGTCCCTGTCTACCCATTTTTTTCATTCTTTCACCCCGCTTCTAAAATCCTCTTTTTTTGCTTCCTTGTCCATTCGACAGTGTCCAAAATCTAGTCAAACCCAAATTACCCTTCATATTTTTTCCCAAATCCATATTTTCCTTTATTGAAACAGTTTTTGTTTTTGTTTTTCTACCCACTCAACAAAAAACAAAAAAAAAACTCTTGGTTATGGTTGTCACCCGCACAGGAGCAGAAGCCATGGAAGAAGCACTTGCAGCCATCCAAGCCAAACTCTGGGATCTGGATGAAAATTTTCTCAGCCTCCATCTTGAGCATTCAGCCATGAACAACAAACGACAGTCCGAGTCTTCATCAAACAATGGGTTCTCTTCTTCCAGCAATTTCCGTGGTCCGAAGCTTGATTTTCCTCGCTTCAATGGTATTGATCCGACTTGATGGATCTATCGTGCAGAACAGTATTTCAGTCTACATAATACTTTTGATGTCAACAAAGTTCCACTTGCATCCTTTCATTTGGAACAGGAAGCTCTTCAATGGTACCGTTGGTACATCAAGGCTCATGAAGAGCCAAAATGGACAGATTTTTGCCAGCTCCTTTTGCAGCAATTTGGTCCTAGTGCTTTTGATGACTTCACAGGAGCCCTCACTAAACTTCGCCAAATTGAAACTATGAGAGAATACCAAAACGAACTTGAGAAACTAGCCAACCACACTGAAGGATTTCCTGATGACTTCTACTGGAGTTGTTTTATCAGTGGTCTAAAGGATGCAATCCGCTCTAAGGTCAAGATGTTCTCTCCCAACACAATGATGGAAGCACTGGGGTTGGCTAAGTTGGCAGAAGACAAGATTTCATTCCAACAGCGATCCAAACCCACTTTTGTTCCCTTCCGAAATATGGGTTCTCAACGACCTACCATCCCGCCAGCTCCTCGACCAACTCCTATCAAGCATTTGTCTGAAGCCGATATGCAGGCACGCAAAGAAAAAGAGATTTGTTATAATTGTGATAAGAAATTCACTCGGGGACATAGATGTGTTCAGCAAAAGCTCTATCTCTTGGATATGGATTCTCCACCTGCCTCTGAAATTGGTGAAGAAGCTCCAGATACAACGGATGCTCAAGTCGACATTCTGGAGCCGCCTATTGACCCTCCATCTCACAATGACCAGCCAGATATATCTCTCCATGCTTTAGCTGGAATCACCACCCCCAAAACCATGTGGTTCAGGGGTTACTTCAAGAGGATTCCTCTTACAATACTCATTGACTTTGGTAGCACTCATAATTTTATTGACCCTCGGATCGCCAAACAAACTGATTGTTTTATCCATCCTTGCTCCAACTTTGAAGTCTTGGTTGCTAATGGGGGCACCTTACCTTGCAAAGGGAAGTGTCGTAATGTGTGTATCTCTATGGGAGATTATAACATGCGCTCTGACATGTTTTCCTTGACCTTAGGCAGATGTGATGTGGTTTTGGGCACTCAATGGCTACGCACACTTGGCCCCATCTTATGGGATTTTACTGAACTTTGTGTTAATGCTAAGATTGTTCTCATTTTTATGTGTTTCCCTTAGGTTTGTTTGAACTTTATTTTCTTTTATTAATCCATGATTTTGATTATTTTGTTTTTAATTTTTATTTAATTTTTTATTGCTTTCATTTTCTTTAGTTCAAAATCTTTAAATGGCTTATGTAGCATGGTATTTTTCTCAAAGTTTTCAATTATACTTATTTTAGCTTCATTATAAAGCTTATAACCAAATTTTAGCCTTTATCCTAAGAGCATTTGTAAAATTTGTTATATTAAAAGATTCTAGTAGCGCAAACTGCAAAACAGACCCCTAATCTGCTACAAGAATCAAATATGATGAAGAATCGTGGTTATTCATGCTTGGTGATGGTTTGTTTGAGTTATGATGACTGGACAGGTTTTGTTATGATGATTCGAGATGCTAAAACACATGTTAAAGAATTATGATAGTTTCAAGTTCCATCACATTCTATCATTAAGAGAAATCAGGTTTTGAGGTGACACGAGTCAATTTGGGGATCACGAGATGCAAAGCTAAAGACACTTGTTGTTGAACGTGGAAAAATCTAAAAGTCTCGAAAAGGAGGAACAGGTTGATGTAGTTGAAGATGAACCAGAACATTGTCAAGAAAATCAAAGAATGGAGGAGACAATTAATTCTACTACTGAACAATTTCAAGGTCAAATTACATCATAACATGGCATAACTAAGAACCCAGTCACACAATCTTCTGCAGAAAATACAAAGGATGAAATTTTACAGGTTCAAGACTTACAAACAGATGCAAATCTTCTCATGCAATTAAAATAATCAAGTTGGAAGTTTAGAACAAGGTCAGCTACAAAGAGTAATATGGAAAAAGGTTCAAGCTCTAATAAGAAAACAGAGGAGATAACTTTAATTAAAATTTCTTCGACTGATGAAGTTGAAGAGGAGAAAGATAGATCAAATTATCACCAGATGAGCATAGAGCGGGAACACATGTCAGAAAAGAAGCATAAGCATTTTCTTGAGAATGACTATGTTTTTCCCTGTTTTAGTCATGATCTTTCAGCGCATATTACGAGAAGATGGAAAGGATTTTCATAAAACAAAAAAAGGTTTTTGTCAAGCACGGGCTCATTCACAAAAACCTCTCTCATTTTTGCAACAGCTGTCATCATTTGAAAGATTCGAATTCATCTTTGTGACCTATTTTTTAGGGTTTAAAATGTTTAATATTTTACTATTTTAGTCACACATTTTTGGCATGCTTTTTGATCAATTGGAGAGGAATTTTCAAAAACCAGGAGAGTTTTTTGTTCATAATGGGTTCATTTAAGAAAATATCTCTCATTTTTCTAATAGGTGTCGTGAATCGAGAGATATGAATGCGTCTTTGAGACCCTTTTTCCATAAATTCGCCATTTTCCCCAGAATCCGATTTTGTTAGTTTTCAGTTAATTTGCCTTTAAAGATTTGAGTTAGTATGTAACTAATGGAGGTAACTGCTTCAAAATTTGACCTAAGTAGTTATGGAACTACTACATCTTTGTAATGATAAAAGGAGGACAAGCATTGAGGTGGAGGGGGGATTTTTTGGTTTCAAGAAGCTATACACAGTGATGGGATTTATGCTTACAAGACTCTCATGTAAGTACTGAACACTGAGATAATACATATGTGATATAAGCCATTTTATACTATTTGATTGAGTTTTTATTTCTGATCAGTTTGGTCATTCAATACATGATTTCATTTCTATTTTAATGATTTTAATGCAGTGAATGCTTATGTGTTGTAGATGAAAACCAGAATGTGTGATTGTGAATGTCATGGTTTATATCTTCTCTATTAAAATTTGTTTTTCGGTTCTTTGATGGATGGCATGATTTAGTAGCTTGTTAAAGTTTCATTTCCTTTTTACTTTCTTGAAATTGAAACCTTCAAACCATTAAACCCTAAACCAAAAAAAGCTTATTTCATATTCTTTTGAAACTGTTAAGATTGTGTTGGCTTGCCCCTTTGTAGTCTAGGGACAAATCCTGGCACTGACAATTTTGGATGCAATTTTCCGCCAATGGACAAAAACACACATTGACCGGCTTACAACCAGGGTCTCTTAGCATCATCAGTTCACATCGCATGGAAAAACTCATTAAGAATAATTCACATGGTGTCATCGCTCAAATCCATTCCATTCAGATGCAACCATCAGCGGTCTCCACTACTCCTTTAGATTTACAATAAATTCTGGATCGATATACAGGTGTCTTTGTTGAACTAGTGGGATTTCCACCTTCAAGGCCAGAGGACCATCGTATTCATCTCCTTCCCGAAAGCATTCCTCCCAACATCAAGCCCTATCTCTACCCATTTCACCAAAAAACATAGATTGAAATGCTCATCCGAGACTTACTGAAGCAAGGTATTATTCGCCCAAGCACTAGTTCCTTTTCTTCACCAGTTCTTCTTGTCCGCAAAAAAGATGGGTCGTGGCGCCTCTACATTGACTTCCGAGCACTTAATCACCTCACTATCAAGGATAATTTTCCAATTCCTGTTGTTGATGAGCTTCATGGTGCTCAATTTTTCTCCAAGTTGGATCTTCATTCTTGGTATCATCAAATTCGGGTTCATGAGGATGATATCCCTAAAACAGCTTTCCGCACACATGATGGCCACTATGAGTTTTTGGTCATGCCCTTTGGCCTCACTAATGCTCCTTCCACATTCCAGGCCTTGATGAATAAAATATTCCGGCCCTACCTGCGAAAATTCATTCCGGTATTCTTTGATGATATCCTCATCTACAGTAAAACATGGGCTGAACATCTCCAACATCTGGATCTTGTAATGAAACTTTTCTCTGACCATCATCTCCACGCCAAACAATCTAAATGTGTTTTTGGACAGCAGGAAGTTGAGTATCTCGGTCACATTATCTTAGCACAAGGGGTTCGTGTGGATCCTGCCAAAATCACTGCCATGAACAGTTGGCCACATCCTCAAACACTCAAGAGCCTTCGTGGTTTTTTGGGGTTGACTTGCTATTATCACAAGTTTGTCAAGGATTATGGGAATATTGTAGCTCCATTAACTAATCTATTGAAAAAGGATGCTTTTACATGGACACATGCTGCTAAGTGTGCATTTGAAAAACTGAAACAAGCTATGTGTAGTACACCTGTTCTAGCTATGCCTGATTTTTCCAAGCCCTTCACTATTGAGAGTGATGCTTGCGGCAATGGACTTGGTGCATTTATCCTTCAAGATGAACACCCCATTGTGTTCACCACCAAATCCTTTTCAGGTAAGAATTTAGCTACATCTACATATGAGAAGGAAATGATGGCTATTTTGCATGCAGTACAGAAGTGGCGACCATACCTATTAGGGAATCATTTCTGCATCAAGACTGATCACCAGAGTCTGAAGTATTTCCTGGAACGTGTATCCTCCCTAGCACAACAGAAATGGGTTAGAAAACTCATGGTTTATGACTATGAGATCACTTACAAGAAGGGTAAAGACAATTTTGTGGCGGATGCTCTTTCTCGCACATTTGATGACCAAGGTTCTCTTTCGGCTATTTCTATGTCTGTTCCAAATTGGTTGCAATCTGTTCAACGGGGCTATGTCAATGACTCTTCATTATCTCAAATCATCCAACGCTTGGCCAACAACCCTTCTGTTGTACCACATTACTCTTGGGATGGTGCTTCCCTGAGATACAAGGGTCATCTAGTGCTTCCCCAAAGCACAGATCTTCAACAGGTTGTCTTCTATGAACTCCATGCTTCTCCATCAGTAGGGCACTCTGGGTTCCTCAAAAATTATGAGCGGGCACGGCGTAACTTCTTTTGGCAGGGCATGAAAAGGACAATTCAACAGATGGTGGCTGAATGTGATACCTTCCAGCGCAATAAGGGTGAAACGACATTCCTTCCGGGATTGCTCGAACCCTTGCCCATACCTACATGGATTTGGACAAATATTTCTATGGATTTCATTGAAGGGCTCCCTAAATCTGGAGGGAAGACAGTGATTTTGGTTGTGGTTGATCACCTCTCCAAATATAGTCATTTTTGTGCTCTCAGCCATCCCTATATAGCCTCCTCAGTCACTCAAATTTTCCTGGATCATATCTTTCGTCTTCATGGAATCCCTTCTTCCATTGTCTCGGATCGCGATGTGACTTTCACTAGTCATTTTTGGACAGAACTATTTCGCCACACTGGCACCAAACTGAATATGAGTTTAGGGTATCACCCACAAACAGATGGACAGACTGAAATTATCAATAAATGCTTGGAAACTTATCTTCGTTGCTTCACCTCTGAACAACAACATCAGTGGGAAAAGTGGCTCCCTCTTGTTGAATGGTGGTACAATACCTCTTACCAAACTGCCTCTAAAATGACCCCATATGAAGCAGTCTATGGTCAGGCACCGCCAGTTCTTCTTCCATAAACCCCCAACAGTTCACCAATTCAGGTAGTTGACACAGTCCTTCAAAACCGCGATCATATTCTTCGCATTTTGTGGGACAATCTTCACATGGAAAGCAATTGCATGAAGCAACAAGCCGATCAGCACCGTTCTGAGCGCACTTTTCAAGTAGGTGATATGGTTTTCCTTTGTCTCCAGTCGTACAAGCAATCCTCCCTGAAACTCAAAGGGCATCATAAGATCGCTCCAAAGTTCTATGGGCCATATCAGATTCTGCAGAAGATTGGGTCCATTGCTTATAAATTGGAACTTCCTCCTTCTTCCCGCATTTATCCAATATTTCATGTCTCTTGTCTGAAGAAAGTTCTTGGCACCAACATCAGAGGACAAACTATTTTACCCGAACTGGATAATGAAGGATCCATCCTTTTGGAACCAGAGGCCGTCCTCAATAAGCGCGCTCGCTAGCTTTGCTCTCGCTCTATCACAGAGGTCTTAATTCAGTGGCACGGCATGCAACCAGAGGATGCTACATGGGAACCACTCCTTCAGATTCAACAACAATTTCCACATCTAAAGCTTTGAGGACAAAGCTTTTCTAAGAGGGAGGGGATGTTAGGAACCCATGTCTTTACTTTGTTAGTATATTGTTGTTGGACGCATATGCTTTGTAAGTCGTCCCATAGTATTTGTTGATCCATAGTTTGTGTTATTGTTATTTGGCGCATATGCTTTGTAAGTCGCTCGTAGTATTGTTGATCCATAGTTTGTATTGGCCCATGGTTTTGACCCATAGTATTGGCGCCTAGAATTAGTATATAAGTGTGTGTTGAGGCCTATGAAGGAATCATGAAGTTATTTGTATTGAGCTTGCTCAAAGGAGGTTGCCCCCTCAAAGTGGCCTGCGATCAATAAAAGTGATTTTGAGTTCTGTTATTTTTTTATCTCGTGTATTTTCATTAATCAATTGTTGCAAGTTCTTCACATATTCTTCTCCAAGTTCTTCCTCTATTATTTATTTTCAACCATAGTAGTCAAAATGGGGAGAACCAAAGGCCCTTTTCTTAATCAAGGATGTATCATTTATACCTACAACATGGTAACCAAACATTTAAAGTAGTTCCAGCTACCAATGGACTTGTTTTCCTTTGAATCATTTGATATTAAATTCACTTCATTTTCATCATGAAACTATTGGCTTTGTCAACATGATCGAAGCCCAAAATTTTCCCCTTCATAAATCCCATACCCATTTTACACTTTGAAATGGGTTGGATGAAGCCATATTTTAATTGTTGTTATGGTGTCTCCTCATTCATGTCCCTTTTTAATACCTTACAAATGTGGAATACAAGGAGTGGAGATCTAATTACCCATTCCTCCTAGTCTCTAGTTCCACATCGTCATCTCCTTGTGGCTTGATCCTATGTCTAATGTGTAGGACAAACCTTCCCTTTTTGTTGTTCTCCTCTGCGTCACTATCTCCCCACTATAAATTTAACCCACATTTACTTTATTTATTTGATGTGTGATGTGGATTTTCCTTGTGCATTTCTTCATTTCCTATGCATTACACCTCTCTTCATTCTTTGCATTGCATGGAATAGGTCTGTATCTTATGCAAAGGGTGCAACCTTATTTAAATCATTTTTCATCCACAAAAATAGCCCCACACTTCACATAACATCTAACTCGGCATTCACTACTCCACCTTTGTATTTAAAGCTTAAATATTTTCTTCAAGGGATTGGTGTATGAACTATAAGGTTTTGAAACTCACTAATAGATCTTAAATCTCATGTGATGAAACAAAAATTTCTAAACTACAAGTAACTTGAGCACAAAAAATATCTTGGTTAATGTGGGAGTACATGATCCCCATGGATAAGCTCGCATTAGACTCCCCTAGATGGAAAAAGTTGGACATATTGCTTAAAAGGTAGGTGAACAAAACTTGTAGATTGAATATCCTCCTCTACCAATACCTTATGCTAACATCCACAACATCTCTTTCAAACTCTTGTCCCATCGTTGTTGTAATCTACTCCACTTTTTAGCCTTTCTTCAATGTCCTACAACTCTAATTAAAAGTGTTGCATCACTATCTCCTCCTTCAAATCAATGGTTCTTGAACAAAATTTGTAGACTAACTACCCTCCTCTACCAATATATTATGCTAACATCCACAACATCTCTTTCAAACTATTGTCCCAACACTATCCAACCTCTACTCTACTTTTTATATTTTCTTCATTGTCTTGAAACTCTAATTGAAAGTATTGATGGCATCACTACCTCCTCCTTCAACCCAATGGTTCTTACTTCATCCCCTTACTCCCTCTTAGGCACCGATCCAATGCATGTTGAAAGCATTACACAAGTCACAATTCTCTTGATGTCAACTCTACTAGTCTCAACCTCTCCTTCTTTGGTTGTCTTATTTATGGCCATGCCATTTGTCTTCTCTATTGCAGTTGGTACCAAAATATCAATACACGAAACATTTTGGGAGTGACAAACTCCCATACACTTCCCCATCAAAAGTGTTGTTGTTGTATCACCATTTTTATGCTCTTCATTTTCTTTGGCCCAGTACTTCACATGTTCTTGTTGCTTCATTTCCTTCACATATGCCAAGACTATTCTTAATGTCATTATCACATCCTTCTCTTCTTCTTCATTCAAAGTATACATGTTCAATTTCTCTATCTTTCTCCAAATGGTAGGTATTTATTCTCCCATCATGCATAACTCTTCAATCAAACAGCAATGGCCTTTCCCAACAAATTGTGATGAGCATATATGGTACAAACATCACACATAATTCTATCACTATAAATATGAATATTAAAATTAATTAATCATTACACTATATGTCCCTTTTGGTAACCATGACACTCTATATGCAAATAAATGAGGTGTCCACTTCATGTTCAATTTTTAAACAACTTCAATATTTTTGAACCACCATCATCAGCAAACAAATTACTACACTTTCCTCCCATCTTACTTTTTATTTTGAATATATTTTCTTCCTATATTATGGTTCTCTATCAACCTATTTCTCTAGCTACAACAATATTATTATTTTCATCGTCAATTTTTATCTCAATTCTAACCCCACTTTAATCACTTCACTTATTATTGTTATTATTGCTTCTAGTTTAGTAATATGATTTCTCCCCTTGTCTTTTCCCTTCCTTCGATATTTCTAGACACTCAAATTCCACATGGCCTTGTCCTCTATATTTGATAAAAATACCTTCAAATTTTCCTCCTCTAACTTTACTTCTGGCTAAATATCTTCCTCTGCCATCATCAAGTATTTTTCCAACAAGCTGGTCCACATTTCTAGAGCTTGCTTCATCTTATTTATTTTCCCTCAACTATCCTCTCCCATATTCTTAACCTCTCATCATTGTTTATGTCTTTATTTTCAAATCATTTTTTATCCTCAAGATTGCTTGATAAGCCTTTCCAACTAAATGAAATTCATCATGAATGGCATTGTTGAGACCATTCACATACTTGGCTATGAATTTTGGAATTTCCTCATTTTATCTAGATCTGATTTAAAGGCTATAAAATTCTTTACTATACTACTTCACAATTATCTTTACTTCAAATTCTGCAATCTTCTCAACAAATTTGAAGCATAATCTACAAGCAGGAATTTTCTCTTCAACTCGGCTACCATTACATGCCAAGTTTTAATTATCATTTGTGCACTCTCCCTTCCCAATTGCAACTTATCACACCATAAGGGAGCATGGATTTTCAATTTTATACACTCAAACCTAACCCTCGTATAATCCTTAATGTTTTGAAATTCAAAGTATTTTTCCATATCTATTATCCAATCTATTTAGCAAGGCTTAAAATTCTAGAATAAATAGAATTTTAAAGTGCATATTTACTCCAATACTTTTAATTCTTATTATCATTATTTCTTCCACTCTCACGTGTTCTATTTTTTCTCTTATAGTCTCCACCTCTATTTCATATTCATTTCCATCTTATACATTGTGAGAAGTACCTCTTCTTGAGGGTACCTCCAAAGCATCCATTCTTGCCATCATCATCGTCATCATTATAAGGTCATCAACATATTTTGATTCTACTATTTTGGCTCTTCCATAACCTCTTCATGTTTCTATCATTTATCCAATTGGGTTATGAGTAGATGGGACAGTGCTTCATTTTCCAACTATTCACCTCCACAACATTCCCTAAATCCTCTACTCCATCATTTAGACGGTTATACCCAATGTTCTTCTCTTTGCAAGAACTATCCTTAGCGAATTTAATGCCTCGATATTTTTACTCTCTTCAACCACAAGTGCAACCTCCTCTAATACCACTTGATGCAATAAGCACAAACCTACAATCAAAGTCACACAAAGAAACTTGCCAAAACTCACAGCAATATAATTAAAGCATTGTTGACATTCACACTACATGAATTTACCAACTTAATCACTATATTAATATCATAATTAACGTCTAATAAATATTGATGTATTTTATCAACTCAATGGCCAATGCTCCCAAGCCATATTACATTCACAAAGTCATTCTTAGTCTATGTATTCTCCTTCTATTTCCTACCTACAACTACAGTAGTCAAAATGATGGAGAGCCAAAGGCCCTTTTCTCAATCGCAAGCATATCATTTATACCTATGGGATGGTAATCGAACAATCAAAATCATTCCAACCACCAATGGACATGTTGACCTTCAAATCATTTGATATTCATTTCATTCCATTTTCTTCATGACCATGTTGGTTTTTGTTGATTTGTCCGAAGGTCGAACATTTCCTTTCATAAATACTATACCTATTTTATACTAAAAAACAATCTAAATGATGCCAAGTGTTAATTCTCTTAATGATTCCTTTGTATTCATTTTCATTTTTAATACCTTACAAAAAAATGCATATAGAATGTAGGGTGTGGAGGTATAATTGTCCATTTCTCCTAGTATATTCTCTACATCACTAAGTCCACATGGCTTAATCATATGTCCAATATGTAGGCCGAACCTCCCCTTCGTTTTTATTTTCATTTGAATTAACCTCTATGTAACACCAACTCTGCTTTGTACCTTTGATCCACCTTTTCTTTATTTCTTTGATGCACAATGCATATTTATCTTGTGCTCTACATTTCTTCCTCTCCTCTGCATTGCACCTATGCACTACATGGAGCAGGTCTAACTCACACACACAAATCAAACCCTTCCCTAAATTAGTTTTCATGCACCTCAAAATTCCACAACAATAGCTCCACACTTCGCATTACATCCAACCCTACATTCACCACTACAACTTCCACACAACTTTGCATTGTGTGAAATTGGAGCAATTTAAAGGATCTTGAAAATATTTCTAAGGCCTAAGCCTTTTCTTCAAGGTATTGTTGTACGGACTGTTAATATTTTCAAACTCACAAACATATCTTTATTCCCTAACAAAAAACTAAATATACAACTCTAGAAAGAAAAAAAAATTGATTGATGTGAGATCACTTGATCCCCAAGGATACTTCTAAATCAACTTCTCTAAATTATTTATCAAAATACTTTCTTATTTCATCTTCGGGATTTTCTTATTACCTTATTCTATGTAGAATTCATCTTATAAATTTTTGAAAGAGTTTAGTACTTATGACAAAATTCAAATCTTGAGGATGATTTTTGTTCATATCTATAACAAAAAAATATGGATGTAATAATAAGTTTTCCCTCCTACAAGAAAGGAAGATAATTGTACATTGATATTGTGTGAGATTTGTTCTATTGCATTAAAAAAAATCTACTTCTTTTATAGAAGTGGAATCCTTATATGTAATTTTGTTTTCACAAGAACATGTAAGAGTTCACATTATTAAGGGATTGAGGAAATCCTTATAGACAATATATAAAATATGTTACAGGCATACAAAATTTTGCTCCCAAAATAGTAGTTATCATAAAAAAAACCCTCAACATACATGATCAGAGTTGATTTCCACTTTCCCACAAAAAAATTATATGACTATACTACTTGATGAACTGACCCAACAAAACATTAAAAGTGAAAAACATGCGACATTAAGGGTATAAGAGAAAATGTGTCCATTATGATTCCTCCTCCATTAATTATTCCTTTTGAGCGTGACTTTGAACACTTGAACCTTCTAAAATAACCATAGGTGTTTGTTGAATTGTTGCCTATCCCATTTGCCTCTTATCAACATAGTGACCAACCTAGGACTGGTTTCCCTAAGAAGAGACCCCAATATTATGTTGAAATGCATCTAAGAATCGTTGGTCAACTGTTCAACTTTTTCCCATTATTCTTTAACCTTGTTTTCCAACTCATCTTACTTGGTGTCCTATTGCTCCATGTGTGAGGTAATGAATTCAATGGACTAATTCATGCCATCCATCTGAGAGTTAAACTTGCATAACATCCTTTTTATATCCCTAATTTCACTAATACCATACCCCCAGACTGCATTACAATTCGAGGAATCAGCCATTGCAATTTAACCAAAAAAAACTCATGTCACAGAACCAAAATTTTACCCACTTCAAACTTTTTGTCAACCAAGGAGGGGTGAAATGACCATAAGATCAAGGTTTCAAATTCAAGATACAACAAAGACAAATAAATCATGTCTCTCATCCATTGAAAATTCAAGTAGGGGAAGTCCTCAAGGATTTTACCTTTTCAAGAGGCCAAGAAAATCCAATGTGCACCACCTTCTGTACATATCTTGATCTGAGGAAGCTCCTTTAAACCGCAACCATCTGAACTTCCACTAGGGCCAACGTAAAATATCCTACTTGGATCGAAATAAACCAAAGCAAACATTGTATAGAAAGAAGCAAACATATAAATGAGTAAGGGAATGAGGGATCCAGGGGCACACAGGAGTGTAGTGGATCCTCACTTGGATTTAATGAGACTTGATGACTTGCACCGACGGTAGGATGAATGTGCCAAGTGTAGTGCATGCAAAGAACAGCACCCTCCCCCAAATTAAAGTCCTTGCATCATTTTTATACCATTTAAATTCAAAATCAAATTCAACCATGAAACAACATCTAAGGGAGCCACATTCATTCTAGAGGGGCCCCATTTTGAATAAGGATGTACCTATCTAGCTTGACTGCCTCGTTCGCGAGCTTGTCTACAATTGCGTTAGTATGATGCCTAATATGATAAAGTTGGGCATCTTTTTTATATTCCAGATGATTCTATCATATTGAAAAATAATAATTAATTAATTAAACTTATTATAATAAGTAGATATCATTGTTCTTATGAAATCAATAGTAATTAAAATAATACATAAAATTTTATTTTAATTATGATAACTGAAGTATATCTATGGATAACTACTCTTAAGCAAAGAATCTCCAAATATTAAGCCCTTCTATATTCCAAGGCTCTTCACAATTTCTAATCCAAGTAACAAGGCATACATTTAAGCCCGGTTATTAGTCGTCACCCTTACACCACAAGGGAATGTCATTTCTTCTTTTCCATTGGGATCCAAAAGGACCCTAGACCCCCCACCAATCCTTATATGTATTTCAATGTTACTCTCATTTATTATATTTCTTCCATAACTCTTACATAATTGTATCAAATAAGTTTTAAAAAATAGTGTGGTTTATTCTTCTTACTTTCCATTAGAATAATTTATTATTTCTTAATTTTAAAATAATTCCTTTTTATTATTTTCTTGATTTTTATTGAATATGTTTCACAATAAAGTTACATAACATATATAGGTGATGTACACATCATTTTAATTATTAGTGATGTTTTTATATATCATTCTCATAAAAAAATTTACTAAATAAAATATAATGGTGTAGTGCCATATTTCATGATCAATCAAAGTTGCCAAAAAAAATTTCAAAAATAGCCATTAATGACTTTGAGTCACTACCATATTTGATATGGCCTCTTGTCAACAATATACCTTATATACCTTGATCCAACCAATTAAACCAAGCCTTACTACTTCAACCATTTGTTATTACATAAAAGCATTATTAATTTTTTAATTAACTCTTTAATTAATTAACCTATGTTAATTATAATGTAATTACAATTTATATAAACATAAAAGCTCACTAATAACCTCTTTACTATTTTTTTTATTTTTATTTTTTTTTTTTGGTTCCATGTGGTTCACTTTAATCGGCTTAGCCGACGCTACATCCACGAAATAATTTCCGACGGACCCCAAGAGGGTCTATGAGGATGGATCCCGTGACCTCACTTGCTGGGAGGCCTAACTTCCTAGAACACAACCGATAGAGCTAACTCTTGGGGCTATTAACCTCTTTACTATTATTAGTAAATTAATTTAATTTTTATAAGATTAACCATTTCATTAATTTGAATAAGTTGTTCAAATTCGAGCATCTAAATTACATTAATGTTATAACTCAATTTATGTATCACTTGTAACTTACCATAAATTGTTATAATTCCATTTGATAGGTGATCATAAATCATATTATATGTATAATTATCCTTGTTTTAACTTATTTGTGACTTTGGGATGGTTCCATCTCTTTTTTCAAATTTCGAAGTAATTTTTATAAAGCTTGCAATTATATAATTAATTATTATCATTTTTAGATATTTCAATATCAATCGTAAAAAATTATTTCTTATTTATGTTTTTTAATAAAAAAACAAACAAAGAAACAAATAAAACATTATTAAAAAACAAACAAAGAAACAAATAAAACATTTTTCTTGTTATTCATATAGAATCAAAGAAAAATAAAAACATTACAAAATAGTTCAACAAAATAGTAACAGGCTTAGAAAATAGTATATTTCATAAAAATTACTGCAGAGCTGTTGTTCACAACATATACCAAACAAAAAAAAGAGGAATTACATCAATTTGTATTCGTCTAAAATACAAACCAGTGGAAGTTACAAGGATTAGGATTATTTATCCAAAACTGATAGGATCTTCCTTCTTTCTTTAAATTTTAAGATAAAAAATTGAACGGTTAATAAGAGGAATTCTTGTTAATAAGAGGAATTCTTGTAATGGGCAAAAAAAGTTCAAAAATATTCAGTTGCCTATGTATCTACCCTTCATCTGGCATAGCTTCAACCTTCAGCTCTGAAACTTAGACAGGGTTCCATAGCAACCCAAAATGATCAGAATAGCAAGAGCTTCCTAATCCCATATAATATATTTATAGCTTACAAGGAATGCCTTCGCGAAGGGTTTGCGAGCAAAGAGATTGCAATTTTGTAGAACCATGGCTGAGTTGCCGAAGATGAAATCAACGATGTCATAGACGTTGCATTCTTTGTAGAACTAGCAGAAAGAATGGGCGTAAAGGGTGTCCTGGTAGCCCGTGAAGCTGCAGTGATAGAATGCCGAGAGATTTGATCCAACACAAAGGGCCAGTACCTAATGTTTCGCAGCCTCGGCTGTGTTTCGAAGGTACTGTCACGTGCAATGAATCCATTTCCATGCACAGTTACAATATTGTAATTTTCACATATCAATGATTATAGCATTTATATTTTTTATCCCCAGTTGGAATTTTGACGAAGTTATTTACTCAAGTCTGTTGATAAATATACCTAACTTTGTTCCTTAATAGCTTTAGTATTAACATGGTTAAACAACAAGCTCGGGAGCACCAGGACCACGGTCTGGTTGGTCTGTTTGGCAAGAAGAGAAGGAAGAAACGCAAAATGATCAAGTTATGCATCCTCCTGCCACCCAGACCCACAGTTAGTCTCAAGCTCAGGCTGAAGTTGTTGCTTATTAGCCAGTTGCTCCTTGGCATGGAATAGAACACTACCAGGGTTAAGTTCAAAAGGAGCAAGTTACCCCTGAGGAAGTTGAGCAACAAAAACACACACGGGTTTGATGGGAAGACTTCGGCATACACACAGCTCCAGCTCCAGCTCCAGTTCTGTAGATCTTTCTCGCTTACTTATTTCTCCATCTTCTTCTTGTGTACTTCCACGTTCTCCCAGTAAACTCCTGCTTTTATATGAATCACATATCTTGTCTTGCTCTTCTGTGGAGTTGCAGTCGTGGAAAGTACAGCACATGCAATTCCTTGCGACAATGGAAGGAAGGTGGAAAGTGCAGATATGGGAGCTTCCGAGATAGTTCGTGGGTGTGTATTAAGTACATATTGTATTATGCATGGCCATTTCCATGGCAAAGACGTGTCCAACATGCAAGTTATGCTAACTCAAGCAAGCTATTTGAAAAGTGTCGAGAATGTTGGAGGTGGCAGCTGTAGCGAAAGTTGAGCGAAAGGAAAAGGAAAAAGTCTTTGTGCATTGGGCTACTTACTCGGGAAAGAGGCTAAATAAGGTATTCAAATCATTGATTGGCGAAAACACAAATTGCCTAAATAAAACTTAGGTTAGATAGCTTAAGAAATCGTTCAGGATTAATACATTTTTCTCTACATGACTTCTATAATCTCTGCTGCTTAGCAGGGACTAATAATAGTAAAAACAAAATGTATATGCAATTAAAAAAAATCATGGTTCTGCTAATGTGTATTTGTACTTCACAATTGGAAAAGCTCTCGATGATTGGGGCTTGGGGTGTTACTATTCCTTTGTTCAATAATAATATCAAGCAATAATAATATCAAGTTAAATATAGTGATTGATTTGATGATAATTTGGTCTTAACGCAAGAATAATTTTAAAAATTTATATTTTTGAGTCAAAAACATCAAAATCAATGTTGTGATGTTATTAGTAGCAACTTTTGGAGGGTTAAAGTACATCTTGTTTAAAATCACAGCCTTCACAATGGATACCATTGTGAACAAAAACCTTAAAATCAACCTTTAAGTCATGTTTCAGTAGTACCAATCTTTTTTAAAATTAACATCACAACTTGATTGAGATTTGAACATTGACAACCTATCAATCTAAAAATCATTGCTCCTAGATCTGTTTTGAAATTAAAATTACAACTTATTTGAAACCATGACTTAACAATTGGTAATATTGTGGGAAAAAACCTTAAAAGATAGCACAATTGCAGATAACATAACAATAAGTGAGGAAAAAATAAAAATAAAAGTAAGGAAAATATCACTAAAACGAAAAGAAAGAAAAAATAAGTTTTAAAAAAATAAAAACATATATATGGGTGAGATTTTAAATTCTTTTAAAAATAATAATAATGTATAAGATAAATGTATTTCTTTCAACCTAAAAAGAGTTTAAAATTCATAAAAAACGAATTAAAAATAAATTTAGAAAATTAAAAAACAATATTAAAAAATTAAATTAAATTGAAAAACAAAACTTAAAACATTAAAAAAACAATTTTAATTATAAAAATTAAAATAAAATAATAAACAAAGTTATAAATAATACTAAAATAAGAAACAAGAAGTGACAGGCGCGAGATCATCTTGATCCCGATGAAAAGGAAGAGTTGCACTTTGAATGGTGATTCGAAACGATAACAAATAATCAAGCGGAAGCGACAACACTATACCAAGGCCTTCTTCAAGCCCACTCGCTCAACTTGAATTGTATAATTGTAATAGGGGACTCTGAAATATTGATCAAGATGGTGCAAAGCACCTCTCCTTCCAAGGATATCGTTCTTGCAAGATGGATAACAAGGATGAAAAACGAGGCAAAACACTTCAACCAAAATTAAGTTTTCCCATGTCCTTTGTCAACATAACCAAAAAGCATATTTAAAGGCAAATAATGCCACTAGGAGCAAGGAGGGAACTTACAAAAGAATGGGGTCTCAACAATAATCCACATCCCCTAAGGCTTATCAATGTATGCAATGAACGTGTGGCATCTATTAAATTTCACACCCCTTCCAAGTACAACCAAGATTATACTCAAAGATTTGATCCTCTTCACACAAGTGTTCATTCAAGAAGTAACAACTCCTCAAAAATTAAAATGGCCCTCCATAATCTATGAAGGCAATGTGGGATTTGATTCCTTCTCTTCAGCGACCAATGCTCAGCAACTCCAGGGCATCGCACTCGCCTTCATGGTTTGGGGATTCAGGGCTAATTTCAAGTTACTCTCTCAATTCTCACCCCATTCCAATTTCACAAATTTTATTGGCAAATTCATGGTGGCATATGAATCTCTAGGTTGTGAATTTTGTGTCCTATGGTCTCAATTATGATGTGAACAATGTATATGGATAAAATGAATAGACGATAAGGAATTTCCCTTGTTTCACTGGGCCAGCTAGTCATTTAAATCACACCATGAACTATTTCACTTATCTCCTTGGGTAATCTCACCCTTACCCTAACTTTGGATTGGATTCATCCTGGGAGGATTTCATTCTTAGCCAAATAGGTGGGGAACCTGCTCTTTTTCATCGACATGGGTTTGGGACTCAATGCTTTGTAACATCATTCTGGGTATCTCAAAAAATTCAAAGAAAAAAATTGATTGGGGAGTCAACTACCTTTTGTTGGGCTACCTTCATCTCGGGGAACATGAAATGCCCAACCGTATAGCAATAATTTGAATAAGGATATTCTGGATATGAGAAAAATCCTAAGAAGACACGATGACCTTGTCAAAGGAAACAATTCCTCATTTATCTCTATCTCTTCTTGGCTGCAAAATATGCAAAAGTAAAAGTCCATGCAAAATGCTTCAACTGTTGAAGTTTTAGATGTCAATCGATAACATTTGTTAGCTCTGGAAGAAGAGATCGTTCTCCTTTGCAATTCCACCAATCTCTTGAGCCAAAGCTCCACATCACCGACCTCCAATCAGGGTAGTCCGATGGAAGCAAAATCGAGCCAGCGTCGAAAGGATGAAACAATGCAACAGTCTCGAGACAATATGGAAATTGACAAGTCTCTCAGTGAACCAAATCCAATCAGCACTCAAATCAACAATAACTAGTTTATGTTTTACAAATGCATTTTAATATTAGGTTCATGTTTTCGACTTTATACTAGTAATAATTTTATGAAAGATAACTGTAATAATTTTAAAACTCTCTTAAATTTATGTTTGAACTAGTATTTCCTCACTAAATGTACACACTTTCAAATTATGCTCTACTACATATTTTATTAATACAAACATAATTTTTTTTGAAAAAAGAATAAGAAACAAAAATTTATTTTAAAAATAAATAAATAAACAAAAATATAAAACAATTTCATTTAAAATAATAAATGATGAATTGTGTTGGGAATATTTTAGGAATCACCCCTTTACAACCCAACATTGCTTTAGTGCATACCAAAGGCACATAGCGGAGGGAGGGAGGCACAAGAGGATAAAATAGGGTGTGGAGGGGGGCAAAAGGGTAGAGTGTGCAAGAAAAAGAAAAGAAAGGCACAAAAGAGGGTGAAAGGAGTAGGGCCAACAAAAGAGGAAAGAAGTTTTGACAAATATTCATTATAATTAAAAACCATGGAGTGTCAAAAATCTTAATAGAGAGAGGGTAAAGAAAGGCACAAAAGAGGGTAAAAGGAGGGGTAGGTTCAACAAAAGGGGAAGGACGTTTTGATAAATATTCATTCTAATTAAAAATTATCAAGTGTCAAAAATCTTAAGAGATAAGATTTTTACACCAATAAATATTATATACTTTCAAAACACCAATATTTTAAAAATATTTAAAACGTAGTTACTCCATATTCCATACAATTTGTTCTTTGGTTTTTAATTAAACTTTATTTTCTATTTTTATTTTTAATTTTTCTCTCATTTTTATATAAAAAAAATATTAAATATATTTTCAAAACGTAGTTACTCCATACTCTATACAATTTGTTTTTTGGTTTTTAATTAAACTTTATTTTTTATTTTTTTTTTTATTTTTCACTCATTTTTATATAAAAAAAAATATTATAAAAATTTTTAATTTTGTTTTGTTTTATTTTAAAATGTGTCTAAAAATACTTATAATTGTTTTATATTTTTTTAATTTTTTTTAAATTTGTTTATAAAGTTTTTTTTAATTCATTTTTTAGGTTGAAGGTGAAGTGTTGGATTTCCAATTGGGTGTATCTAAGGCGATTGAGAGGAATGATTGGTACCATTATTGAAATGAAACGATAGTTTCAAAGGAGTTATAATTATAATCGCCAAAAAAATCTAGTAACATTATTTTTTATTTGGGGATAGATTTTAAGGTTTTTGTTCACAATGATACCAATTGTTAAAACCACAATTTCAATCAAGTTGTAATTTTAAACCTAAAAGGTATTTTAAAAATAAAAATTAAAAACAATGAACACTACTTGGAGCACCACTTTTCAATTTGAAATCGATTTTAAGAGTTTTTTCAAGTTTGCAATAGTAACACCACTTTTTGATACGAAGATTAAAACAACCATTAAATATGACCTCTAAGACAATTAAAACTATAAAGGATTCTCATCAAGTAAATCACTACATTGCTAGTCCTTAATAGAACCAATAAAACCTCCATATCATTCATAATGTAACAAAAAGTATCGAGTTTGTTCACAATGATACCAATTGTTAAGACCAAATTTCCAATCAAATTGTAATTTTAAACCTAAAAGATATTTTAAAAAATAAAAATTAAAAACAATGGATGCCACTTGGAGTACCACGTTTCAATTTGATGATCGATTTTAAGATTTTTTCAAGTTTACAATAATAATACCACTTTTTGATACAAAAGTTAAAACAACCACTAAATATGACCACTAAAACAATAAAAACTCTACAAAGTTCTCATCAAGTAAATCGCTACTTTGCTAATTCCTTGATAGAACCAACAAAACCTCCATATTGTTCATCATTTAAAAAAACATACTATTCATCATTTAACAAAAAAACCTCCATATCATTCATCATTTAACAAAAAGTAGAGAAAGTATGTGCTTCGCAACTAAAAGGATCTAATGTTATCTAAACAGTTTTCAAAATTCACTCGATATTCAATTTTAAAAACTCCATATTTTAGCTTAATGTATTTATTTTGAAATTGGAATTTCTCAATTAACGTGTTTTCTTTTTTAAAGCTTATTTAAAAACACTACTCTTCTATGTAAATTTTCCTTGTAAATTTTCCTTATAAACATATTAATGTATTTATTTTGAAATTGGAATTTCTCAATCAACGTGTTTTCTTTTTTAAAGCTTATTTAAAAACACTACTCTTCTATGTAAATTTTCCTTGTAAACATACTAGGTAGGTAGATGTAATAGTGCCATTTGCTTAACATTTTATAAAACTATTGAAAAAGGATTTTAAGTGGCCCAAAATAACATACAAATTAAAATAAAGAAAATTTTCTAGATCATTAAGTTTGACAAAAAAAAGAATTGGACAAACAAGTTTTAGAAAAACATTTTAACTCAAAAAAACTAAATAGAATTACAAGATTGTTATACGTAAATGGAATTCATACCTTCATAAGCTTTACAAATCTCTTAATGTTTTAATTGACAATCAAACTCTTGGCATAACAAAAGACATTTTCTCTATAGAAGACAATGAGTTTAAGATTAAGCTTCTTCCAAATGAAAAAGCTAATAATATTGAAGGTCATCACGTTAGAAATCAAACCCTTCATATGATGAAAAGCATTTTCAGTATAGTAGATGTTCTCTTGGATTATACATCTTGCAAAAGGGAAAGCTAATGACATTGAAACTAATCAAGTTGAAATTTTAAATACTAGGGGCTTGTTTTTATTCCCCGCATTCACATTTGTTTTAGTATAGTAGTCAACCAAGGTTTTCCTTAGCTTTGAACCGAAAACCTTATTGTTGTAATTTTTAAAGTGGTGACAAAAGCAATCCTTTATATTATATAACTATTATGATAATCCCTCTTCTAAGTAAGTTGTATTGACAAACATTAGAGAACAAGATTAGCTCGTGGCTTGAAAATCATGAGAAGAGAGAGAAAGTTCATGTTGATTTTTGAAGGTATCGTGCAGCATTACACCACCTAGTTACTCGTACGATTATAAGTAAGGATTGTCATAACAACAAAGTTAATATCTTTTCTTGTTTTACTGATTTCAAAAATGTTTTCAACACATTTCCTAAATAAACTCTTAAGAGGCTAAAAGGTATAGGAATTCCTTTTGGGTTGAGGATTGTAGTAATAAGGCATTCTAAATGGTGTTGGAATCATTGATGTAATATGTACATGTCGCCACAATTCATTCATATGTATCATTACTGTACTTGTAATCATTATTGTAATTTGTTCTTTTATTGTATTACTAGGCATGGTTAACGCCAACCTAGTCAACTTTGAAATGTAGGCTCAATAACCCTTTTAGAAAGTGCATCTTACTTACGTGGGCCCCTAATTGCGCTTGGGAGGATGATCAACAAGAATTGTGTATAAATACACTTCGCAAACTCATTTGTAAATCATATTTTTAGATGACTGGGTTAAAGAGTCCTTAATACAAGTGATTTAAAACCTTGCGAGCACTAAATCTTTGGTGTTTTTTGTGGTTGACATATTTTATCTTTTATGTGCATTTGTGCATCTCATGTATAGTGCACTCATGCTTGGGAACCTTCCTCACTCTAATACACTTTTGGTTCAACGCTAGTGCTCTTCATTAATGTTGAGTTTTTCCACTGAATGTTTGGGTGAATGGAACTTGTGCCTTTAGAAATTTTATGAATCCCATAATGTTTTAGTTGACAATCAAACCTTGTGCATGACGAAAAACATTTTCACTATAGAAGATATTGAGTCTAGAATTAAGCACTTTGCAAAAGGGAAAACCAATAACATTGAAGGTTATCAAAGTGAAAATCAAACCCTTCTGATAACAAAAAACATTTTCAATATAGAAGGCACTAAGTCTAGAATTAAGCACCCTGCAAAGGGAAAGAAGATGGCATTGAACGTTATCGAGTTGAAACTACTATTTTTTGCTTGCAAGACTAGCCTATGGCCTAAGAAATCGCAACCCAGGGGCATCAAGGCCGTCAAAATCACGTGAGGATCGCACCCGACATAAGCCACACCCACCCTTAGCATGGTTGGATTTTTTGGTGTCTCCTCCCACCACCATTGAGTTTCGAACCTTGGGCCACCTAACAAACGAAACCCCTCGAATACCAATTGCGCTAGTGGGACTTGACTTATTGAGCTGAAATTTTAAATACTTGAGACCCTATATCTATTCCTTGCATTCACAATCATTTAAGCTAACAATCAACGAATGTTTTCCTAATCTTTAGACAGAAAACTTGATTGTTCTAATTTTTAAAAGCAATGACAAAAACAATCCTTCAAATTATAGAATTATTATGATTAATATTGGAGAAGAAGATTGGTGTGTGGCTTGAAAGCCATTATAAGAGAGCTAAATGGCATGTTCATTTATGAAGTTATCATTCAACTTTAGGCCACCTAGTTACTCATAGAATTATAACTAAGGATTGTTGCAATAACAAGGTTAATCTCCTTTGTTGTTTTCTTGATTTCAAAAACAATTTTGTCATGTTTCCTAGAAATAAAATCTGGAAGAGGCTAAAAGGTATTAGGGTTCCTTTTGGGATGAAGGTTATAGTAGTAAGGTTTTATGAGTGGTGTTGGAATTATTGATGTAATATGTAGATGTGGCCACCACTCATTTATATGTATTATTAGTGTACTTGTAATCACGGCTAAGACCATAATTTATCCTTTTATTGTATTTATAAGTGTGGTTAAAGCCAACCTAGTCAACTTTGATACATAGGGTCAATAACCCTCTTGGGGGTGCATCTCATTTACTTGGGCCCATAACCCCTCTTGCAAGGACAACGTACAAGAGTTGTATAAATAAATTACTCAAACCTCATTTGCAAATTATCTTTTATATCACTAGGCTAAGGCTCTTTAATACAAGTGTTTTTAAACCTTGCAAGCACTAACTAAATTTTTGGCATTTTCTTATGGTTGACCTATTTTTTCTTTTATGTGCATTTGTGCATCTCATGTATAATGTGCTTATGCTTGGGCATCTTTCTCTCTCTAAAACACTTTTGGTCCAACCCTAGTGCACTTCATCAATGCTGGGTTTTTTTTTCTTTTTACTACAAGTTTTTGGGTTGACCTTAGTTTTCATGTTATATTGCGATATGGTGCTTTTGTGTACTTAGATCTAGCCCTATGTTTCCACAATCTCATATTATATTGAGACACTTACACAAGTCAAGATATGTGCCTTGTTGAAATCGAGATTATATACACATCTTACTCCATTCATGGTTTATTTGTAGGTAGCACTCCAAATCCCTTCTAGGGGTCATCCTCTCTCTTTACCCATTTTTCTCCTTGCTTATTTGGTTTGAGACAAACACCTCCCAAGATGCCCTAGCTAGGGTTAATCAAAAAGCCCTAGCTCCTCCAAGTGCAAGAATCCCTCCAACACTATCTCCAAGGCAAGACATCATCCTCTTCTTCCTCAACTATATCCAAGGGTTTCCAAACCCTAATCTCTAACCTTTGAGGGATTAAACCCTAACCCAAAAATCCAAGATGCTCCAAGAGACCAAGAAACCCTAGCACCTAAGAGAGGTAGAGAGAGATAAATGTACAAAAAAAAATCTCAAGAGAGAAACTATCCACCTCCTCTTCATATGCTCCACTAGGGTTTCCTTATGAACCATACCGCATCACTAAGAGAGCACTCCAAAGAAGAGATATAAATGAATGTGTGATGTGATGTCTTGCGAGTTTTGGAAAGTCTCTCCTTCCTCTATTTATATGAGAGGTAAGGAGGCCAACAATATAATATAGGTCAACCTAAGCCTCACAAGCAAGCTTATTAAACATAAGTAAGCCACACACCAGTGAAGCGTTCCACTCCTAGAGTGCAGGTGTCAAGCTCCAATGATGATGTCATGAACAATAGTGATCCAAGGTGATGTACCAATACAAGGTAAGTCCATTACACTCCATCCCAAGCCTCCACGGATTCCATCCATCCTCCAAAGCCAAGTACTCCACTAGGAAAACTACACCTTGCAAGAACACTATCGAAGACCCAAGTGTCCTCAAGCCATCTCCAATCCTCCAAACAAGAAACCAAGTTGCCAAATGCCATCTAGAGCTTGTAGCCTCGTCCACAATGCATAGTGCTCCACCTTTCCTGTAGGGTGTTCTCCCACAATATGAATCCTCTATGTGGCCACCATGCAAGGAGTCCACCATCCAAGCAAGAGATCTCCAATGCCCTAGGGAAGAACATTGAGCCAATTATCATTTGAGGTCTAGCATCCTCTAAGCAAGCTATCACAAGTGTGCATATCCATCACGAACGATGTCTCACGCTACAATGTTTAGGCGAATGGAAATTGTACCTTTAGAAGCTTTATGAATCCCAGTTGACAATCAAACCATTTGCATGAGGAAAAACATTCCCACTATAGAAAACATTGTCTGGAATTAAGCACCTTACAAAACGAAAGCTAACAACATTCAAGGTTATCAAGCTAAAAATCAAAGCCTTCACATAATGAAAAACATTTTCAATATAGAGGATGCCAAGCCTGAAATTAAGCACCTTACAAAAGGGAAAGATAATGACATTGAAGGTTATCAGGTTGAAATTTTAAATACTAGATGCTTCATTTGTATTCCTTGCATTCACGACCTTTTTAATCTATCGATCAACAAACATTTTAGTAATCTTTGAATGGAAAACCTCATCATTCTAATTTTTAAAAGCAATGACAAAAACAATCCTTAAAATTATAGAACTATTATGATAGACCTTCTTTCGAGTGAGTTGTATCAATTAATATTGGTGAAGAAGATTAGCTCATGGCTTGAAAGTCATGATAAGAGAGCTAAAGGGCAAGTTGGTTTTTGAAGTTATCATTCAACTTTAGGCCACATGGTTACTCTTAGGATTATAACAAAGGATTATCGAAACAACATGGTTAATCTCCTTTGTTGTTTTGTTGATTTCAAAAAAAACTTTTGACATGATTCAAAAAAGCTTTTGACAAAATTCCTAGAAATGATCTATAGAAGAGGCTAAAAGGTATTGGGGTTCCTTTCGAGTTGAGAGTTGTAGTAATAAGGCTTTATGAGTGGTGTTGGAATTATTGGTGTAATATATACATGTGGCCATAACTCATTCATATGTATCAATAGTGTATCATGGCTAATTCATTTATTGTATTGCTAGGCATGGTTAAGGCCAACCAAGTCGACTTTGATATGTAACTACAATAACCCTCTTGCGGAGTGCACCTTACTTACATGGGCCCACAAACCCTCTTGGGAGGACAACCTACAAAAGTTGTGTATACATACACTACTCAAACCTCATTTGTAAATCATATTTTTATATCATTTGGGCTAAGGACTAAATATTTGTCATTTACTTGTGGTTGGCATGTTTCCTCTTTTATGTGCATTTGTGCTTCTCATGTATAGTGCACTCATGCTTAGGCATCTCTCTCTCTAACACACTTTTGGTTCAAACCTTGGTGCACTTCAATAGTGATGGGTTTTTTCTTTTTACAAGTTTTTGGGTTGGCACTTTAGTTCTATTCAATCCCCTCTTTCTATCTATGATCTCAATAAGCAGGTCATTGTCGAATTTAGAAATAATGAGGGTTGATATAAGGAAACCAACTGTAATATAAGGGTTCAAAAAAGTTGTTATATGTCGCCAACTATTTTTAGTATTTATATTGATGAGTTAGAGGACTCCTTGGAGAAAGTAGGTCATGCAAGCATGACATTGACAAGATTAGTCATCCTCGTCCTATATCAGAAGATGTTGTCCTTTAATAAGATGCCCCTCTAACCTTAATAAGCAACTTAAAATTCTCTATGTTTTTTACCCAAATTCCACAAGCTCAATTAGAACTATAGTGTTGAAAAAATAATCAATGGAGGTTGGAAAGCATGTTTTGGTCTTAAAAACAATTATAACATTGTGAAATGTTGATTTTGGGGAAAAAACAACTCATCTTCAATACCCTCATTATCCCAAAAATTATGTATGGTTGTGAAGATTGACATTGTAGTCTTTCTAGGGAAGCTTTGAAGAAAACCAAGCAAATCCAATAGCAATTTATAATAAAAAACCTTAATATTAAGTAAAGCACACCCTTATAATATCATCTTGGAAGTTGGCCTTTCTCCCATTAAGAGTTAAGTTATGGTCGAGTACTTGATGTTTAAGGGTACAAACTAATTAGCATGAATAATAAAATGTTCCCTATAATTGCTTCAAACATCAATAAATGCCATTCAAGGCTCAAAAGAAGTTGAGCTAAACATGGAGTCTCTTGGTTAAACCATTGGATGACAGTGGAGGATACCCACCAAGATATTTGTTGGGATTATGATTCAATCAACAAGAAATATACTCAAACAGATATCAAGAAAGGGCCATTGAGATTCTACACTCAAAAAACCCCTAAAGAGGAAATTATATCCAATCATTTCATTCTTGTGTGTTTTTATTGTACAATTGATCTCTTTATATAGCTTTAGGTGACCATAACAAACATGTCATAATAAGATATTCAATTCAACCATATGCATAACTCTTTCCCATAATATCTCTCATTAAATCTCTCGATCGGTTCAATGATACCGTCATCCCTATCTTCTCTCCTTATCCTCGTCTTTGATTCATACATAGAATTTTGGTGCATAGTTTACTTCATTAGTATATTATAATGTTTCATCATATATAACAAGGAATTAATATTTCTCACTCCCCCTTAATGAATACTTGTGATTCAATCATCTTTTACCTTTCACTAGTCCTTTGCACTAATCCAATCTTCATCTTCTTCTACGATATTTGCCTTCAATCTTCTTCAATTATGCTCTTTGTCTTCATCTTTTATCTTCTGCAATTTTCATCTTTGGTTCCACTTCTTCATCTTCTTTAATCTAGATCTTTCTACCTAGAAAATGTAAACCTTATGTTTGTTGAAGTCCATATAAAAAGGTTACCATTCACCAAAATGCATGGGTTGCTAGTCATTGTATCCACCAGTTCTCTAGGAAACTTTTTCTCATACACGGTTCATCAACAACTCTTGAATCACAAACCTTTTCAATCCCCTTGCATCATCATCAATCAACATTCAAGGTTTTCTTTGGCCTACTTATAACCACATTTTGGGTTTTGGTGGATTACCCTCAACCATTACATCCTCTAGGGTTTTACATCAATTTGCTCTTAACCATTACAATTCTCAAGTGGTTTTAGCTTACCACGAACCATTCATTACACCAAGTGGTTTCTAGATTACCACAAGCCTTCACTTGTCATGAGAAGTGGTTTTAGGTTTACCACAAACCATCAACAATCATTTATGAGGGTATACTTGTCTCATCAAGGCTTACATCATTATTTGACTCAAGTGCATACAAACTTTCCTCATAAATGTTCATTTCAAGCTAATCTAACCATTTTAAACATAGGACTATGACCATTTCTTTTACATCATCAAAGAATTATCAAGAGGATCATCTTCATCTTAAGGATTTCATTTTCTATGGATTCACATCAATTGTTTGTTTCATCTCGATTTTTTAACAGGGGGTATTATTTTTCACTATTTGATTTTACCATGCTTTGTTGCTTCATTCTTCTTTCCTTTTGTTCTTTCAAACTTTTCTTTTCGAAAATGCCTTCTCTCTTGCTTCTTTTTTCAAGACCAAGAGTCCATTTGCTTTCATCATCCTCTTTTTTTCTCTCTCGTCTCCTTTCATCCTGGTTTGGTTGCATCATCTCTATCAAATTTTGCCCCTTGCTACACTTCATTAGGAATCTGTCTCCTGCTTATTTGTCTTCTTTCATCTTGCTCATGATGCCTCCTTTGCTTTCTTCCGTTAGCTTCTTTCTTTTTTTCATCTTTTGCTTGCACCTGCAATCTTCTTCATGTAACTAAAATTCCATGCATAAAAATATGTTGCCTTATTGGAGTTGACCGAGATCCAACAAGACCCATATGACCTGGTTCAACAAAATTAATGCACCAATATCACAATTTGACATGACTCAAATATTGACTTGACATCAATCACTACATCAATAAATGCTTGACTTTGACTCTAACTTTTCACTTGACGTTAACTCTTTAGATCAATTATTACATCAACTATGGCTTTCACATGATTTTGGCTTAGCTCAACTTTACTTTGACTCATACTCTCAATTGGACTTCAATTGGAATTTGACTCCACATGACTTTACTTCAACTTAACTTTAACTTAATTTTTCAACATAGAAAAAATTGTTGACACTTTTCTTCAAACATGAGATATACTGTAAAACTACATATGTATCCCCACTTCTTTTAAATAACGAGATCGTACCATTTCACAAATGCAAATGACACACTCAACTTTTATGACAAAATTTTGTTGACACTCTTGGCATCATTTCAATTTCAATCTGGCCCCTAAATTTAGTTGTCCACATGGGACCACCATGCATTATGTACCCAATGAGAATGGCATGTTAAACAATATTTTCTCAATGCAGATTTTGGAGACTCCATATGGACTAAATTTATTTTGACCTTTTTGAAAACAAAATTTATATGCCAAACTCCTTTCATACTTACAGCCAAACGTCCTTTCATCCTTGAATGTTGTGCTCCAACATGCTTTTAAGATCGTTGAACCTTCTTATTTGACTACGAGACCACCATCCTTATCCTCTTGATGTTGCAATGCTTGCCTTTCCAATTGTCTTTTGTTTTCATCCACAGGAATGTGGCACCTCTCTCAATGTTTCGGCCTCTCTTTCGAAGCGATGCTTGTTGAGTGTGAGTTTTCGTCTTTTCACTAGAGACTGCCTTCTCTAAATGTGGAAACATTGCATTTTTCTTTGATGCTTGAGCGATCTGCTGTCACATATCATGACACAACACACCAACGATCACTATATTGAAATGGCAACGATCATCTTCGTTGCTCATAGAGACATCCATGTGCACATAACCAGCCATAATTAAACATTGCAGACCCTAAGATTAACATGGGAGCAAAAGTGATCAGCAACGGTCTTCTTTTCAATGTGCAATAATGTTAAATCCTATTCTTTCTTTGTCTTCACCTATGTTGCACTGGCCTTGGGGACAGGGGGACGTGAGGACGAGTTTCCGAGACGACTAGAGCGCACCCCCAATTTTTCAAGGGACGACAGGTTGGGGACGACAATTTTATATATATATTATTGAAATAAAAAGTAGAACTAATTATGAAATACAAAAGGAAATATAAAGTATTGTCCATTGTCAAAACTAAATAGTGAAGACTCAAGATACAAGCCTCAAATCAAAAACTGAAAACTTCAAATAGTTCTAACTTCTAAGTTAACTATTAAACAGTAACTTAAAACTTGAAACTTAAAACAATAACAAAAAATTTAAAATTTTACAACATTGTGTACATGAATGATGAATCATTTTGAAATTTAAATAACAAATAAATTTATATTTGTAATTTGACATTTATAAATACTAAATTATAATTTTATAAAACTATAATAGCATGTGCTGAGATTTTTACCCAAAAAAATTAAAAAATAAAATAAAATGTAAGATATCAAATATGAAATACTTGTGTTGTGCAGTGTGTTGTGGCTGAGAGGGGGCAAACTCACTGTGAGTGTGAGCTTGTGTTGAGCCATGAAATCAAACTTTGAGCATGTGCTAATAGCCTGAGACTTGAAAGGGGGCCATGAGGTCTGGTCTTCAAGTTGAGAGGGGCACATGTGGGATTGCAAGAAGGGGAGCCGTAGAAACATAGAGCAGAGGGTTATGTAGCTATTGGAGTGTTGGAATGATGGGTAGATGTTAGGAACCTATGTCAACCCTTCTCTTTACTATGTTAGTATATTGTTGTTGGACACATATGCTTTGTAAGTCGTCCCGTAGTATTTGTTGATCCGTAGTTTATATTAGCCCATAGTATTGACCCATAGTATTGGACGCATATGCTTTGTAAGTCGTCCCGTAGTATTATATGTCCCATGGTTTTGACTCATAGTATTGGGCATAGACTTAGTATATAAGTGTGTGTTGAGGTCATTGAAGGCACCGTGAAGTTAATTGTATTGAGCTTGCTCAAAGGAGGTTGTCCCCTCGAAGTGGCCCGTGATCAATATAAAAGCGATTTTGTTCCATTATTTCTGATATCTCGTGTATTTGCATTAATTAATTATTGCAGGTACATCACATCTGGTATCAGAGCACTTTCCTTGGCACAAGTGGGAAATTTTTTTTTCTTTTTTTGGGCGGCGACTTTCAGATCAATTTCTAAAACTTTCTGCACAAAATCAGAAGAAACCGATTGCATATCTGAATTCCTCTTTCAAAAATACGCAGTTTCAAAAAAAAAATCATCTCATTTGGAGTTCTAAAAGTGGAGATATCGCGGATTTAAAATCAGCAATTTTTCATTATTTCGGTGACGGCCGCGGAAATTGTGGCGAGAAAATCTTTTGACCGAGTGCCTAGATTTCTATTCTGCATTCATGGGTAGAAGCAGAGTGGTTGTTCCAGTTCCAGAAACATGCTATAATAGTGATTATGAGCAATATAGATCCAGTTTTTGAACATTGGGTGGAATTTCTGCCCAAATTTTTTTCTGTTGCAGGTTCGGATTTGGGAATAATCCCTATCCGCTGAACTATGGGAAGTACTTGGGCATAAGCCCTAAAACTCATTGTGAGGAGTACCACAGGAACCCCGAAGTAGCTGGCCCATTGAGAGGACCTGCCAGCGAAAAGGGCAACGACCCCTACCTGATTTACTAGTTCCCACCCGTGAGGTAAACCAAGAGTTGTCGTTTGTGGCAAAGCGGTTATCAGTTTTACCTGAGCCGTGGAGTGAGGGGTACTGCCCCAATACGCAAGTCGTCAGACAGCATTGGTGGCCGAGTGAAAACCCTGAACTATTAGGAAGCCGCACATACCTGGGGTCCATATCTACTTTCAGCTGAACTATTATCGATCACTGCTGCGCCGTTTCAGATCCATTTTGCAAGTCGTTCCAGATCCAGCCGTTCGGCGTTGTTCCAGATTCCTTTCGAGCCGTAGCCGCTCCAATCTGTAAAAAAAAATTAAAAAATTTAAAAAAAAAAAACCCGAGCCGTAGCCGCTCCAGTCTGAAAAAAATTTTAAAAAAAAAAGTATAAAATTCAGTTTTTTCTCCATATCTCCCTTGTTTTACCTCTGTTTCCCTTGAAATTTTCAGGGAACCCCTGTCATTCCATTCTGCATATTTCATTCCTGAGGACCCTATCCTCAATTCCCCTTCCTACAGCCCGAAATCTCACATTTGTCTATTTTTAGGGTTTGCCATAACTTCCTCAGATTTCACCCAATCACCTTCAAATTTTACCACAAAGTTCCTTTCTGAATTCTGCTTCTTTGTTCCCCTATGCCAAATTTTCCCATTCTTTCACCCCGCTTCTGAAATCCTCATTTTTGCTTCCCTGTCTATCCAACAGTGTCCAAAACCTAGTCAAACCCCAATTACCCTTCTGATTTTTTCCCAAATCCAAATTTTCCCTTACTAAAGTAGTTCCTGTTTTGTTTTCCTACCCAGTCACCCAAAAAAAAAAAAAAAAATCTCTTGGTTATGGTTGTCACCCGTGCAGGAGCAAAAACCATGGAGGAAGCACTTGCAGCCATCCAAGCCAAACTCCAGTATCTGGATGAAAAATTTCTCAGCCTTCATCTTCAGCATTCAGCCATGAACAATACCAGACAACCAGAATCTTTTGCAGCCACTGGGTTCTCTTCTTCTAGCAATTTTCGTGGGCCGAAGCTTGATTTTCCTCGCTTCAATGGTATTGATCCGACTGGATGGATATACCGGGCAGAACAATATTTCAGTCTGCATAATACTTTTGATGTTCATAAAGTTCCACTTGCATCCTTTCATTTGGAACAGGAAGCCCTTCAATGGTACCGGTGGTACATCAAAGCTCATCCCGAGCCAAACTGGACAGATTTTTGCCACCTCATTTTACCGCGATTTGGTCCTAGTGCTTTTGACGACTTCACAGGAGCACTCACTAAACTTCACCAAACTGGCACAGTGAGAGAGTATCAGACGGAATTTGAGAAACTAGCCAATCACACAAAAGGATTGTCTGATGAATTCTACAGGAGTTGTTTTATCAGTGGTCTCAAGGATGAAATCCGCTCAGAGGTCAAAATGTTTTGTCCCAACACAATGATGGAAGTCCTAGGGTTGCCTAAGCTAGCCGAGGAAAAGATCGCAGCTCAACAATGCTCCAAACCCACCTTTGTTCCCTTCAGAAATATGGGTTCCCAACGACCTTCCATCACGCCTACTCCTCAACCAACTCCTATCAAGCATTTGTCTGAAATAGAAATGCAGGCACGCCGAGAAAAAGGGCTTTGCTATAATTGTGATGAGAAATTCACTCGGGGACATAGATGTGTTCAACAAAAGCTCTCTCTTGGATGTGGATTCTCTGCCTGCCTTAGAACTTGGTGAAGAAGCTACAGATACAGCAGATGATCAGGTCGACATTCAACATCTGCCTGTTGACACCCCATCTCAGGACGACCCACCGGAGATCTCTCTCCATGCTGTAACCGGAGTCACCACCCCACAAACAATGCGAGTCAGGGGATACTTCAAGAAGCTCCCTCTTACCATCCTCATTGATTCTGGTAGCACTCATAACTTCATTGACCCTCGGATTGCCAAACAGGCTGATTGTTTTGTCCATCCTTGCTCCAACTTTGAAGTCATGGTTGCCAATGGGGGTACCTTACCTTGCAAGGGGAAGTGTCACAATGTGCGTATCTCTATGGAAGATTATAACCTACACTCTGACATGTTTGCCTTGTCCTTAGGCGGATGTGATGTGGTTTTGGGCGTTCAATGGTTACGCACACTTGGCCCCATCTTATGGGATTTTGCGGAACTTTGGATGCAGTTCGAAGTCAATGGGGCACAACACAAATTTATGGGCTTACAACCAGGGTCTCTCTACATCATCAGTTCACATCGCCTGGAAAAAATCCTTAAGAAGAATTCACATGGTGTCATCGCTCAGCTCAATTCCATTCAGATGCACCCATCAACAGTCTCCACTACTTCCTTGGATAGATATGCAGGTATCCTTGCTGAACCAATGCGCTTGCTGCCTTCAAGAGACCTTTCCGGTAAGAATGTAGCCACATCTACCTCTCAGCAGGAAATGATGGCTATTTTGCATGCAGTACAGAAGTGGCAACCATACCTATTAGGTAATTATTTCTGCATCAAGACTGATCTCCCGAGTCTGGAAATTTTTTTGGAACAATGGGTCTCCTCCCCAACACACCTGCAATGGGTTATCCAACTCATGGGTTGTCCCTATGTGATCACTTACAAGAAGGGTAAGGACAATATGGTGGAAGATGCTCCTTCTCGCACAATTGATGACCCAGTTTCTCTTACAGCTCTTTCTCTGCTTGTTCCAAATTGGTTGCAATATGTTCAACAGGGCTATCTCTTCTATGAACTCCATGCTTCTTCATCAACAGGGCACTCTGGGTTCTGCAAAATGTATGACCGGGAACAATGTAACTTCTTTTGGTCGGGACTAAAAATGACAATTCAACAGATGGTGGCTGACGATGATACTTTCCAAGTCAACAAGGTGGAAACGACACTCCTTTCGGGATTGCTCAAACCCCTGTCCATCCCTACACAGCTTTGGCCAACTATTTCTATGGATTTCCTAGCAGCGCTCTGGTGGTACAATACCACATCTCAAAGGAAACCATATGAAGCAGTCTATGGAAAAACACCGCCTGTTCTTCTTCCATACACCCTTAGCAGCTCTCCAGTTCAGGAAATTGACTCGGTTCTTCGAAACCGCGATCAGATTCTTCTCATTCTGCAGGACAATCTTCACATGGCCAAAATTCGCCTGAAACAACAAGCCGATCAGCACCATTCTGAGCGCATTTTCCACGCAGCTGACAGGGTTCTTCTTCATCTACAACCTTCCAAGCAATCCTCCTTGACACTCCAAAGGCATCAGTGGCCCGAAATGCAAACCGAGGATGCTACCGGGGAACCACTCCTTCAGATTCTGCAGCAATTTCTCCACCCAAAGCTTTGAGGACAAAGCTTTTTCTAAGGGAGAGGGGATGTTAGGAACCTATGTCAACCCTTCTCTTTACTATGTTAGTATATTGTTGTTGGACGCATATGCTTTGTAAGTCGTCCCGTAGTATTTGTTGATCCGTAGTTTATATTAGCCCATAGTATTGACCCATAGTATTGGACGCATATGCTTTGTAAGTCATCCCGTAGTATTATATGTCCCATGGTTTTGACTCATAGTATTGGGCATAGACTTAGTATATAAGTGTGTGTTGAGGTCATTGAAGGCACCATGAAGTTAATTGTATTGAGCTTGCTCAAAGGAGGTTGCCCCCTCGAAGTGGCCTGTGATCAATATAAAAGCGATTATGTTCCATTATTTCTGATATCTCGTGTATTTGCATTAATTAATTATTGCAGGTACATCACAGTAGAGCAGAGGGTTGTGCAGGTGCAATGAGTTGCAGTGTAGGTTAGAAACGTAGGATAGGAGGGGGGTGCGGGTTAGAGGAATAGGGGGAGGGTTAGGTAAGGTTTCTAATTAAATTTTTTAATTTTTAGTTTTTTTTTAATTTTAATTGTTCAGGTCAAGGGATGTCCAGGAGTCCCTAATTGGTTGAGGGAGATTCCTGAGAAGTCCCCGATTTTGATGGGTACATTTAGGGTACGGCTCAAAAGTCCCCAACGGAGTCCCCGATGAATTGGGGACATTTCTGAGGAGTTCCAAAGTCCCCAAAATGGGGGAACACGGGAAATTTTGGGGGGGACGGGTCCCCGTGCAACATAGGTCTTCACACATTCACTCAACTCTTTAGTTTACTTCCTTTCCACATTGCACTTGCAGTTTCCAACTGGTTGTACACAATAACAAACCAAGATAGTGTAGCTAATTTGCCTTATGTAAATGACAGCAAGAGTTGGCATCACTGGAAATATTGCTCCCCCCCATGGTCACATGGTGCAGAATCATCCTTTGATCCACCTTTTCCTCTTTTGCTAGGATTCATGGGATCACCGTCGTCATCGTGGTCATCTTCACCTAAGGGCTTGTGTTTGTGGAAGACAAAGCACTTCTTGTAGCTTTTCTTGTTCATGAAATCATTGTCGATAATGCCTTCCATGTGACCTTTTGCTTGCGGCAGGGGCCAAACAGAGCTTTAGAACTATTGTTGTTGATGTTGTTGAGGGCCTTCTTCAATTGGACCAATGGGTGCATAGTGTGATTTAAATACACCCACTATTGCACTCGACTCCTTGCACATACATCTTGAGTTGCTTCAAGGTGTGACTTGGCAGGTGACCTTTTCCACTTCTCTACATGCTTCTTCAACAATGCACTTGCTTTCTCTGCACATGCATTCTCTCCAAAGTTGATGTTTATTCTAGGCTAGTCTTCTTTAGAAACTAAGTCATGCCCTTCAATCAATATATATATATAAGTCAATGTGATTTGAAAATGTCTTCAACACCATAAGCTCTAAACTCTGGCAAGCCGCTAAAGGTGGGGTATAGCTGATTAACTCCCCCTAAGTTAGGTCTAATTTCCTTCACTCCCGGTGACTCTGTGTATTTGAGTTCACTAATAGTACAACACTGAAATATTGAAAATTGTCTAAAGGTTCATCTATATACCATGTTACCATTTTACCATAAAGTGCAGATTTGGATCAAAAGTATTTTGGTGACCAATAATGTACTCATGTTGCACAAAGGATCCTGAAGCAATTGCCATGAAATGATCTGATTATGAAAGATCCAATGTCCAGATCCCCAACACAAAAGTGTTAAAGAGTAGCCCTTCGCCACAAAAGAGAGGAAGTAAATCACAACAATTGATTTGTATACCTTCAACTGCTTTTAAAACAACATTTTCATTTTTCCTGAGGAAAATTCCAGGAGCATATCCATATGATCCAAGCTAATAACAACTCGAGTCCTATTAGCTACAAGTCTTCCTGCTACAATTCTTCTTAGAACAAAGATGCCAGAATTTTAAGCAATTTCTGATGAGTATCTGCATGGTTAAATATATAGAGCCATCTAAGATCTATTTATGATATCAGGAAAAAAATTACATAGAAAATGGGCTAGCTTTTCCTCATACATAGAGTTGGTATAATAAATTTCTACTTCCGTCAGTAATAATGTGTTCACCAAGGTGTTATATAAATGCTCATGGCCAAAAGTGATACAATTGTAATGAGCTGTATAAGCTTTGATTCAAAAAGGGCTACCAATTATTGTCCCAAAAAATTACGCACCATACGCAACATGAAATTGTCAATGCCCACCTTTATGGACCACCAATAAAAAAGTGAACTCGATTTCATACTATCATAAAAAATCTCTTCTAAACACTAACTACTTGAAATGTTTTCATATATGTAATAATTGTTTCCAAACATATGAAGCTCCTTTTTCAACCAGAGATCACAAATGGCATTGGCTGGCATGCAATATCTCACAGAAGAAATATAGCAATAGCCAAATGACAGAATGGAATAAATTCATATAGATGGCTGAGAAATTCAGTCATATAGAGGCAGGGAGACATCCCCAGAGTGAATACAACTGTTTGTTGGAAATTATTTTTTCATGTTTGGAATAAAAACCTGAACCCTATCTGAATAGCATGACAACAAATAGATTCTAAAACACTTCACATTTTGAAATGAAGAAATTTTGTTGGCCTGGAGTTCAGATTGAAGAAACTGTGTTATTAATGATGTCTAGAAGTGCTACCCCAACATTACATTTCACAAGTTGGGCAGTAGAGCTGCAGACTGCAGTCTATAACATAAAAATAATTTCACACTATAAATCAGATTATTTAGACTATTTGTTTTCTTGCACGGTAGTTCAATTATAACCTGTCACATGGTTCAGGTTCGTGTCCAAATTTGGGGAAATTTGAAAAAAGTTCGCAGGTGCTAAAGAAAAGATAAAATTCACCAGTAAGTTCAATAAAAGACAATTAAACTAATTCAATTATGACTTCATATATTCAAACCAAAAACAAATGCAATATTTTTTAACCAAAAACATGTCAAACTAAATGTCAAGACTGAATACATCAAACTAAATGCCACTGATTGAGATTCGACAAAATTAAAGTGTTTTTTAAAAAAAATGGGGATGTGCAGTGACTAAGACTAACTCATTGGGCCTTGGCGGTAAGAAGACACAGATATAAAGAACCAAACAAATGAGGTGGCTTCTCTTCCTTTGGCTTATTGTTGTGTGAAAATCTTTTATGTCAAAATATATATTATTTCTCCAGAATTCAATGGAGTGAAAAACGGTAAATTTTAAAATTGGAAAACAGGGCAAGGAAGAATGCAGGAAAGGAGAGCCCAGACTGCAAGGAAAATTAACATGGATTTTCTGAACCTCTACAACCATGAGATTTATAGGGGTATCTCAAGGAAGGAATCTTACTCACAGGTTTTGATATAAATAGAGGCAGACTATGAAACGAGTGCAACATCTGGTGAGGAAAATAGCAGCAGTCTCTTTTCAGATCTAAGAAGGAATTATTAGATATCTGGAGATGCACACGTGACTTTAATGTTGATGAGATCAGGTCAGAAGGTACAGTGGATCGGAAGCCTTTTCTGTCAGATGGAGCACACCAGTTGGAGGAGTTACGGGTGGCCCAAAACACATCTGCCTCTATTAATTGTGCACCTGTTCAATCCACCTTCCCTCAAGGTTCGCCAGCCCAACATGTTTTGGAGGATTCTGGAAATCCTTTGTCCCTGTTGCCACATTCTGAGAACCCTCCAGTTCTGCCAAACCCATTCCCTGCCTTTGGAACAGAGAATCATGCAAACAGAAATCATTGAAAATATATCCGTTCGAAGCCAGAGCATGTTAAAATGGTGTCGGGTAAGAATGTGAGTATGGAGAAGGTAGAAGACTTAATGTGGATGGCTCTGATAGACAAGTTCATGGGTAAAACTGTAAAGGGGGCCTCGCTGCAGAGCTGGCTGTAGGCTGGATGGGCAAAGATTTTGGGCTAAACTCCTACTTTCCACTTGTTGATAAAAGGTTGGATATGCTTTGAATTGAGGAGCAAACCTGACGTAGGAAAATTCTAGCTCAATCCTGGCTTTGGGTACCTTCAAGCACCAAAGCTTAGTCTTAAAGCATTGGCTCCCTGGTTTCGACCCTCAGCGAGAACCCATGACAATCTGGCATATCTGGGTTCAATTTCCTAGCTTCCCACTAGAGTTGTTGAGTGAGGACTGAGGATACATCTTTCATAGGCAACACACCTGGAAAATTTGTGGCCCTGGAAGAACATCTCTGGCCTAATCCTGATAAGAGAATAGCCAGGGTGCTGGTGAAATTTGACCTGAGGAACGGCTTACCAGCAGAACTTGACATTGTCTGGGGAGACTGGACATTCATTCAAATAGTAGACTATTGGAAAATGCATTTTCACTGCTCAGCATTCCATGAGGTTGGGCAGCTTTGGAGGGAGTGCAGTTTCCCCAACACAAATTGGCATTTCAAACAGAAAATCTGGATTAAAAAACCTGCCTCTAAACTCTTCTGGCGAGGATGCAAAGGACAGCTCTTCTGCTGGAGCCTCTCCTTCAGATAGCTCAAAGACTAGTCCTGCGAAAGGCCTTTCACAAAGACCACCTAGAATGGCTCCCACTCCACTCAATTGACAAGAAAATGCAATCCAACCACAAAGCATGTCGGATTCCCTGAAATACCCTTTGTTTATAAAATTATTTCAGAAGATGCTAAGCTCCCTCCTCCTGGTCTGGTTGTGAGTAATGTTGAAGATCTGATGGTTAAATCTCCAACCCTCTCAAATGGTTTGAAAAGGGGTATGGTGGAAAAACCTCCTATCAAGTCCTCGATTTGCATAGATTCCTCTTTGCCTAGGAAGGATGCCCCAAGACCTTCTGAGGAGCATTTGAAATCCACTAGGGTTCCTGAAAAAATAAATCTATAACCCTCCTTTCACCTCCAAGTAGGCTCCAACTACCAATTTCAGCCTAGAAAAACTAAACAGTTGGAGGACAAAGGGGATGTTGAGAGGGTCTTGCCTGCATTGTTGAGAAGCCAGATTTTGTAGGGAGAAAGTCTCATATCTCGCTAGTAAAAACAAAGCCTTCAAAGCTCATATCTCGCTAGCAAAAACAAAGGCTTCAAAGGAAGTACTAGAAGGTAAACAGTTAACCCTAGACGAAACTTCCCTAATGCTTATTCTATCCATGAATGTGAGAGGTCGGGTGTGCCCCAAAGAAGCAAGTCTTAAGAAAGTTGTTTATTGTTTTCAAGCCGGATGTTGTTTTATTTGAAGAGACCATGTGCATAGGTTCTAAGGAAATTGTTGTTCCGTCTTCCATTCTAAAGGCTAGCATTTAAGTTCAGTAGATGTTGAGGGTTTGTCAGGTGGACTAGTTACAAGTTGGAATTCCAATTTTGATGTTTTTTCTACTCATGTTATTCCTGCAAGTATTATTTTAGAAAGTAAATCCAAAGGACTTGGAAAAGTTTTCAGATTGGTTAATCTTTATGGACCCTGTGCTGACATAAAACCATTCTGGGATCAACAAAAGATCAAGAAGCATTGAAAGGAGATAATGGCATTGTTGGGGGGAATCTAAACTTGACTTTAGGCTCCAAATAAGTATGGGATGAATAAGTATGGGATGAGGTGGCCAGACCAAATCCATTAGCTGATTATTTGTCTTTACTTTTTGAGGAGTTGAACCTAGTCGATGTTGAACCATTTAAAGTAGTTCCTACATGAGGAAACTTCAAAAGAGGCGAAGCGGGTATTTCTAAAAGACTTGTCAGATTTATTTTGGCTGAAAAGGTTTTGGAGGAAGCTGATAGATATAAATCCTGGGTAGGGAGTGGAGGCTCTTCTAACCATTGCCCTATCTTGCTCCAAATAAAGGGTGAAAATCAGAAACCTCCTGCTCCTTCCAAATTTAATCATGCATTCTTATGTGAAGAAATTTTCAGACATTTAGTCATCAAGGGATTCCGCCGTGCATTGATGCATCCTCAAGGGATTCCGCCATGCATCAATTTGCAAACAAGCTAAAAAAGATTAAGATGTTAGTTGCTAAGTGGGCAAGGGTGAGAAATGGAAGGATCAACTGGAACTAAAGTTGAAGAAAGAATTTCTTACCTATTTAACTCCAATATATCTGGTGTTTTCTCTGAGGAAGAGCTTAGCTCCTTAAAATCCCTTGAGGACAAAAAAAAGTAGCTTTTGGATAATGAAGAGGACGAATGGAGACTGAAGAGTAGAGCCACTTGGTTGGCTGAAGGGGATAACAACACTAAGTTCTTCCACAATTTTGCTAATCACCAAAAGAGTGTAAGCACTATCTAGGATATTAGCTTAGCTGATAGCTCCAAGGCATCTTCTTTCAGGGACAAATTAAGAGCAAGCATGACACATTTTCAGAATATTTTCAAGGACCTTGGTAATATTAATATCGGTGATCTAATGAAAGTAGTCAAAAATTTCCCTAGGTTTTTCGATCATAGGATGAATGGAACACTAGAGGTTGAAGTCACAAAGGAGGAGCTAAACGTTGTTCTTCTTTCATTTAAGAAAGCAAAATGTCCAAGCCCCGATGGCTAGACAATGGAGTTCTACCTAGGCTTCTATGACCTGCTAGAAAAGGAAATTAAGAGTAGTTGAGGAATCTAGGATCTTCAAGAAGGTGCATGGTGCCTTGAACTTAACTTTTATCGCACTCACTCCAAAAAAGAGCAATCGTGATTCTTTTGAAGACTTTAAAGTTTAAACTGATTTCATTATGCAATCTTATTTTGAAAACTATTGCAAAAGTGATCGCTAGCAAATTGAAAGGGATGTTGTCTCCATTCATCTCCAAAGAACAATTTGGTTCCCTTTTCAATAGATAGATCCATGATGCTGGGAGCACAGCCCGAGAGGGTTTGCATACTATTAATTCTAACAAGATGTTTGCAGTGGATCTTAATATTGATTTGGAAAAAGATTTTGATAAGGTCAACCGGTTGTACATTAGGCTAGTTCTTATGCAAATGGGCAAGAACCTCCAAACAATCAATTGGATAATGGGTTGTGTCTTCAACTTCTTTTGTTGTTTTTATTAATGGCTCTTCTTCAGCATTTTTCAATTCTTCAGGGGTTCTTAGGCAAGGCTGCCCTTTATCTCCTTTTTGTTCCTTATGGTAGTAGCAGAAGGTTTAAGTAGGTTGACTCTTGAAGCAAAAAGAGAAGGCTCTATCAAGGGTATAAGAGTTGAAATCTCAATGAACATCACTCACTTGCAGGTATAAGCCATGCTCAAAAAACATGATTCTGCAACCTCCATATTCTCTATCTATGAAAGAAGGAAAGATGAATTCCGTATAAAACATAATTGCCCCTTTTCAACGAAAGCCACTCATACTCAGTAACAGCATCTTGGATTTATAAAACACGAGCAAACAGTTGAATATGAAAATCACTATGATGCCTAACACAACTAACTTAACTTGCACACGTAATAAAAGAACAGATCATTATTATTCCAAGAACTAGAAGATGTAGGACACTTGAGCAGAATACACGCAACTCAGGTGAGTACCCCACTTTCACGAATTTTAACCAGTGAATATCATTATTTACTGTAAGACGTGTTGATGTTATTTGTAGCGTCGGAAGATATCCTTATCTTGTATTTATTACATACACTTGTGGCAGGCCAAAAGAAAGATTCAAAGCCCTAAAAGAATGAAAAATAATGCCACAAAGAAATAGTAGGCCAACCTACAAAAGAAAATAAAAATAAAATGTATTTTATTATGCAAAAAGCGAAGTCGGCCCACAGTGGAAAAAGGTCAGCACAAAACCAGTATAAATATAGGTGATGCCTTCCTCATTTGGACAACCAAGCAATTCACTCAAGATTGCTACTCAAGTTTGCTCAAGCAAGGAAAAGTTCGATTTTGGGTTGTAGAAGACAATTTTTTGGGGCTCCTTCTTTGGCATCATTTCTCTATGTGATCTCTATTGTTCAAGATCACTCTTATATCTGATGTACTTGTATTATGTACTGAATCTCTGTGTAAGAAAGGTTTGTTGGGTTTTTCTCAAGTTTGGGTTTTCTCAGGGTAAACTAATGTGTCTCTTGTGTTTCTGTGGATGATTATTCTTTCAGTGATCCTATATTTGTTTATGCTGCAATTAATTTGAAAGAGATGAAAATTATAATGCTATATTATTAAAAATTCAACAGGTTATGGGCCCACACACGCTATCCTGCTGCGCGTAAAGCACAAAGATTTACTCTGAAAATCAAGGTCTGGAAATGTAGGGTCTGAAAATCTAGGGGCCGAAAATCGAGGGTCGAAAATTTACGGTCCAAACATTTAGGTCCAAGAAATTGCAGATCTAAAATTTCCATTTTGGTGAAGTTTGAATTTTTTGCAGAAACTACAGAAATTAGGGTTTCAGTTTACGAGTTGTTCTGTCCACAGATCCAAAAGAAAAGGAGGCCTATCCAACTCGCCTTGGGAGGGCACATTAGCCTGTGGATTTAGTTTTATCAAAGTCCAAGTTTCAATTTTTGACCTTCTTCTGGTAGAGTTTATGCACCAGATCTGTCAAAATGGTTGTTGAACTCAGAGATGTTCTAGAGCTAAAGGGAGCCCGAGACAAATTAAAACAACAAGAAATCCAAAAAGTTTACCTTCTTACTACTCTCTCAAGCTCTATTTCAGACAATGATGCTCATGAAGATTCTCCACAAAAGAGGTCAAGGAATGCACAAGATGATCTTTGGGAAATTGCAGAAGATCGTCAAAAAGAGTACTTCCTCTAGTACACTCTATGAGTGCACC
Organism: Larix kaempferi; assembly: GCA_027924585.1. Classification (NCBI taxonomy): domain Eukaryota; kingdom Viridiplantae; phylum Streptophyta; class Pinopsida; order Pinales; family Pinaceae; genus Larix; species Larix kaempferi. Next base: position 12,724,704 of record BSBM01000893.1, read on the forward strand.
AATGATTGCAGTATCAAAATGATGTGACTATCATTGGTGATGTATGAAGATCCCGGCTGCAGAAAGAAGTTGAAGATCTTAGGGCTTCTGTGATTTCTCCAAGGAGGTAGAGATCAAGAGGGAGCCAACAAAACAATAAAAGATAAGTATTTGAACTATCATTTGAGTTATTCTTTAAATCCTTGAATGTTTGGTTTAAAAGATAATGTTCACAACAATTATATGTAGATATGTGATACAACTTTCTATTATGCATGATTGAGATTGACGAGCAGTAGGCTCATGTAGTGCATATATATGTTGGGTAAGTAGCCTATAGTGTTGCACAGTAACCCATGAGCCCTTGCATGTTTGGGATATGGATGGATGTTGTGTTGAAGCATTGGCTAAAAAAACTATGTGAACTATTGCATTGAAATGTCAATATGATTTGATTGAATTTCATGATTATGCAATGCTGCTAACTAATTGACTAAACTTGACTTGTAGGAGAGATCATGTGCTATGACCTACAAGAGACTTGTTCTAAAGAACAAGTGATAGTTGTTCAACAAGAGGACAAGTGATGGATGTGAAGATCCCGTTGATACTCAGTATTTGAGAGGGAGCAAGATGCTCAAATGCAGAGGGAGCAGGACGCTTGAAGACTAATGTTTGCAAGATCGGGCAAACATTTCCCCACTATTAGCCATGTGACTTGGCTAAGGGGTGAATGGCCTGGAGTAGTTACATGACTCTGCCATATCTTCAGACTTAATGGATCTGACCATGTACCACCAGTTGATTGGTTTCCTGTTGTCCTTGGTTAATACCAAGCCAAATATCTGTTATGCAGTAAACACGTTGAGTCAGCGCATGGTCGAGCCGAGACAAGACATTGGGTAACAGCTAAGCATGTGCTGAGATATCTGTGCGGTACAGTTGGTTATGGACTGAGATGTACCTCAAACAGTGGAGTGAAGTTGGTGGACTTCACAGATTCATATTGGGTTGGTAGTGCAGTTGATAGAAAGAGCACATTTGGGTGTTGTTTTAGCTTGGGATTGTTAAAAATTCAAAAATGATAGCAGTAGCAGACTGTAAATATCAAAATGCAAAGATAGCTAACTGTAGATAAAAATAGGACAATATGCAACCACAAGAACACAGTTGTTTACCCTGGGGAAAACCTTTTAAGGTATAAAAACCCCAGCAAAAATATCTTCCTTAAATATGAGATGTTTGAGTTTTAGAACAGCAGGCTAAATAAGCCTTTCCAACAATTTAGAATTGTTTCATTTACAAAGAAGAACCCTGTTCTGCTGTAGCTGAAGTAGTAAACCATGTTCTGCTGTAGCTGAAGTAGTATCAAACTTGTACAACCATCCTATACTGTTCACCAATGTCTGTTGTGGTCACCCTGAATGCAACTCAGCTGAACTGAAATATGAACCAGCAAGTAAGAAGGTCACCCTCAGCAGAGTTCAGGTGTGCACAGCAGTAAGTATATATAGCCCAGCATTATAATGGAGAGAACCCAGCATTATAATGGAGAGAACCCAGCAATATAATGGTGAGAACCCAGCAATATAAGATACCCCAACAGTAAGAAGATAACCCAGCAGTAATGGAGAGAACCTAGCAATAATCAGAAGTATATATAAACCAGCATTAACAATGGAGAGAACCCAGCAGTAACCAGAAGCATGTATTAACACCACTGAACTGTCTTCTAGACACCATCGAACTGATTTCTGAGTTGTCCTTGAAACCCACGAGCTGTCTCTTGAAGATCCCACGAAAATTCTGTCTGAAATATTGAGTTTTCTATTGCTTATATATAGTGGAAAATTTCCACTTTAATTGGGGCCAACCTGTCCTCTTATATATATATATATATATATATATATATATATATATATATATATATATATTTATTATTTATTTTTGTCCCCAAAGAAATGAGGCCGACCTGCATTATTAGCCATTAAATCCAATTTAATCAATGACGCCGACTTGTATTACTTATGGATGTTTATTTCCATTTAATGAATTAAATGAGGTCAACTCTTCAATAACATGTATATATATATATATATATCTCTTCACATCATTCACCATTTTAATTTGTCTTTCCTCCAATAATGAGTTGACCCAAAAATACATAAATAAATACATATTTTTTTTTTCTCTTCTTCTAGCTGGTGGGTTCATGGACCAAGCCAAGTGGTGCTTGGGTTCTATAAATCTTCAATAAATCATCCAGGTGTTCTTCAGGGTCTTCATGTCCACTCCAAGTACATCATCATAGGAAGATATTTAATTGCTTTACTTCACCCACCTGTGGTCACCAAGTCCAAGTGGAGGAGTACACCACTTGCCCAGTCCCGATCTGGGGCTTACAGTGAAATCCTGGTAACTGACCAGGTGCCTCCATTCTCCCAGAGAATGGCTCTCAACCCCAGGCTGAGCTCCCAGTCCCAGACTGGGTCAATATCCTGGTAACTGACCAGGTGCCTCCATTCTCCCAGAGAATGGCACTCAGCCCCAGGCTGAGTTCCCAGTCCCAGACTGGGTCAATATCCTGGTAACTGACCAGGTGCCTCCATTCTCCCAGAGAATGGCACTCAGCCCCAGGCTGAGTTCCCAGTCCCAGACTGGGTCAATATCCTGGTAACTGACCAGGTGCCTCCATTCTCCCAGAGAATGGCACTCGATGCTGCTTAGGAAAAATCAACAGGGATCAGCTATGGTTTCTTGGTTTAGCAAAAATCAAACCTCTATGGCACTCAATTCACAGTGCAACCTGTAAGGAAGCAGTATGGCTTCGGAAGCTGCTTACAAATTTGTATGGTCATGAACTTGATGCGACAGTGATATTTTTTGATAACCAGAGCTGTGTAAAGCTCTCAGAGAACCCTATGTTCCATGACAAATCCAAACATATTGAGATCTGATATCACTACATTAGAGACATAGTTTAGAAAGGAGTAGTGAAGCTCCAGTATATCTCCACAAATGAGCAAATTGTAGATATCCTTACCAAGCCTTTGTCCAGAGTGAAGTTTGCATACTCTGTGAAAAATCTTGGGGTGGTGGAGATTCCCTTCCTCAGGAAGGGAGATTGATGACCAGTATGGTTGCTGATGAGGCACAAGCCGAGACTTGTGTCTAACTCCTATGTGGAGTGTATCCCTGTGTGGGATGGTTCCTGTGTGGAACATTGTAATCATACTCCTCGATGGACTGAGTTAAGCTGACCACATGAGTTGAGTTGATCGTACTCCTCGATGAACTGAGTTGAGTTGATCATACTCCTTGAGAGTCCTGTGTGGACTATGGTTCCTGTGTGGAACATTTGATCATACTCCTCGATGGACTGAGTCAAGTTGATCACATGAGTTGAGTTGATCGTAATCCTCAATGGACTGAGTTGAGTTGATCGTACTCCTCAAGAGTCCTATGTGGACTATGGTTCTTGTGTGGAACATTTGATCGTACTCCTTGATGGACTGAGTCAAGTTGATCATATTCCTCGATGGATTGAGTTGAGTTGATCGTACTCCTCGATGGGTTGTGATCATACTCCTCGATGGACTGAGTCAAGTTGATCACATGAGTTGAGTTGATCGTATTCTTCGAGAGTCCTATGTGGACTATGGTTCATGTGTGGAACATTGTGATTGTACTCCTCAATGGACTGAGTCGATTTGATCACATAAATTGAGTTGATCGTACTCCTCGATGGTTTTTTATCATACTCCTCGATGGACTGAGTTGAGTTGATCATACTCCTCCAAAGTCCTGTGTGGACTACGGTTCCTATGTGGAACATTGTGATTGTACTCCTCGATAGACTGAGTCAAGTTGATCACATGAGTTGAGTTGATCATACTCCTCGATGGACTCAGTTGAGTTGATCATACTCCTTGATGGACTGAGTTGAGTTCATCGTACTCCTCGAGAGTTCTGTGTGGACTGTGGTTCTATGTAGACCAAGATGAGTTCTGTGTGGACTCCTAGTCCTGTGTGGATTGTGGTTCTGTGTGGATCGAGATGAGTTCTGTGTGGACTCCTAGTCCTATGTGGACTGTGGTTCTGTGCGGACTGAGATGAGTTTTGTGTGAACTTCTTGTCCTGTGTGGATTGTATTGATCACACTTCTCAACAGACTGAGTTGTGTGGATGGACCTTTCTTATGATGACAAGATCTACGAGACAAACTATGATGATCAAATGATATTCAAATGTCATGAATCCAATGTTGAAGAATACCTTCTCGCTAAGAGGGAGTGTTGATGTTATTTGTAGCATCGGAAGATAATATTATCTTGTATTTATTATGTACACTTGTGGCAGGCCAAAAGAAAGATTTAAAGCCCTAAAATAATGAAAAATAATGCCACACAGAAATAGTAGGCCGACCTACAAAAGAAAATAAAAACAAAATGTATTTTATTATGCAAAAAGGGAAGTCGGCCCAATTTAAGAAGGCAAGTTGGCCCAGAGTGGAAAAAGGTCAACACAAAACAAATATAAATACAGGTGACACCCTCCTCATTTGGACAACCAAGCAATTCGCTCAAGCAAGGAAAAGTTTGATTTTGGGTTGTAGAAGACAATTTTCTGGAGCTCCTTCTTTGGCATCATTTCTCTATGTGATCTCTATTGTTCAAGATCACTCTTATATCTGATGTACTTGTATTATGTACTGAATCTCTGAATCTCTGAGTAAGAAAGTTTGTTGGGTTTTTCCCGAGTTTGGGTTTTGAGTTTTCCCATGGTAAACTATTGTATCTTGTGTTTCTATGAATATGATTATTCTTTCAGTGATCCTATATTTGTTTATGCTAGAATAAAGTTGAAAGAGATGAAAATTATACTACTATATTATTAAAAATTCAATGAGACAAATTATACCTAATGAAAAATGCCTCAAATAGAAATCAGTGAATAGAGCCAAGCAAATTTCACCTAGAATGTAATTAATTTACAATAAGCGTCTCACTTTCTCAGAAAATACAAATAAAAGATTCTGACATATTGATAAAAACTACAACCACCAACAATTTGGAGAGCTGTGGAGAGCTAGGGCTGACCTGAAAAGCTCAAAAACAGCCCTAATGATATAGGAGCTTCCTTCAGGTCTCCAAGGTATAATTAGGAGCTTCTTTCAGGTCCCCGAGGTTTCTGGCTTTGGAGTGCAAGTGCCTCAGTTAATGTGATAGCATCTTTTCTCACTTGAGAACTACCTTCATCGGCAGTTTTGGTGTCATAGTTGTTTTTTTCGTGGTTGTTATCGATGTGAAGCTGCATGTATCATCCTGTGTTGTGAATTCATTCCAAATCCATACTTCTCTTCTACCAAGTGCTCAAAAACTAATTACATAAACTCATTTCTTCAAGATGTATGCATCGAACTGCTCCGACCGCGCTCGCATCTGCCCGATGATATTTTCAGAAATTGATGTCAAACATTTAGGCAACCACTGTTCCATCTGATCAAACCACTCAGCTAGGTTCATGTCCTCCAAACCCTGGCGACTGCATTCAGCACCTGAATTAACCTTTTCGGCAGGTTTGCCGCTCGACGAAACCACGGACTGAGGCGAGCCAGGGTTTTGAACCGAAGTCTTCTGTTTCTTGGCAGCGGTTGCCTCCCCTCTTCTTCGGCCTGCTTGAGATCTTAGGGTTCTCTTTTCCGGGGAGTCCTGGGCTTCGATCTTGACTCTGATGAGAGTTTCCTCTCCGATTTTTATAGCATCATTGTTCTTTAGAGGGCGGGGCTTCTCCGGGGACAACGGGGCGTCGTTCAAGATGGTGCCGTTTGAGGAACAGAGGTCTGTGAGCACCCATTTGTTGCCCTTAAGTTCTATGGACAAATGCCTCTGCGAAATGGCGTCTTCCTTGATGGCGAAAGTGTTGGATTTCGCGATTCTGCCAATGGTTACTTTGCCTCGTTTTCTGCCGCCTAGGACTTCGCCCTGTCGGGGGCCCTTCTCCAAATGCAGAGATAATACACTGCCATTGCCCATTTCTTTGATAACAATGATCCTCCTGCCGATACTCTTTGCTTCCGGTTCATACAATGCGCTGATTGCTGCCTGCTGAGGGGTTTAATGGCGGATGTGAGATTCAATGGATATGATAAGAGTTGTGGCTAACCTTGAGAAGAGACGTTAGGTTATTATTATTGTAAAGCTCGAAAGGCGAAGCCATGAAGGGATCTTGTTTCTTCCTTCGCTCCCTCTGTGCTAATAACCCTCGCTGGTCTGGTTTTTCAAGTTTGAATTTTAGGCGGCATTGTTTTGGAGCCATTCTTTATAAATGAGGATACGGATTTCAGAATTATAGTCCATTCATCATCAAGTTTGTGGATATATATTTAAAGGTGGATGTGACATATTTTCTTTCACTTTCACACCATCATTAACAATGTCTTGAATTTATACTTGGGTCGTTGCATTTTTATCTCTATTATCATTGTTAAACATACTATCATTCATGCATTCTTGCATCGTCATGACTCATCAATACTTGACACGTGACAATATACCACTTTTTACTGCAATCTCTTTGTTGTCATTTGTGTCAATGGAGTGCTCTTCTTTGTATTCACTTTGCAGGTTCACCCACTAATTGTCTTTTACATTTTCCATGCTCCATGGAAATGACACTTCATCACCTTGTCTTTCATTGATCATCTAGTGCAAAATTGTGAACTCAACACAAACTCTTCATCAATTACCCAATACTAAAACAAAGCGGGGTAATCTTATGGCACACAATTTACTTTAGGTGTTACATTCACCTCCTAAATTTGTTGAATTTTCATATGGTCACAGTTTATGTGGTTATTATTGGCTAACCTAACAATGCCTTCATTGTTCATTGCCTCCATTTAATTTGTAAATTGTTGCGAATATTTCATTGGATCAGTTCATCACAGTGTATTTTACAATATTCTACAACTTTTTATTATGTTGTGTTTTACTTTAGATTTCAAATTTAATATTGGTATCTTAGTGCACAAAACACTTAAATGAAAGAAGCTAAGCAAATATCACACCATCCACACAATGAACACGGGATGTACCTTATGAAAACCCGATACGAGAAAAACCCAACCAGAAGGTAAGGTGTATGTCTTGTTATTTTCTTCTCAATTATGAAATGTAAATACAAATAAAGTTCACTTACTATGGAGTTGCAATGGATATTGTGGCATGTATGGTTGCTACACAGTCTTCTACTTCCTATGTTATGCTTCAATATCCCACTCATGGGTGCTCTGCTCAACTATGGAACAAGAAATAATACAATAAAAATGGAACCCATTCATTTCCTAACAGCTCAACATTTAATATGGCCTCATAGTCATATAGGGTTAGGGTTAGGTTTTTGCATGCCTCGGCTTCCAATTATGGTTTTTAAACCCTCTAGAATATTCTTGAAAATCCAAACAACATCTATCTAGTCACCACTTTGTAGTTATATCTTCCTCAAGTAACTCCACAACATTTATTTTCCTATAGTTTGATCTTCCTCCAACAATTCTACCCAACACTCTCCTTGATGGGGCTTTCTTCAATGCAGTTTACACCCACTCTGATGGGACTTTCTTCAATGCGGGTACCTATCTTAATCTGCATAATAATAAACCACGAAAACAACAAAAACATCAAGGAAATATAACAAAACATGGTTCTTTGTTACTGAAACTAAAAAAGATAGACCCCAAAATATTATGATTTTTCCCATTACATCACAACTTCATAAATATCATTTGTTGGCACACATGTTTAGTGTCATCGAATTTTCTTTCATGAACTTCATGCTCCAAATCCTTTCGACTTCTACTCTTCTTCCAATGTTGATCTTATCTCCACTATCGTACTCACGGTCCTTGAGAGTTATCTAAATTCTCGGCTACAATTGAAAATGAGATCTTCTTCTTTGAACTCCTTTGCCAAAAAATCTCTCTCCATTTTAGATCCCCTTCTCATCTAATTAGATCATCTTCCTCACTTGAGCTATTCTAAGCTACCAGCTGTTGAGCTACTCAAAGTTGTCTGTGAATAAATCTAGATGCTCCTTTTTTATAGGCCTAGAAACTTTTCTAATCAAAGTTGAGTATGTCAAGTGGGTCCACATCATCACTAATTGATCATGGTTGACAATGACAACTAGTTCCATATAGTCATTAAACTCTCTTGAATTTATGCATAGGTATTTTTGTTGTGGCCTCTTTTCCCTTTGTTAAACAGTAGGAACTATTTCAACAAACTAGCAAATTGGAATGGAAGTATACTAATTTATGTGAAGAATTGTTTATGGAAACTCCTATTATTAGACATTGTGTCTATGTTTTGAACTTGAAATCCCAGTTTATTGTGTGATGTGGAATGATCTATACACCAAGGATGCTCTACATCGAAAAATATATTGAAGGACATGTATTAGAGGCACAACTCGTACCAAAAATTCATGAATGGTGGGATGTCAATCAAAATCGAGCATGGACTTTTTCAGTTTTAAGCTTTGTTATTTATGAATCATGGTAAAACATAGTTATTTGTCCAAATTGAATCACTAATCTCTCTAACTGGTCACCTAAAGGGATAGTACACGTTGAGAGATTTCCAATGAGATAAAGAATATGAAATCAAATTCCATATGAGAGAAGTTAACCTACACATGCCACCTCTATCCCAAATGGAAGACCCGCACAAACATTGGATGGTAGCTAGAAAGTCCTTGGATATCATGTAATATTTTTAGAGTAGTAAGGTGTGAACAATCTTTCATAGTCTCACTTTTATTGGGATCCACTCACACTCCTATCCTAATGGCTACGTTACCCAAGTATTCCACTTCAAAAGTACCAACAATGCATTTGGAACATTTGGGAAATAGTTGGTTACCCCAAAGTAGTTGCAGAGCTTTATCAACATGCTCCACGTGTTCCTCTCGTGTCTTTCTGTAAATCAAACTATCGTCAAAGAAGATAAGCATAAAGTTGCATAGAAAGCATAAAAAATGCTTTTTCACAAGGCTTTGAAAGTGGATGGGGCATTGCAAAGTCCAAAAGGCATCACCAAAAATTCATAATATATCCCATGTGTGTGGAAGGCAATGTTAGGAATGTCTACCTCCTTCATTTAGGTTTGGTTATACCTAGAGTGAAGGTCCAGTTTATTGAGGAATTGGGAACCATGAAGCTTATCTAAGAGGCCATTAATGATTAGGATGGGAAATTTATCTTCGATCATCAACTTATTAAGAGCACGAAAGTCTGGTTTCATGTCTTAGTTACCTTATTTTTTCAATACCATGATGACAATGAGATGAGTAGGGGCTAGTCCTAGGACATATTGTGACGACCTCCAACAATCCCTTAATGATATTTTTTGTTTCTTTATTTGTTGCAAAAGGATGTCAATAAGGACACTAATGTTGACTACTTGGAATTCATGGCATACCATGATCATGCTCGCAATGTGAAGGAGGTCATCCATGGGGTGTTTCAAATACTTGTTGATGTCTATTCAAAACCAACTACAAACCATCAAGAATTTCATGCGGGGATCTATCCATAACTTGGATGGCATTAAATTGCCCAATAATGCTTGAGTGGCAAATCTTCAAGAGTTTTTCCATATGGTGAGTTTTGATAATTTATGTTGAATCGAATCATATACCTTTAATGGTATGTTTACGACCATCCTTATTGAAGCTCATGGATAACTCCTTAAAATTCATTATAACCAAACCCAAAGTTTTCAACCACTTTGCTCCAAATGAAATCAATCCTATCATTTCAATAGAAAATATATTTTATTTGAGAAAATAGTCCCTATAATATCCCTATTTTGACCCTTAGGGTTTATTGGCTTCAATGTAAATATTGTATGAATGCAATGTGTGTTTTCCCTAGTGTGGAGCTCAAGGCCAAGGCTCCATTGGTGGATGCTTAGGTTTATTTTCATAGGCAAGAATTTGGTATTAGGGTAACCATGTGCTAGTAAGCCATGGAAAATGTAAATGATGTAAATGACACCATGTAAATAAAGATACCAAGGGTTGGCTATGGAATGCAACTAAATGAGGGGGAACTATGTATCCACTACGGAGGTGAGGGGGTTGGGGATGGAACCCTAGGATGCAATATGTCACTTAGATAACCCCTTTGACCTATCCTAGACACCATTGAATGTTGTTGTAAGGAAGTGGGTGAAGAGCATTGTTCATGAGGTCATGGAGTATGGGAAACCCCTAAGGGTCGGATGGCAGGGTATGGAGCTCTATTGCCTTGATCCGCACGTCACTCCACCCCCTGGGAATTCGTATTCCCCATTCTCGGACCTTGGTTGAGCATAGAGACACGAGTTGAACCCTTAGGCGAAGCAGCGGACGAAGGAGAGAGGAAGACAACCAATAGTCGTGATTTTGTGCAAGGCCACGATTTGCAGAGCCAAAGGCGCACAGAGAATTGCGTGGGAAGAGAAACCGTGGATAAGATCCACAAACACGAACCTTGGTGCATTTTGGAGGGAGTTAGTTTCCCAAGAACCCACTGAAATACCTAGATCTGTTAGCCGAAATCATGGACGGGGGACAGAGCTTCAGCCGCAATGTGGGAGAGATCTGAATGTGGAGTTGCAGTGGGAAGGAGCCAAGAGGGTTTGGTCTACATGTTTGGTTCAGAGAGGGTTTATTTACCTTGAGTTAGCAGTCAAGACCAACCACACTCACCCAGGTCAGTGCTAGGGGAAAGGGCGCCCTAGGGATTGTACACTAGTGAAGGGGACCTCACATAGGATGAGAGTGGAGGTAATGGGGGTGCTTGAGCTATCTAAGACCATTTGGATATTCCCATAGCTCTGTGGATGAGCTTATTGAGCTAGAAACCCTTACCCACCTTCCCATTTGCTTGACAAAGCCAACTGTTGGTTGGATTCCCTAGTTGACTGTGAACCAATTATGTGGGTGAGCTTGAGTGATACTCCTTAATGGATACATAGGCCCATATCGGGGGTGATCTCTGATTGCTGAAATAATACAGGTTGGGCAGAGATCTATGGTTGGGTTGGAACGTTGTAGTCCATAGCCAGTTTGCTTGGAGACTTTCATGAGAAGACAAGTGTTCCTTGTGCCTTGAATGATGCATATTATGCATCCATTCATGTGTATTTGTTTATGTATGAATGTACAGTGGATCCAGCTGACTTATGGGGTTGAATGCCCATGCCTTATGTTCATTCTTTTGTGCATGTTATTGATTGATCAATGCATGACACATGGTGTGTGGATGATGCTTCCTTCAGCCATAGTTGTTAAGTATATGCATGCATCTATTTGCTCATGGAATGGTCCATTGATTAATAGGATTGTATTCCTATGCATTGTGCTAAGTCTGTTGTGTATGTTGTTCATCCTGCTTCTGCATTGTTTTAACTAGTAATGATTGTTATGGATGGCAGATGTGGGTGTTAATATGGCTAATTTCTATTGTGTGTGGGTGTTAATATGGCTAACTTCTATTGTGTGTGTGTGTTAATTACATTGTCCTTACACATTTGCATTCTTATCCTTAAGTTGGCACACTTATGTATCTATGCTTGAGGAGTGGGGATAAACCCTACATGCTTTCATCAATTTGCCTGGGAAAGATATGTGCATGTATTCAATTCTATGTGTGTGGATCATGTTTCATTCCCTGTGTTCATGGAGTATGTTTATGCATATGTGCAATCCCTTTTGTAATGTTTTTGAAGTGTCCTTTGATGAATTAGGTCTAAGTCAGGTAAATGTGCAGGACACTCCAACCAGGAATTGGGAAAGGAATAGACACCCCTGTATATCAGATGAAGGGAGAATCCATGGAAGAGGTCAGACAGTGTTCCTTGTAGAAGGGTAAAGGCACATAGAGGAGGTTATGGACAGAGTTTCAGTTGGAAAAATGACAGGTTCTCATATGTGGTGGGGGATTGCACCATTGGATAGAGCTCTCCAAGATCTTTCCAATGGTACCAACCTTGTCCAATTTGGACCAAGGATGAAGGAGATATCACCCTCAAAAGTTGGCAGGTGCAGAGGTCTGTGGTCCCGACCTTTCCGCATCCGCAATGCGGATTGTAGATTACAGAGGTCGGGGACCAACCTTTGGTTTGGCGTGGTTATCCTTCATCCTTTCCGCATCCGCAAAGCGGATTGCGGATTGCGGAAGTTGAAAGGGAAAATTCCACGGAGACGACGCGTGGGATTTTTGACTTTCTGCATCTGCAAAGCGGAATGCGGATTGCGGATGTCCGGAGGTCGATTTCCACAGGATGGCGCATCAGCTTTCCGCCATTCCGCATCCGCAAAGCGGATTGCGGATTGCGGGAGGTGATTTTTCCCAAGAGGACGAAATGAGTTTCCGCTTTCCAAAATCCGCAACGCGGGTTGCTGATTACAGAGGGGTAAAATCTCTGGGATGGAAAATGGAGGACTCCGACTTCCGAGTTCCGCATGCGGATTACGGAACTGCGGAAGTCGGACGAGAAATTTTCAAGGCCGCAAATAACTTCCGGATTCCGACTTCCGCATCACGGGTTGCGAAAGTCAAGAGCGCAATTTCGTCGAAGTGGTGAATTTGGCAATCTGATTCTCGAGTTCTGCATGCAGATTGTGGATCCCAGAATGCGGATTGCGGATCTTGGAATGTGGATTGTGGATCGAAATCCATTGCGATTGTGTGTGAAAATGGAAGGAATTGAAAAAAAATGGTTTAGTGGTCTGCCATCACCTCTAAAGTCCACCAGGGGGTTTGGGGACATTACATAGTGGTATCAAAGCCCAAGTTACAACACTGGGGCTGCTTGGGCCGAAGTTGAAGCCAACATGCATGTTAGACCTGCGGAGGAACCAAGATGAAGACCAACGACCGTGTAGTATCTCGTTGGGTGAGCCCCGACAACCAATAGGGACTGCTTGATCAACACAAATAGGTCGATTCAGTTCCAACTAGACATCTAACCCTTGACCGGGCATCAACATTGAACAAATGGCAACATTGATAAGCGTAGAGAAGTCCAAGAAGGGACGAGTTGGACTTGACCCCAATTTCTGAAGTCAATTGGAACAGTAGGGCAACTCTGATAAAAAGGGATTGGAAAGGGAGAACCTCTTAACCCCTGCCATGTTCTTGTCTTATGAGCTTTATATACAGAGAATTAGTGCATAGGAATGCCAAAAATGCAAGTGGTTAGATAGTTGAAATACTTAGGCACTAATGGGCATATTGTTAGATAGTGCATAGGACATGTGAACTTGCTTGTGCTTGTATGTAGTATTGCACATTGATAAAAGATATTAATGAAGCACATTGCATTACAATATGAATGCACACCTAACAAAGACATGTAGATTTTTTTATTTTATTTTATATGCCTTGCTTACACTTACTTTGGAAATGATGAAGGTGTTGTTTCTGGTGGTTCTTCATTTTACCAAGATAATAGAAGCATGGTTGAAGATGAGGATGTTGATGATACTATTGCATGTGACCAACAACCTTATGGAGAAAGGTTGGTGCAACAGATCTGTGAACATGAGGATTGGTGGAAGGACGATGTAGTCCTTGGTAAGAAGCCAAGCTGATCAGGTAACATCTAAGAGGTTAATGAGAACCGTGCAGGTAATGTTCATTTATGTCAATTGTGTAAGTGTTGAGAAAGGATGGGTAAGAATCCTTAACCATGTTTTAATCTTCATAAAAGAGTATGCATGTAATAGTGAATGCATTTATGTTAATGTCATACCACCATGGTATGGTGAGGTATTGGGTAGTAAAGGCAAGGAACCTTCTACCATGTGACTAATGAAATGTTAGAATGCATTTATATGAAATATATCATGTCATTGGTGTATGCTAGTTATGAGTTTAATAACCAGAGCAAGTGAGGACTTATGGTCCTGTATGGTAGTGCATGCTATGTGAGATAACCATGGTTAGGGCCATAGGTGTTTGGAATGGTAGAATGCATGACATGATAGTATGGTACGCATGAATCAATGCAAAGTGACATTGAGTGGATGTGCATTAAAAAGATTTTGTAAATCTGCGGTTGCATGAAGTGAATGCACATTAAAATTTTGTGTAAACATTGTAAATGTGCATGCATGTGTGTGGGTGCACATGTTGTGATGCATTGTGTGAATGCGTGGTTGTGATGAGTGTGATCCATTGCAAATTAAATAATGGATGAAATTATGAATTGATGATAATTCTAGAATCAGTACATGAGTTGATATAAGTGCAGAAGAGTGAGTGCATGAAGAAGACAACCATGTTGATGGACTACCAGAGTACTTTGTTGGGAGGATATAGTTGCATAAAAATGATATGGCTGCGAAGTAATGAGTATTTAAAGTTTCATTTAAATTGCATAAATGATGTGACTGTACCTTGCAATTTTGGTATGATAATGATTCGCATGAAGTAAATGTGTTTTTCTGTGATATGGACATGCTAACAACTGAAAGTGCTTGAATTACTGATTGTTATAATTCTGAAAATCACTTCAGTGACTATGGTAGCGAGGAAAATGTTATGGGCATGAAGAACTTACAAAGTGTTTGGCTGATTGAAGTTTCATATTTCAGGTAGAAATGTTTTGGCATGGCAATGAGGGTAAACCCATGATCCAGGCTGGAACCTACCATGTGCAAAGGCCAAGAATTGTGAAAAGATTTCATGAATGTGAAATTTGATTTATGGATGAAACAAATTTGTGAAATCGATAATTGATACAAGAAAGTAGATTTGCAAATCTCATATTTGAATTTGATGATATAATTATGCCAAGAGGGAATATGTTGGTTATGGAAGTGAAAAAGATTGGGATGGCAAACCGAGGGACTGTTGACTCGGAGAAGGGAGCCCCCATTCCTCACAAATGAAGAAAAGATACATCTACAAATGGATGAGTATTTTGTAACCCTAGCTAAGAATATGCATGTCTAGTTAATAAGATTTAATATGCAGAGCATGTTTTATTTTATTTATATTATTTCAGAATGCCTGAGTATGATTAGGACCTACATGGCTCACATCGGAAAGGGATGCATACATTTCAGGTGTTGGGTTATGACAGGGTTGTCGATATTGACTACACGCTAAGGGAATGGACGCATTCTTGGTGTTTCAATATTTGATAGTGAATGTTATGAAATATGTTTACAATTTTGGAACAATAATACTAATGAGCTTGCTTATCTATCTTGTGTTGTCAGCTTGAACAAATGCAATTTGGTGCTGCACACTAAAGAATCAAAGTGAAGAGGTTGTTATGAGGGGTTGTGGTGAAGGGTTGTTATGTGTATGAAGGGTTGTGTGTGTATGAAAGGCTCTTGCATGCCTATGGCTCCGTAGTAGAGCCTTGACACGGAAATGGTCATAGTGCAGTTTCCTTCCATTGACCTCTGACCCAGACGGATGTGTTGGCTTGGAAATGGAGAGGGAAAACCAGGTATGGGACTGGTTTGGCACCATTAATGCCTGATGAGCCCAGTCAGTGTACTAGTTTGGCATTGAATACTCGATGTTGTGGAGCAGCATGTGTGTTGGCCAAACATCCACCCCATAGGTGATCCAAGGCTTGTAAAGCAGAAAAGGAACCCATGGAGTAGCAAGGAAATCTCCAATACATATAAGTATTTAATTTTCATTCATTTCTTAATTCGGATAATGAAAATTCCATGTATAAGTCTTATAACAACCAAGCTGATACATTGTTGTTTCTTTGTTGGAAACCTTGGTTGTTGCAGGAATCAAGAACTATGAAGGCATCCTAAGGATGCATATGGACATGTGATTGTCCTAGAAAGCTCAATATGAGCAGTAATGAAGATGGTGCTAGTGGACTTGTGTGGGTCCTGGCATCCAAGAGTTTTGGAGACAAACCATGTGGATGGGTTCCCTGGTTGAGAGGTCTTGGACAGACCTTAGACACTAGGTGTCATAGCCAAGAAAGGGGCAAGTCAAACATTCACATTGAAGTGAAAAAGGCTAAGGAGCATGGAACCATGGTGGCGGTGTGGCTCTGGATTGGAGCAAGACTAAAACTCTTTCTCTTCTCTTTCCTTTTGACGGATGCATTTTAGAAGACAAAAAATTGTTGAATGCATGATATGGCTGAGAATTGATTGTGTTTATTTGCTTGAAAACAAATTGTGAATGCTGAAATAGTAAATTCCCTGTGAAAGGATGAGCATGAATGAATTCATGTGTATGATTGGGAAAGCATGAAATGTATGGAAGTCTCATGATAAAGCATAAACTTTCCATGCCAATTGGGCAATTAATTGACTGGATTTAATGTTTGTATTATGCTTGGCCTAACAAGAATTACCATGATGAATTTCATAGGTGAGGAATTGAAATCAATTGGTTGTAGCTATCACAAAACAAGTGGTGCTAGCAAGAAAAGTGTGGGCAACTGTACATATTGACCATGGAAACAAACCAAAGGCTATTAGAGTTGGCTGAAAATATTCTTCAAACAATTGCCAAGACACAAGAAAATCTCGGAGAAATGCTCAAGCTACAAAAGTAGCAGAATGAGATGAACCACCGGGCTTTGCAGGACTCTATTTGTCTGCAAAGGGAAGTAAAAATCATTGTGGGAGCAATCAACAGGGGAAAGGACAGTGGATCAATGAAGAGGCATTCATCCAATCAGTCCACTAAGAAATGTTCCAGGTGGGAAGACTCCAAGGAAATTGATCAGGTAAAGAAAAAACAACCACTGAATTGTTGGAAATGTGGAGGAAATCATTGTCGCCGCAACTGTCCAACAGAGGACAACAAGAAATCTAGCTGCCATAAATATTTCAAACTTGTAGATCAGTTGGAAGATCAAAAATAGCAGGAGCAACTTTTGGAAGCCAAAGGACCTGGTCCCGAAAGTTCAAGTAAAGGGTAAAATGCAAGGCAAACCTGCAACATTTTGAAATTTTGGACATGCGTGAATTATATATGTAATCCTAAGTATTGGAAACCCGAGGACGATGTTAATATAAGGGGGAGAGGATGTAATATCCCTATTTTGACCCTCAGGTTTTATTGGCTTCAATATTGTAAATCTTGTATGAATGCAATGTGTGTTTTCCCTAGTGTGGAGCTCAAGGCCAAGGCCCCACTAGTGGATGCTTAGGTTTATTTGCATAGGCAAGAATTTGGTATTAGGGTAACCATGTGCTAGTAAGCCATGGAAAATGTAAATGATGTAAATGATACCATGTAAATAAAGATGCCAAGGGTTGGCTATGGAATGCAACTAAATGAGGGGGAACTATGTATCCACTAGGGTGGTGAGGGGGTTGGAGATGGAACCCTAGGCTGTCATATGTGACTTAGAGAACCCATTTGACCTGTCCTATACACCATTGAATGTTGTTGTAGGGAAGTGGGTGAAGAGCATTTTTCATGAGGTCATGGAGTATGGGCAACCCCGAAGGGTCGGATGGTAGGGTATGGAGCTATGCTGCCTTGATCTGCACGTCACTCCACCCACTGGAAGTTCGTATTCCCCATTCCTGGACCTTGGTTGAGCATAGAGACACAAGTTGAACCCTTAGGCAAAGCATCAGACGGAGGAGAGAGGAAGAAAACCAACAGTCGCGATTATGTGCAAGGCCGCAATTTGCAGAGCCAAAAGCACACAAAGAATTGCATGGGAAGAGAAAACATGGATAAGATCCACAAACCCGAACCTTGGTGCCTTTTGGAGGGAGTTAATTGCCCAAGAACCCACACAAAATACCCAAATCTGTTAGCCGAAATCCTGGACACGGGACAGATCTTCGATTGCAATGTGGGAGAGATCCGAATGTGGAGTTGCAGTGGGAAGAGCCAAGAGGGTTTGGTCTGCATGTTTGAGTCATAGAGGGTTTATTTACCTTGAGTTAGAAGTCAAGACCAGCCACACTCACCCAGGTCAGCTAGGGGAAGGGGCGCCCTAGGAACAATGTACAACAGTGAAGGGAACCTCACCTAGGCTGAGAGTGGAGGTGATGGGGGTGCTTGAGCTATCTAAGACCATTGGGATATGCCCGTAGCTCTGTGGATGAGATTATTGAGCCAGGAACCCTTACCTACCCTCCCCATTTTCTTGACAAATCCAACTGTTGGCTGGATTCCCTATTTGATTGTGAACCAATGCTGTGAGTGAGCCTGAGTGATACTCCTTAGTGGATACGTAGGCCCAGCTCGGGGGTGATCTCTGATTGTTGAAATAATACAGGTTGGGCAGAGATCTATGGTTGGATTGGAACGTTGCAGTCCATAGCCAATTTTCTTGGAGACTTCCATGAGAAGATAAGCATTCCTTATGCCTTGAATGATGCTTATTCTGAATCCATTCATGTGTATTTGTTTATGTTTGAATGTACAGTGGATCCAACTGACTTATGGGGCTGAATTCCCATGCCTTATGTTCATTCTGTTGTGCATGTTATTGATTGATGAATGCATGACACATGGTGTGTGGATGATGTTTCCTTCAACCATAGTAGTTAAGTACATGCATGCATCTATTTGCTTAAGGAATGGTCCATTTATGAATAGGATTGTATGCCTATGCATTGTGCTAAGTATGTTGTGTATGTTGTTCATCCCGCTTCTGTATTGTTTTAACTAGTAATGACTGTTATGGATGGAATATGTGGGTGTTAATATGGCTAACTTCTACTGTGTGTGTTAATTACATTGTTCTTGCACCTTTTCATTCTTATCCTTAAGTTGGCACACTTATGTATCTATGCTTGAGGAGTAGGGATAAACCCTGCATGCTTTCATCAATCTGCGTGGGAAAGATATGTGCATGTATTCCATTCTATGTGTGTGGATCATGTTCCATTCCCTGTGTTCATGGAGTATGTTTATGCATATGTGCAATCACTTTTGTAATGTTTTTGAAGTGTCCTTTGATGAATTAGGGCTAAGCCGGGTAAATGTGCAAGACACTACAACCAGGACTTGGGAAAGGAATAGACACCCCTGTGAATCAGATGAAGGGAAAATCCATGGTAGAGGTCAGACAGAGTTCCTTGCAGAAGGGTAAAGGCACATAGAGGAGGTTATGGACAGAGTTTCAGTTGGAAAAATGACAAGTTTAGAGTGCTCAATTGTGGTGGGGAATCACACCATTGGATAGATCTCTCCAAGAGATTTCCAATGGTATCGACCTTGTCCAATTTGGACCAAGGATGGAGGAGATATCACCCTCATAAGTTGGTAGGTGCAGAGGTTTGCAGTCCCGACCTTTCCGCATCCCCAATGCGGATTGAAGATTGCGGAGGTTAGGGACCAACCTTTGGTTTGGTGTGGTTATCCTTCTGCCTTTCCGCATCCGCAAAGTGGATTGCGGATTGCAGAAGTTGGAAGGGAAAATTCCACGGAAACGGCACGTGGGATTTCCGACTTTCCGCATCCGCAAAGCGGAATGCGGAATGCAGATGTCGGGAGGTCGATTTCCATGGGATGGCGCATCGGATTTCCGCCATTCCGCATCCGCATCTGCAAAGCGGATTGTGGGAGGTGATTTTTCCCGGTGTGGCGAAATGAGTTTCCGCTTTCTGACATCCGCAACGCGGGTTGCGGAATTGCAGAGGGGTAAAATATCTGGGATGGCAAATGGAGGACTCCGAGTTTCGAGTTCCGCATGCGGAATGCAAAACTACGGAATTCGGACGAGAAATTTTCGAGGCTGCAAACACCTTCCGGCTTCCGACTTCCGCATCGCGGGTTGCGGAAGTCAGGAGCGCAATTTCGTCGGAGTGGTGAATTTTCCAATCCGATTCCCAAGTTCCGCATGCGAATTGTGGATCCCAGAATGCGGATTGTGGATCGACGTCCATTGCGGTTGTGTGTGAAAATGGAAGGAATTGAAAAAAAAATGGTTCAGTGGTCTCCCATCGCCTCTGAAGGCCACTAGGGGGTTTGGGGACATTACAGTCCCTCATTTGGAGTCACACTTACCCCCACATTATGTCATACCTTCATTGGATATCATGACTTGAAAATTGTGCACTACATGGCATAATAATGGATTTATTTTGCAACTCGATCATGAAGAAATTGTGGGTGTTGACATTGCCGATTAACCCAATCACCTTTCTATTCTTGATATAGCCAACCAATTTCAAGGTCCAGGGAGTTGAAATTCCTAATAAAACATGGAGGGAAATTTGAGGTTCCTCACAAGAAGGTTCATTAGTGGTTTCATGAGGAGGAGTAGGAGTAGTCTTTGTTAAATCCAACTTTGTAGTGGCTTCCTCTAAAATTTCCTTGAGCATTTCACATGGTGTCGTATTCATGACAAATCATTTATGTTCCTTATGTTTATTCCCTTTGAAAAAAATTTCATCGCAATGATAGAAAAATGTTGAGATGATGATGTATGATTGCTTCTATCAAGGTCAAATTGTGGAACTGCAAGGGCTGAGAAGTAGGTAGAGTGGTCGTAGGCACAAGAGGGGGACATGATCAAGGGACAAAAGTGGCTCATTTTGTAGGGGTAGTTACCACCACCTATGATTCTCTACTTTGTTGATAGGTCTCTAACCAAGTAGTGGGGTGAAACATATGGACTTGTGCTCTAATCTCCTCCTTTGCACTACTAATAAAACAATGTTTGAAAAAAGTATCAAACATTCCTTATATGTAAATTTTTAAATGATCAAAACAAGCAATAAAATCTTTAATTATGCTCATTTGATGCAACTTAGTTATCTACCCTAAAAATTTACTATATGTTTCAAATCAAGCATAAATGGCCTTCACAAATTGGCTCTAGGCAATGTACACCTGACAATATTTCTTATGCCATTGCCACCATTGCCATTGCCCTCGATCCAAGTATAATGCACCCACTCAGATTTTCAATAGATCATCGTGAATATATCATAGGGAAAAGAAGTGTTCCATTTGGGTAACCCATCTTGTTGGCTCATAATCATCGAACTTGTTCATATCTACTTTAGGCCATATATGTAACATATGGTGTTTATTGTCTTGAAAGGGTGCCCCTATGTGATACCCGCCTCTTGCAAATGATTCACCATTGGTTTGTTGTACCATCAACTCCTCCCCATGCCCCGTGGCTAGAAGGATGTATTGTAGCTAATATATATATTTTTTTTTAATTTTATTTTTTTTATTTTTTTATTTTTTAGAGACATGTGATTGAAAGTCATCAATATTAGCAACATGTTCTTGCATGTGGTCAATCATAAAGATCCAATATTTAATCTTAGAGACCTAGATTTCCTATTGGGTGATTTTGGTATCCATGGTCATGTTTTGAGTGGCCTCCATGGGACCCTTTGGTCCACCAAAATGGGTACAAGAGAGTTATACCAAAATGATAAATGTCACACAAGGATGATTTTTAGATTGATCTCCCATAATGGTATGGGTGGGTCCATCACAAGGGTTAATTGAGATTTATACCAATGCAATCATTGTCACACAAAGAGTCTTTTGCGATATTCTCCCACAATGGTATGGGAGGGCCTATACTTTTGTTATTATCCTATTTGATTACTAATCCTATATGACTCTTATTCCCTTCAGCTTTTGGGGATGACATACCTCCCAATTTAAGGAGTTATGACCATAAATTGAGCATGAGTTTATTTGGGTTTAACCTCGTTTCACTAAGAATAAGGATAGATCAGAGTTATTTGTCCAAAATGAATGATTACCCAAAGGGATAGTGCACATTGATATCTTTCCAATAAGCTAAATAGGTATTAAATTAGAGTTCATATGAGAAAGTTATGGCCTATGCAAATTGACCTATGCAGGCCACCTCAATTCCAAGTGGAAGCCATGTTAGTGCCCATAACTCACACATGTGGAGCTAGCCATGTATGGACTTTCTAAAGAAGACTTTGGAGAAACGTGATAGGAAATGGATAAATAAGTACAATATATTTATTGTACTTACTATATTCTCCATGAACTTCAAGGAAGCACTAGATGCTTCATGATAATTTCTATGTTATTTCAATTTATCAACATCATTATAGCATGTTGAGTTTAGCTATGTAATATGAAATATTTAGAGAGAGAAGGTTTAAAATAATTATAATAATAATAAGGTCGCAACAAGCTAGACACCAAATTATTGTATGACACCCCCTTGTTTGTGGGACAAGGGACCCCCTACGTGTAACAATTCAACTTCTAAAGTCTATGGAGGTGTACATACCCTACCCCCCTCTAGATTTGAACCCGTGACCACCTAAGAGGAAACACACATTCTGAACCATTAGGCCTACTCAAGTTGTACCTCGAATTGCTTTACATTTTTTTTATAAATTTTATAATTGAGAGTTTAGAATAATAACCATTGTATAATAAATAAATAAAACACAAACTATAAATTTAAAGGTTTGAATTAACATTTTATTTCGTAACATATCTTGGTGAAAACCCTCAGTTACAACAATATAATCAATACGATCTCAAGATGTCATTTACAAGAATAGAACATGGGTGGGGAGGATAACATTCCATACCACAACCACTCGAGTTAGACCCAATCGATGGGTTTGAAATTAACATACCTTAAGTTGTTTCATATTAAATATTTTTTTTATATGTGCCAAAGTAAAACACTAACATTTTGATTTTTCACAATAATGGTTATCATATGTATTTATAAAAAGGTTGTTGGTAATCCATACTACTGAAACAATATGAAGTATTCAAAATGATGACAAAATCTCTCCACAATATTTTCCTAAAACATGACAACGTTTCTTTGGAGTTGTTGATTGCATGCATAGATTATGCTACTCATGACATATATGTAATAACTATAGCGTCTAATGTATTGTCGTAATAGAAAAATACATGTAAAGTGCATTTAGAAATTCAAGAGACAAATGTGTGCCCACTATGAGCCTCCTCCATCAACACATATTCTTTCTCCTAGCCTTGGCCCTCATGTTATTTCTTTTTTTTGTTAAGAGCTATCGTTGTTTGTTGGACTGCTTCTTCCTCAACTACATGTTCTTTCACCGAGGTTATGAGACACTTGGAAAACCTACCATGGACTAAGAGCTTCATGCAAACCCGTAATAATGTTATAATGCATATTAGAATTAGATCTCGATTTGTCATTTTTTAAAGTCAAATCTTGAAGCTTGGTTTCTATATCTTCCTATTTGGATTCCTACTTTTCCATATGAATGCTTAAGTATTCAATTTCCTGCTTCACACCCTTTAGTTGACTTGACATTTGCCTTAATATTCTCTTAATCTCAATATTATTATCTCCGGTATCCCCCCCTCCCCTCCCCCCCCCCGAGTTAGGATACCTCGTCACTGTAGAAATTTGAACCTTGTCTTGCAAAAGTCCCAAATTTTATCTTAGTGTTTGTCCAAAGAGGAGCTGTTAATGGAGACAACAATATAAGCCCATCCCATTGGTAGCCTCTACTAGTGATATTCAATATAAACCAAGAGTGGATATAAGAGAACGTATCGATTACCTTGGTCGTTGGATCCCTCTGAGAGGAATGCACAAGCATAGTTTGTTAGGAGGGAGTTATGTTAGAGCCCATTTCCAAGTAAATATTGTTCCTTCAAGACAACGAAAAAAATACAAAGAGTCCTCTTCAAGAAGCACCAAACCTTCACCCATGAATTGCTTGATGAATATAGATCCAACCGCCATTTCAAATGTCCCACCTTTGCTTCGTGTAAGGATTAAGTATGGATTAAATTCCATTTCCAACATTACTGTAAGGAAGAGTGGGAGTTGAAAGGAGATATGGGGGGAGATTTAATACCTTGCCTACATTCAGTCTTGTCTGATGACATTTTCCATTTTGATTAATTCAAATTTCATGCATAGTTATGGTGAGATTAAACATATACTAGTTGTTAATTTCTCCATCAGTAATATTGTTAAGGGATCTAAAGGGGCTCTGGGAGCCCCCATTTTTAACAACTTGTCCTTTTGTCAAAGAGGAATCCTGGTTCACTAGTGAGTATGTCTCATTATTGTTTGATTGGAAAATGTGAAGCAATTGATAAGAGTTTAGGGACTCAAACATACCTTGAATTCTCTATAACATACGATTGAGAGATGAGTCTTCTTCATCTCATTGCTTTCTCACTAGGTCTATGATCAAGGATGAATCTCCAAGAAAGAGAGCAAACTTGACGTTCTTTGTGGACAAGTTAGAACACTAACTTAAAAAATAATTTTATTTATTTTTAACAATAATGGTTGTTGATTATATCAAGATAAAAAAGGGTAACAACCTCTCCAAAAAGTTTGACGATACAATATTTTTGACATAAAATAGTTGTAACGCTCCGTTTTGACATTACCACCTGAACTATTATTATATGTTGTATTTGCTTGATTGTGAGACTTCGTCGATTTGACGACATTGTGGACATATGGTTCTATTATTTTGCCGAGATATATATGTGTGTGTGTGATGTTAGTAGTATGATATGTAGTCATGTTTAGATATATATCATGTGTTAATTATGTCTCATATATGCAAATTTCTGAATTGTGGGTACGTGGATACCGTTAAAATTATATGTTGAATGAACAAATGTTATGCCAGGTGCATGGTAACTGGAAATTATTTGCTTATTATTTCTTAATGATGAAATGTATGTGTACATGTTGAGGATCTTGCACGATATTCTAGATCGAGACTAACTTACAAGTTAAAAGGGCTAAGTGATAGTTGGATCCCATGAGGTGGGAGTGCCTCGGGGACATGGACTCCGAAATATAAATATGCAAGTGATGCATTATTTATTTTGCATGATTATTATGTTTATTATCATGATGTATGGGTGGGGTAGGGTTTCAGGAAACTCAACCGCCCAAATTAATTATACAATGACAAACTGAGTACAAGTTAAAATGCAGTTATTATGTCAGTGTAGACATAGTCCCTTGTTACATTAGGGGGGTGGAGGCTTGCCCACTGTTTATCCCCGAAACCCAGAGTCATGGGAGGGTTGTGCTATAGTGCAGTCCCCAAGGTGTGTGATGATGACTGGTGGTTTCCTGTTGGGGAAGCTTGGTCGATGTAGTCGACACTTCTGCTTACGGGTTCTAACTGGAGTTGGTCATGGCTTGACACTTCAGGGTAGTCCAGCAAAGGAAAGGATAAGATGTGGAAGTTAGTTGTGAATTAGGAAGATGATGTAGGTAGATAGGTGTAGCTTGAAGTCGTTAAGTAAAATTGATTTAACTATGTATGTTGAAAACCTCTGATTGATTTATGTGGCGTAACTCAGTGATGTATGGATTGTTCATAAGTTAATAAGATGCAGTTAGGTAAGATATTGTACATTGCAAATTGTGTTTAAACCTGTGTCAATAAACACTAAATTTTATAATTATGAATGATGTGTGTGATTTAGTATTGTTAGTGTACCTACGCAATCTATGTAAGCCTTAGCTACACTTACATAGCTCGTCTACTTGAATATATGAATTATCTATTGAAATGTTGCTTGGATTTGTTGTAAATATAAATTATCACCGTGCACTCGCTTGTGCTTGAGTAATAAATTAACTTAATAAGTTAAGTTGGAATTATTCAATGAACAGTTGATCAATGAAGGTTAGGATTATTGTTAATGATGTTAATAAGTGTAAATGGTATAAGCTAGTTTAATTACCTCGTTATTATAGGTTAATGGTGTTAATAATATTAATTAAAAATATTAATAACTGGATTCCTTAAATTAACTATGTGTTAATAATGTCAATTAATATTAATGAGACTATTATTATCTTAAGTACTAGTTGTTAAATAGTTTAATAATAAACTAAGGTATAATATGGTACTAGGTGAATGAGTTTGATTAAGTCTTGGACAATATTATTTAACTAATATAATAATATATTGATCAAATTTAAGTATAAATATTAGTGATTATGTCGGGAATGAAGGTCGATTGAATTGTGAATACTTATTCACCATACTTTATATAACTTTTACTAATAACAATGTGATAAAATAAGGTGTGGAGTTTAATTAAACAAAATTGTAAATTAAACTGTGAATTATTAAATCGTAAAGTCAACAATGATAAAATGAATTAAATAGGTTAAGATTTATTTAATGAGGAGTTATGGTTGGCAGGTGACCCCAACCAACACATTATATAATATTTTAATTATTAATGAGAGTCATGGAGATGGGCTCGAGAAAAGACTTAGAGGGAGAACATTAATGATGGGGGGATAAGGGTAGTAATGGCAGGGGGAAGAGTTGGCAAAGGAAGGAGAAAAAGGTCGAGAAGAGAATGGCGAGAAAGGATCTTATCTTTGCATGTTTGGATTTTAAGAGAAGGATATAGAAATTTCAGAGCAGAAGAGAAGGGAAATTGTTGGAGATTTTGAGAAGGGAAAACTGGTTGGCTTGTACTCAGTTTGGGCTCGAGGGTCCAAAGGGGAACTTTTGGAGCTGGGTGGTCGGTGAGACCTCGCCAGTTGGCAGGGTGGCATACCAGGTTTTCTAGTCGGTTGAATTTCCAGGGTTGGGGAAGACTTTTGGTTGTAGGGCATGTAGTACAACAGAAACAAGAAGGAGCAACAAGGGGACAAACTAGCTATTTTAAGGTATTTTTCCTTAAGGTATAATAATCCATTTCTAACTCTGTTAATTTTACCATTTAAAGTTATTTGAAAATAAAAATGTTGTAAATTTGTATATATATATATATATATATATATATATATATGCTGTTGAACCTGCAAAAATAGTAAATGTTAGTAACAAATGAAGAGTACGTATATTTATTTCAACCATGTAAATGCAAATGTATATTTTTACAGGCATAAAGTTTAAAAATAAACTAGAAAACAAAACATAAACTTGGGACACTAGCTACAGAAATAAATAATGATAGAGATTTATTTATAAACTCAAATAAACTAGGACATAGGTCCTACACATGGTATCGGAGCCATGGTTCCAAATATGGAACCAGAGGGCTCACTATAAAGTGACATATGACCGTAAAATATGACTGAAATTCTATGAGGACTTGCCAATTTACAGGAAATTATAATTTGACAAATTTAATTAGAAATCTAAACAAAGAAATAATGATAGAGATTTATTTATAAACTCAGATAAACTAGGACATAGGTCCTACACATGGTATCGGAGCCATGGTTCCAAATATGGAACCAGAGGGCTCACTATAAAGTGACATATGACTGTAAAATATGACTGAAATTCTACAAGGACTTGCCAATTTACAGGAAATTATAGTTTGACAAACTTAATTAGAAATATATATATATATATATATATATATATGTATATATATATATAAACAAATTTAAGCTATAACAAAAAAAAATGTTATATGAACAAAAGAAAATTTAACTTTAAATTAAATTTAAATCTACAATTAAACAAAAAAGGGGGAGATTTTAAATTTAATTTAAAATTAAAACAAACAAAAAAATTATGAATAAAACTTAATTTTTAAATCGAAACTAAAATAAAAATAAAAATTGAAACAAAGTCGATTCAATTTTTTTTTATATGTTAAAGGTTTAAAAATTAAAAAAAATTAAAAAATCTTCATGGCCAAGCCATGGGCGGCCCGACCAACACCTGTGAGAGCCACGAGTTGCAACCAAGGGCGGCCCGACCAGCAGCCACAGGCTGCGACCTTGCGCGCAGCCCGACCAAGCAGCCATGAGATGCGGCCTGGGCGGCCCGACCAAGCAGTCAGAGCTGTGGCCATGGGCCAGCAGCCAGCGCACGCGGCCAAGGAGCTCAGGAAAATGCCAAGGGAAGCTTGCACGGAGAAATGGGGGGAGGTTTGTGCGTGAGGGAAGGGTCTGCGCGTGAGAGAGTGAGGAGCTGCAGGTTTGCGCAGAGAGAAGTGAGACCTGCACAGATATTATACTGCGTGTGAATGAAAGAGGGCCATGAGGCAGCGGCCCAAGGGCACGACCGACCAGCAGCCTCGGCGCAGGAGGGGAAGGCCTTGACCAGTGCATAGCGCAGAAGGAGGTGGAGGGAACCCAGTTGAGCTGCGGCCACTCCACTCTTGGCTGTAAAAAAAAAAACTAAACGAAGAGAAAGATATGAGATAGAGCGATCTTATACCTGCATGGGGGTAGCGGCTTCCAGTTGAGTCCATCGCTCTCTCTAACCGCAGTTGCAAAGCCGAGTTCATCGAAAATCGATTGGAAAAATGATGGACAACGAGGGTTTGTTCCCTTTAAATTTTGTGTTTTATGATTATTTTATTCACATGGCGGTGGGCTGCTTGGAGGAGGATGCGTGGTCCCTCCTACGAGGTTGCCGCATAGCTTCTAGGGTTGATGCGGGGTAGAATAGAGAGACTAAGGTTAAGGTTTTTAATAATAAAAAAATTATATATAATTTCCTTAGTTAGTTGAATAAGGTTTTATTTATTCTAAATTACTTATTATTAATTATTTTATTTGATTAAATTGATTATTACATTAAGTTAATATATATAGAGATATATATGTATGAAATAAACAGTGGAACATTTAGCCATGATATGTGTAAAATTAAAAAATATATATATAAATAATATATATATATATAGATAAATATTTACTTTAGCTATTTAGTTCATTTGAATTATTGTAAAGTCTAAATGATAATTATTTTATTAATGATGTTAAGTTTTATAATGTTAAATGATAATTAAACATTAGGAAACCAATGTTAATTATTTTATTAATGATTAACATAATAACTAATGTAATTTAATTATTAAATTGTTTAAGCCGATAAATTAATTAAATTACATGTTAGGTTGAGTAAACTAATAATGCGATATGATGACTAATCTAATAACGTACAAAACTATCGATTAAATTTTAACTAAATTTGAACATGGTTACCGAGCTTGAAAGTGACTTGAGGTAAACTAAGACTAGGTCAAGTTAAGTGCGATAGAGCGTTTCACACTCTAGTAGGTTTGAATATGAGTTTAATAGTAACCTAGTCTTGATGTCGTCATATGCTAATTGTCGTATTATGCCATGTTACAGGGATAAACATGGTAAGGACGCGAGCAGGTCGGGCGATGGCTTTACCTGAACCAAATGTGTCGGCACCATCGCCAGAGACCATCCTTATATTGCGCTCTCTGGAGTCAATAAATGAAACACTCCGGGAACTGCAGAGAGGAAGTGTTATCTCGGATGTAGAAGTGGAGGCCCCTCCACTAAGGGAATAAATTCACGAAGTAGCAGTGAACACGGTACTGAGACCTCTGCATCAGGATATCACAAGGGAGCTTCAAAATATTAGGCTTCCAGAGTTTTCAGGGGTCGAGTAGGGATACGAGCTGAATCATGGTTGGAAGAGATGACCATGGTTGGAAGAGATGACCATGGTTGGAAGAGATAACCTTACAAGAGTACACTTCCACCTCCAAGTCCAAGATCGCCATATTTCAACTAATGGGAGTCGCTTTGAATTGGTGGGGGCACTAAGAAAGGCAGCTACACCTTAACCCAGATACGGTTCCATGGGAACTATTTGTGGAAAATTTAAAGGGGAAATACTTACCCGCATCCTACCAGGAAGAACAAGCAGGGGCCCTTCATGCCTTGGTATAAAGGCATCTATCCATGGAGGATTATGAAGAAAGGTTCATGGAATTAGTCAAGTATGTCCCTTACTTGGACAATGACGAATGCCAGGTTGAGCGCTTCGTGTATGGGCCCATTACCAAGATCAGGGACTAAGTAAGGATGTGGAAACCGACTTCGGTTACCGAAGTGGTAGATTGCGCTCGTTATACAAAGGATATCCTGGGTGCAAATCCCATCAAGTCATTCAACTCTCAATAATAAGGGTTTGTGGGGAAGGCCCCTCGAAGCTACCCTTGGGGAGGATATGCGAGGCCACCTCCCTACAGAAATAGGTACACACCAAGAGTTAGGGCGATTGACAGGTCAGTGGAAACTAGGGCAGTATCCCAATCGGCCACAGGAACTCACCAGAGTGTGAGAAATTTTAGAGGATCCGCAGGTAGGGGAAGGGGGTCCCAAGGGGAGAAACACCTCTTAGAGGTCTGAACAGGTTATCTCACCTACTCCATTATAGGTTTCTTGTTGGGGATGTGGAGGACCACATTAACAGCGTGATTGTCCCGAATTACGATCCGGTACAGTGCATCGAGAAGGAAAGGATCCAATGGGGAGTGGGGGTAGTAAGTATCAAATCTCAGTAGCAATAAACAACCATCAGGAAAAGCACCAATCCACTATGGTGCAATCATCAGGTTCAGTCAATAATATTAAACTTAGAATATTATTGATCCTGGTGCTACAGATAGTTTTATTTCTCCATATGCATTAGACAAATGCGGGTTGGCATCCCACGAGCATGACGATTTCAACTTAGTCAAAATGGCTTCAGGTGTGAAGCAAGTGGTAGGACCTAGTGTCGACAAGTGCGTAGTGGATCTCGGGGTGTGTGTTACACAAGTTAAGGTGTACGTCACCACCCTTGGAACTTATGATCTTATCATAGGTATGAACTAGCTAGAGGAACATTGAGCTTTCTTGGATTGTTATGGGAAGAAAGTTCTTTGCTTTGATGACAAAGGAGAGGCCATCAAGATCCAGGGTATCAAACGAAAGGTGTCCCTACGTTTCATATCCACGATGAACGTAAAGTGATGTATGCGACAAGGATGTCAACTGTATATTGTTGAAGCGGTAAACAATGAAAAGGGACCCTCCTTTGATGAGTACCCAATATTAGACGAATTTAGTGACGAATTTCTAAAGGAATTGCCTGGGTTACCTCTTAAGAGGGAACTTGATTTTACCATTGAGGTAAAACCCGGTTCGGAGCCAACATCGAAGACACCATAAAGGATGACGACCCCAGAACTTTGTGAGTTGCAAATGCAGTTGAAGGAATTGCTAGACCTAGGGTTCATCAGACCAAGTATTTCACCGTGGGGTGCACCATTGATTTTTGTGAAGAAGAAGGATGGTTCCTTGCATCTTTGCATCGATTACTGAGATTTGAACAGAGCCACTGTGAAGAATAGGTACCCGATACCTCGAATTGATGACCTCTTTGATCAAATGAAAGGGGTGACAGTCTTCTCAAAGATTGACTTGTGATCAGGTTACCACGAACTACGAATTAAGGAAGGTGATATACCTAAGACTACTTTTCGAACAAGGTTTAGGCACTATGAGTTTGTAGTGGTACCATTTGGTTTGACCAATGCCCCAATTGTATTCATGAGCCTCATGAATAGCGTGTTTCGAAAGTACTTAGATCGGTTTGTGCAAGTCTTCTTGGATGACATCCTTATATACTCCAAGAATGAAAGGGAGCACGAGGAACACTTGCGAATAGTGTTTTCATGCTTAAGAGAGCACAAGTTGTACGGTAAGTTGTCCAAATGCTCGTTTTATCAAAAGGAGACCCATTATCTAGGGCATATAATTTCAGTGAGGGAATTTCACTTGACCCTGAGAAGGTGAAGGCCATAATGGATTGGCCCATGCCAAGAAATGCGCATGAAGTGAGAAGATTCATGGGGTTAACTGGGTATTATAGAAGGTTTGTTGAGGGTTTCTCAAAAATCGCAAAACCCATAACTGCCCTACAACGTAAAGGCATTAGATATGAATGGACAGATGAATGCGATGTCGCATTCGCCGAGTTGAAAAGACTATTGACAAATGCACCAATTCTACGAGTGCCAGATATGGAGAAGGAATTCACAGTTTGCACAGATGCCTCAAAGCAAGGTTTGGGTGTAGTGTTGATGCAGGAAGGTGGGGTAATAGATTATGTATCGAGAAAGTTAAAAACACATGAAGAGAATTACCCTACCCATGACCTAGAATTGGCTTTCGTGATGTTAGATTTGAAGCTTTGGAGACATTACCTTGTTGGACAAAGCTTTGAGCTCAAGTCTGATCACCAAAGCTTGAGGTATATCTTCACTCAGAGAGACCTAAATTCTAGGCAAAGGCGGTAGAGTGAATTCATGAGTGAGTATGGTTTTGGGATTTTGTACATCAAAGGGAAGGAGAATGTGGCAGCCGATGCCTTAAGCAGAATACCAAGACTTTTCTCTCTCATACCTTTGAGAGTTGATTTGAGGGAAAGAGTATTAGGACAACCAGTCGGAGATAGTTGGTACCTAAGGGTCACATCGACACTCCATAATGGGAAACCAGTGGGACCTAAGTTTGAAGGCTATGAGTTGGAAGCCAATGGGTTGTTACGATGTCAAGGGAGGATGTATATTCCCAAGGAGGGAGATATTAGAGAGACTATCCTTAAGGAATCCCACCGAGCAGTATATTGTGCGCACCCGAGTGTAAAGAAGATGTATGCAGACATGCAGCAACTCTTCTTTTGGGCAGTAATGAAATGCAACGTGATCAAATTCGTCGCTAGGTTCCTTGAGTGTCAGCAGGTAAAAGTTGATCATCACCACCCGACATGACTATTGCAACCGCATGACATTCCTATGTCGAAATGGGAGGTTATCTCCATGGACTTCGTGGTGGGATTTCCTCTTACCTCTCATAGGCATGACGCCATTATGGTCATCGTTGATAAACTGACCAAAATTGCTCACTTCATTCCAGTTAAGGAGACCTATGATGTCACAGATGTAACTTGTGTGTTCATAAATGAAGTAGTTCGTCTCCATGGGTTTCCCAAGAAGATTATCTCGGATAGATATTCCAGGTTTACATCCAGGTTTTGGACAAGTTTGCAGTCAACGTTAGGTACTCAGTTGAATCTAAGCACCGCTTACCATCCAGAGACAGATGGCCAAACAGAAAGAGTGAATCGGGTGATGGAGGACAAGCTTAGGATGTATGTCACGGATCGGGAGACTCATTGGGAAAATCACTTACCTTTGGTAGATTTTGCTTACAACAACAGTTACCATAGCTCAATCGGGATGCCTCCATATGAAGCATTATATGGAAGGCCATGCAGGACACCATTGAGTTGGGAAAGGTTAGAGGATCGAGTAATTATAGGACATGAGTTGATTCAGGAGATGGAAGAACAGGTTATTCAGATTAGACAGCGGTTAAAGGAAGCTCAGGATAAATAGAAGAGCTATGCCGGTGCGCATAGGGTTGAACGAAACTATAAGGTTGGGGATGCAGTGTTCATCCACATAAGGCCTAGCAAAAGTACCATCCAGTTTGGGAAAGGGACAAAGTTGTTGCTACGATTCATAGGAGCCTTTGAAATTTTAGAGAAGGTTGGACCCGTTGCGTATTGTCTTGCGCTACCACCCCATTTACACAAAACTCATAATGTTTTTCATGTATTTGTTTTACGACATTATGTAGCTGATGAGTCTCATAACATAAATTGGAAGGCACTGCAGGATTCGGACGAGGGGACCATGAGGGTCAAACCGTTACGTATATTGGACCGTAGGGTTAGACAACTCAGGCACCATTTGGTGGACTAGGTTAAGGTCTAGTGGGATCGGTATAACCCAGGTTCTGCTACCTGGGAGGACACAAAGACTATGCGTCATGATTATCCCACACTATTTTGACCATAACTTTGGGATGAAGTTTCCTGAAGGGTGGGTGTATGTAACGCCCCATTTTGACATTACTACCTGAACTATTATTATATGTTGTATTTGCTTGATTGTGAGACTTCATTGGTTTGACGACACTGTGGACATATGGTTCTATTATTTTGCCGAGATATATATGTGTGTGTGATGTTAGTATTACGATATGTAGTCATGTTTAGATATATATCATGTGTTAATTATGTCTCATATATGGAAATTATTGAATGATGGGTATGTGGATACCGTTAAAGTTATATGTTGAATGAACGAATGTTATGCCAGGTGCATGGTAACTAGAAATGATTTGCTTATTATTTCTTAATGATGAAATGTATGTGTACATGTCGAGGATCTTGCACGATATTCTAGATTGTATGTTGGAGACTAACTTATAGGTTAAAAGGGATAAGTGATAGCTGGATCCTACGAGGTGGGAGTGCCTCAGGGACATGGAATCCGAAAGATAAATGGTATGCAAGTGATGCATTATTTATTTTGCATGATTATTATGTTTATTATCATGATGTATGGGTGGGGTAGGGTTTCAGGAAACTCAACCGCCCATATTGGTTATACAATGACAAACTGAGTACAAGTTGCAACGCAGTTATTATGTCGGTGTAGACATGGTCCCTTGTTCCATTAGGGGGGTGGAGGCTTTAACCATAGTTTATCCCAGAAACCCGGAGTCATGGGAGGGGTGTGATACGACGCGCTCCCCAAGGTGTGTGATGATGACTGATGGTTGCCTACTGGGGAAGCTTGGTCGATGTAGTCGACACTTCCGCTTACGGGTTCTAACTGGAGCCGGTCATGGCTTGACACTTCAGGGTAGTCCATCAAAGTAAAGGATAGGATGTGTAAGTTAGTTGTGAATTAGGAAGATGATGTACGTAGATAGGTGTAGCTTGAAGTCGGGGAGTAAACTTGATTTAACTATGTATGTTGAAAACCTTTGATTGATTTATGTGGCGTAACTCAGTAATGTATGAATTGTTCATAAGTTAATAAGATGCAGTTAGGTAAAATATTGTACATTGAAAACTGTGTTTAAACCTGTGTCAGTAAACAATAAATTTTATAATTGTGAATGATGTGTGTGATTTAGTACTGTTAGTGTACCTACGCGATCTATGTAAGCCTTAGCTACACTTACATAGCTCGTGTACTTGAATATATGAATTATCTATTGAAATGTTGCTTGGATGTGTTGTAAATATAAATTATCACTGTGCACTCGCTTGTGCTTAAGTAATAAATTAACTTAATAAGTTAAGTTGGAATTATTCAATGAACGATTGATCAATGATAGTTAGGGTTAAGGATTAATGTTAATGGTGTTAATAAGTGTAAATGTTATAAGCTAGTTTAATTACCTCATTATTATAGGTTAATGGTGTTAATAATATTCTGGGCTAGCAGGAGCGGGTGGAGTCCTCTTTGACTCTGATGGAACAAAAATGAAAGATTACGCATGGGGATTAGGCAGACAGACCAATAATGGAGCTGAATGGCTCGCTCTGATTAAAGGGCTGAAACTCGCCAGAAGTAAGGGTATTGAGGAGTTGGTTGTCCTTGGCGACTCAATGTTAATCATTAGGGAAGCTAGGAGTTTGGCTAAAGCCAGGAAGATGCCGAACACAAAGATGCACCATTTGCTGAATAATATCGTTAAAGAGTACAAAAATATCAATTTTTTTGCATATTCTCAGAAACAACAACAGCCTTGTGGACAATATGGCAAACATCGATGCTAAAATAGCATGCGGGGTCATGGTTTGTGATCAGCAAGACCAGGAACTTGACTGGGTTCTTTAATCTCCCTCTCTTGATGTGCCTACACAAATATTGTTTTAGAATTTGGTATGGCTTTAGAACTACATCAGCTTCGAAATATTTTGGGTCCCTTCTTGTCAAACTCAACGAGCAATCCGAGGAGGCCTTTTTAGTCCTTTGGTTGATGAAGGAACGCGTAACCCACATGTCCTCAGTAAATGCACACATCCTTCGTGGCAGTGCTGGCTCTAAAATTGGAAGAGTCGCAATCCCCTTATTCGATCTTTGTCTCACCGGCAGCAGCAAGTGCAACGGAAGTTGGTTTAGGAAGCATAGCAGGGAAGACATGTTGTGCAACAAAATTGGGTATAGGAAGTGCAACAGAGAAGATAGCATGGCGGACAAATCCCCCTCGATCCTCTGCGGGAAGCATGTCATTGCGCATGGGCGTAAGTTTTCTGCCAATTTGGATCTGAAGGCAAATGGACCTGAATCTAGCAGCGAACATTTCTCTGATCAAAAGTCGGGCAAACGTAAATTTCTGGGGCAGGGCCTCCACGTGACAAATGATGGAATAGGTTTTGATAACCTCTCGTCAGAGTTTCAAACTTACCCGAATGACTTGGAAGCACAGCTCCGCACTGTTAGCAATGAGAATTTCGAACTGAAGAAATATTTCATTCACCTCTTCGTTCTGGTGAACACAACAAATGTGGAAGTTCACAGTCTTAAGGCAAAGATAACCGAGCAGGTAATGGTTCTGGTGGAAGCGAAGCTGGAAAACTTGGACGCTAGGATACTGTCAGTTCATGATACAACAAAGAAGGTGGCTGCAATGCTCGAAGAAATGAACAATCACCTCACCAACCACACTGCAGAAGCTAGCGGAAAACACTTGTAACTTTGATTTATAGTCTTCGTTTTTATGTTCTCTAGTTTTTTGTTAAGTCCTTTGAAACTTATCGTTCCAGATGTGCAGGTTTTTTTAAGTCTTGCTTAAAAACAATGCTTTGTTCCTATGTTCTTCTCTTAGGCCAGTTTGTAATGAGCTTTAAGCTCCCTAGAATAGAGAACTTCATTTTGCAGGCTCGGCTCAATTTTTAAGTGAGCAGCCCCTCTGCAACTTCTATGTAAACTCTGTCTCACATTTTATATAAAAGTTGATCAACCGTTTATGTTAAAAAAAAAATGGTGTTAATAATATTAATTAAAAATATTATTAACTAGATTCCTTAAATTAACTATGTGTTAATGTGGCTCAAATGGTGGCGGTCACTCTACATTTTGTGGCCCCTGTACAAGTGAGCAGAACTCGACCTGTGCGGGAAGAACAGATTGATCTCTCCATGCCGTGGGCATATTTCGATGGTGCCTCTAACCAACAATCGGTTTGTGGAGGGGGGGGCGTCCTTTACAAATCTGAGGCGCATTATTTCCATCTGGTGGCTGGTTTGGGCAGAGGAACAAATAACTATGCAGAACTCATGTCGCTAAAATTGCTGATGTTATTTGCCCTGGAACAAGGATGCTTATCCCTTCAGATCTTTGGTGACTCCTTGTTAGTCATCAACTGGGCAAAGGAGATTACACTGTGTCATGTGATGGATCTTTTACCTATCCTGGAAGAGGTGCACCGGATAAAATTGTCTTTTAACCACATCACATTTACACATGTTTACAGGGAGCGGAATGGGATGGCAGACCAGCTATCCAAGGAGGAAACGCAGCAGGCTTTAGCTCATGGTACATGGAGGATAACTATTCATTCTCCGGCAGGCACATTCAACTATTATCACAGACCATTTTATGAGGATCATGAGGCACTGCATTGATCGACCGAGCTTTTTTGATGGGGGAGATAAGGGATGGCTGCTCGCTGTAATCGCACAATGGGAGGCATTCCTCAGGATTTCTGCCTTTGAGGACCGGCCAATAGCTCTGGACGCGTTCTGTCAGCGTTTGTCCTGGTCACATATCGTCGAGTATAACCTCAGGGTTATAGATTGGATATTGTAGTGTATTTGATTGCTATCAGATAATGTAATCTGTTAACAGTGCGGGCTGTATGAACAACATTAATTATCAGAGAAGGTCACGTTTCATCATTTGAGACTTTTTATAGATGCAGGCTGGGACAGCCATTTTTTTGAATTCATATGGTTTTTTGATGCGGGAAGTATGGACAACAATTGATCAGAGATGGTCAAGACATTCATTGCTGAGACAGTAGTCGGAGATGCAGGCTGGAGGACAGTCATATCATCAATTTTTGATTGAATTTTTGATATAATTAATATGGGATGTAATATGTGACAATGTAGGGATCTTAGTGATTCTATTACATGTGCAGAATGTAATTTTGTTCCTCTTTTTGAAATAAAATTACGAATTTTTCCAAGGGAAAAAAAAACTATGTGTTAATAATGTCAATTAATATTAATGAGACTATTATTATCTTAAGTAATAGTTGTTAAATAGTTCAATAATAAACTAAGGTATAATATGGTACTAGGTGAATGAGTTTGATTAAGTCTTAGATAATATTATTTAACTACTATAATAATATATTGATCAAATTTAAGTATAAATATTAGTGATTATGTCAGGAATGAAGGTCTGTTGAATTGTGGATACTTATTCACCAGACTTTATATAACTTTTACTAATAACAATGTGATAAAATAAGTTTTGGAGTTTAATTAAACAAAATTGTAAATTAAATTGTGAATTATTAAATCGTAAAGTCAACAATGATAAAAGGAATTAAATAGCTTAAGATTTATTTAATGAGGAGTTATGGTTGGAAGGTGACCCCAACTAACACACTATATAATATTTTAATTATTAATGAGAGTCATGGGGATGGGCTCGAGAAAAGACTTAATGGGAGAACATTAATGATGGGGGGATAAGGGTAGTAATGGCAGGGGGAAGAGTCGACAAAGGAAGGATAATAAGGTCGAGAAGAGCATGGGTAGAAAGGATCTTATGTTTGCATGTTTGGATTTTAGGAGAAGGATAAAGAAATTTTAGAGCAGAAGAGAAGGGAAAATTGGTTGGCTTGTACTTAATTT
Source organism: Larix kaempferi (assembly GCA_027924585.1). Classification (NCBI taxonomy): domain Eukaryota; kingdom Viridiplantae; phylum Streptophyta; class Pinopsida; order Pinales; family Pinaceae; genus Larix; species Larix kaempferi. The sequence goes on from BSBM01000893.1 coordinate 12,763,188, forward strand.
GGGCTTGGGGGTCCAAAGGGGAACTTTTGGAGATGGGTGGTCGGCGAGACCTCACCAGTTGGCAGGGTGGCATACCAGGTTGTCTGGTTGGTTGATTTTCCAGGGTTGGGGAAGACTTTTGGTTGCAGGGCATACAATACAACAAAAACAAGAAGGAGCAGCAAGGGGACAAACTAGTTATTTTAAGGTGTTTTTCCTTAAGGTATACTAATCCATTTCTAACTATGTTAATTTTAATATTTCAAGTTATTTGAAAATATGTTTTTTGTAAATTAGTACATATATATATATATGTTGTTGAACCTACAAAAATAGTAAATGTTAGTAACAAATGAATAGTGCGTATATTTATTTCAACCCTGTAAATGTAAATGTTGTATTTTTACAGGCATAAAGTTTAAACATAAACTAGAAAACAAAACATAAACTTGAGACAATAGCTAAACAAAGAAATAATGATAGATATTTATTTATAAACTCAAATAAACTCGGACATAAGTCCTACAATAGTCCAAAAAATTCCCTAAAAATGGGCCATGTCCAAAATGATATCACCATATTCTCCTACCATAGGCACTTTCTTCCTATGATTTACGATGTGACTTGTGTATAGTCTTACATATTGGCCTAGCAATAAAGCAACTTTACAAAACATTATAACTTAACAAATAAATTTAAATAAGCCCATAAGTTTCTAGGCCTACCCTGACCTGCTACATATGCAAGGTAGGAAGGGTCATGTAATCCATTCTTCTTTGATTTCGTTTCCACTGTGTCTCCTCCATAGAAACCACTTGAGGTGATCCCATTAGAGCTCCATGAAAATTACATTTTTTGGGCTCCTTGTACCTTGGCATTTTCTCCAATACCAGATGGAGGACTTTGTCTTGTAGCTCCTTTACTTTCACAACTTCCTCTTCAAGATTTTATCTGGACATTCATCTCCTACCTCCAATAAAACTAATTTGCCCTTGTGATTTTCCAACCATGCTTTCATTAAAATTAGTTGTCTCCTCATTGCCTTCAGTTCCCTTATGTTACATTTAGCTCCCAATACTTTCACCATGCTTCCCATCTTCTCATGGCCATTACTATATTCTCTTGACAATCATCACAATGCCTTTAACATCTTTGAATTTATGTTCTCATTTTTGAATTTTCATAGTGGGTGCATCTATTCGAATGGATACAAGGAGAAGCCATCCTTCTAGATGTTCCTTCACTAGAGCCACTCCCTCAAATCCTATACTAGTCAAACCAAAAATCTTCCTGCAATGCTAATGCATGTTTGGTTTGTTCCCCTAAGCCAAGGCTAGCAGAATAAAAGCCTTGGTACTATTGAGGCCTCAATAGTCGCCACTTTTAAACTTTAGCAAGGCTCATTGAGCAAGTTTCGATTCCCCTTATCCTTGTTATTTTACTTCAAGGTGACAATGGTATGCTGTTAATTGCTATTGTCGTGTGATTGAATGTTTCCTTGTCAAGTTTATTTTGCTTTCCTTTGTCACATAACATGCATATTGACTAGGAATGCTTCTATATTCTATGGATTTGATGTGAATTTATCTATTTAAAGTGTTATGCGGCTTTTGTAATGTCCCTATTCAAATAAGCGCATAGTAAGACAATCCCATCAATCCTACTAGTTTCCTAGGTTGGATGGGCACATGTGGGATGGTAATAAGGAAGCTAATAAATGATATTTAGACATTAGAGGGGTTCAAGCATTTAATAAATATGGTGAATAAATAAATTCAAGATAAATTCTAAGTGGCAAGTGGTTTTGGAGACATATGGAGGTGGTGGGACCCACACTAGCTTGATTTTTCATAATACATGGTATCTCTCTTTTGCAAATTCGAATTAATGGGAATGTGAACACTCTTAGGTGAGTTGGTAAGTCATAACACATGTCATTGAGCATCTTAGGTCGAATTGGGAAGGATTGGTAACCTCCATGGAAGATAAAGAGTCAAAGTAGAAGTTTGTGGACACTTGGGCTAGATTCCCTAGCCCTATGACACCAATGATGGAGCATCTATGACAACTATGACAAATTTCAGACCTGACCTCTGACATCTGACCACTATGACATGTCAGCACCAAAAACAGGCTCAAGGAAGGCGAATTTGGGAGTTGGAGAAGCCAAAGAGACCCAAAATTGAATTTGGGAGAAGATGGAAGGTTGGAACTAGGAGACAAGTGGCAAATGTGGAATATTTCCTAAATGGAAATCTATTGAATCTATTGAGAGGATTTCGACCCTTAGAAGGCTAATGTTGGTTATAAAATGTAGAAATGAAGAATGAGAATGGCTTTTTGATGATTTGAGAAAAATTGCATTTGTGAAGAGAGAGCTAGTGGATGACTAGTTTCTTGCCTTAGCCAATTTCGAGGGTGAAAGATTCCCATCCAAGTTGGTGTTTGGAGAGGCCACTCAGGTCTTTCATGGTGCTTTAATGGAGTTTGTATTTGCAGGTAGCATCTACAGGAAGTTTCATGGTTTGGTTTAGTGCAGCACTTTCTCTCCACCGTTTCCAGTTTTGAAGGCATATTCATGCTCCTTGAGGGAGGGCGTTTTTGGTGAGCACTTGTGCTTCTTGAGAGAGCTTCTAATTATATATTTCTGATTGTAATAGCTTCATATCCTCTGTTATTAATATTCAGAAAGTCTCAGGTCGAAATACCCACTGGTTGTATGCAAAACTATTGATTAATGAGCAAACAATGTCCATTTCCCCAATGCATTGATGCATGACACTATAATGTTGATTATTTCGAATGGATGGATGATTCTCTGATATATTTGTGATCAATATAATGCCATGGATGTCTTCTACAAGTTTCATGTACTGTACTTGAGCATTTGAAGCATTTTTACTCAATTTAGTTGTATTGGGAGGTGAAATAGTGCCATTTCCCCAAGGGTCGAATTGGGGGTTTTTGCTGTTGAATGTGAGAGAGTTAGAACAGTAGTAAAAATCAATTAATGGTGCATATGATACCTTAATCACATACTTAACACATTATATACCTCTGTTCATAAATTTGTGGGAGTTTGGAGGCATTTGGAAGGCCATTTTCAGTGTTACCCGGGGGGGATTTGATGCACAAATTACTAGTCAAAATTACCTATATTGATCAGAATACAAATCAAGTTTGCAGCAGTATTTGGAGGGCCATAAAACATCCCTGAACCTGATATTCAAGTCTAAATACCATTCATACACTCCTACAGAAGATTTGGGAGCATTTGGGTTGATTTGGAGGTCAAAACAGTTAAATTAGTCAAAGGTCGAAATTGGGGAAAAAGTAGAAAAATTGGCATTTTAATAGAATTTTGAAAAAGGGTCATTAAAGCTTTGTCCAGGGTCTTGAAGTTGTTTGGTATCATTTGTCGACTTACAATTGAGCTAGCAACAAAATTGTCACTTTTTCCAGGAGCTCAGAATTGAAGTGCACTAGAAGTTGGTGGGCACTTTTCCTGGGTTAAAATATGTCAACCACTCATAAATATTATCACTGCTAGTTAGTTTCTAGAAAGTTTGTATAACCAATACCCTAGATGAACTAACAAAACTAAATTTAAGCAAAACATCGTGTTGTATGAGGTCTAGATTTTTGCCTAAAATATTGAGTATTGGGTAGTGTTTGTTTAACATGTTGATTCTTGGAAAAGGTAGTGTATAAGTTTTTAGGTTATTGTGGATGCAACACAATTATTAGTTTTCAAATAGGAAATCCATAAGTGCGAAAGCAAGCATGTCTGGTTTCCCACCATATCATGTTTATGGACTTCACAAGTTCTGGGATTTATGAATTGGGAAGTAAACCAAGTTAAATCAAATTCATTGGAAAGTCTATTCTCACTGTTATACACACCAAAAGAATTGTCCACAAATCAGGGGTGGAATAGGGTCAAATGTAAAGATTGTGAGATTATAAAAAGTTTTTTGAAGATTTGGTACAACATATGGCTGCGATTTATTATAAACTTGTCAAATCTCCTATGCCTCTTAGGGTTTCTCGAACCCCCAACCTCGTCTTTGTCCTCGTCTAATATTTTTCTTCTTAAGGTCAATTTGATTCACTGAGTACCTCGAAAATGATTGGGAAGAGTGCAACGACTGCTGGATAAAGGGTGGATACAAGGAACTGTAAAGTTCAGGTATCGTAGATTGCATAATGCTGTTGCAAGTTTATTTCTCAAACAAGCTTCATATTCATCATCAAACTTTAATGGAGTTTGGCATGGAACTACTTTACAAACCAAATTTTCAGATACTTTGCAATGTTAATGCCACTTTGATTGTTCACGCGACGTAGAATAAATGGTGAATGGGTGTATTGTTAAGGCACTCCTTACGTAAGTTCACCTATTCGAAACTCCATAGTTACAAAAAAAATGTCACTTTGATTAAGGCAAGTGAAGAATCAAGATACACAAATCAATTTGATAATATGGTACATTTTACAAAAGGGTTAGGCCAAGAACTTGGAGCCAAGACCATTTTAATTAATTCATTTCAACATCTAAGTTGCTTGAGATCTCCTGGCAGCTGTGGCTTTCATTCTTGAGGGAGGACCTATGTATTGATTTGAGTATGGTATCAATAAAGCTCTATTTCTTGCTCAAGTTCGTGGACTGACTTGTTCAGGGCACAACAGTTTGCAAATTTTATTACAAAACATCTGGGTGAATGAACATCAAAGAAAAATGGAAAATAAAAACTATAGAAAATGAAAACCAAGAAGAGTATCAAGATCCCCCAACTCCTTTTGGTTGTTCGAAACGTAAGCTTGAAGGAGTCGTCTAGTTGTAGCTCAACAACCATTGACCAACACCATCTCGTCGTCCCTCCGCAACTGTCCAATTGTCCATAACTACCCAGCCATCCAACCATTTAACTCCACCATCCAACAACCAATAGTATAGTAGAAGCATGCTTGTAAAATTTGTTATCAATAGATCATTTCAGTGCTGCATAAGGAAGACTTGTGGATGTAAATTCTTCTGCATAATAATTTATTGAGAAGCAACTCACATATTTCTATCTAATTGCATTTTTCCATTTCTCATTTTAGTTTTTCTCTTGTATCCTTCTCCTACAAATTGGTATCAGAGCCTGGTTGTGGAAGTGTAGAGGCTGCTTGTGGAAGTGTAGAGTCTAGCTATGGAAGAGCAGAATATGGTTATGGAAGAGCATAATATTTTTGGGATGATATTGATGTTGAATGCATGAGGTATATCATTTGATTTGTTGTGAAAATGGTGATATAATTTCTCCAAGTAATTCATAGGCTTGTAAACCTGCAAATGCCAGTTTGTTGTTAAATATCAGTTTGTTGCTTTTGGTCCACTCACAAGTTTGGTGCTTTATTCATGATTTTATTAAAAGGCTGTTGGGACTTGAAAAATCTGTTTCATATGACGCTTTAATCAATTTGCATTGGCTATGGAAAGTTGTGTTAACAAAGTATTATGAAAATTGTTATATCTTCTTGAAATTAGTTGAAGTGTGGTAGGTGTGAGTAGCAGTAGTCTCACTTGACCCCAAATTCCACAATTTTATGGAAAAAATTATGAATATTGGAGCATTACGATGAAGAATTTATTTTGTTCATAAGAATTATGGGACTTGGTTGAGAATGGTTTTACAAAGCCTGCAGATCAAGTAGCATATAATGCTTTACCACAAGCACAAAATGATAATCTCAAGGAGAATAGGAAGAAGGATTCCAAGGCATTGTTTTTAATACAACAACCAATGGAAGAATCAATTTTCCCACGGGTTCTAGCAGGTGCAAGGTCCAACCATGCATGGGACACTCTACAAAACTCATATTAAGGTACTAGCAAAGTCAATCTGGTAAGATTACAGATGCTTAGAAGAGATTTTGAAAATTTGCAAATGACGAATTCTGAGACAATAAATGATTTTTTCACTTGTGCACTGAGTATAGTAAATCAAATAAAGTCTCATGGAGATAATTTGGATGATCAAAAAGTTGTAGAAAATATTTTGAGAAGTCTTCCTATTAGATTTGACCCAATACTTGTAGCTATTGAAGAATCAAAAGATTTGTCTCAAGTTTCTATCGATGGACTTATGGGGTCTTTACAAACCCATGAGCAAAGACTCAATAGATCAATTAGTTCCTCCATGGAAAATGCATTCAAATCACAAGTTCAGGTTAGCAGCAACATAAGCATAAGAGGAGGAAGAATCAATAATAGAGGTGCAAGAGGATTTGGAATAGGAAAAACTAGCAACCACAATGAAGGTGGCAGACTATACAACTCTCATGAAGAAAGAGCAAATTCTAATTTATTTTCAAGCAGAAGAGGCAGAGGTGGCAGTCATTCTCATGAATTTCATGGCCAAGGACAAAGGTATGACAAATCACATATCCAATGCCATTATTGTCAAAAATTTGGACATTATGCACCTGAGTGTAGAAAGAAGTAGTTTGATATGAATAGGCAGAATGCAAAAAATTCAAGAGAAAATCACTCTGAAAATAGTGATTCAATGTTTATTACTTGTAATAGTGCACAAGAAAGCTCAAAAGAAGTATGGTTTTTAGATAGTGGTTGTAGTAACCACATGAGTGTAAACATGGATATGTTTGCAAACATAGATGAACCTGTGCAGTCATGAGTAAAATTGGGAGATGATAACAAAGTAGCTGTCATGGGTAAAGGTAGCATAAACTTTAAGACTAATAAAGGAGAAAAGAAACACATTCCAAATGTGTATTATGTCCCTAATCTTAAACACAATCTAATCAACATTGGGAAATTGCTACAGAAGGGATATAAAGTCTATTTTGAAGATAATGCATGTGATATTCTTGATACACATGGAACATTAATTGCAAAAGTCCCAATGACACAAAACAAGATGTTCCCTTTAAGGTTGAAAAATGATTTTTCTGGTTCTTTCAAAGCTGTCCTCTCAGATTAGTCTTGGTTATGGCAATTAATATTTGGTCATTTAAGCGTCAAGGGTCTAAATTTGTTGCATAGGAAAGACATGGTGAATGGTTTGTCATTGATTGAACAACCAAACAAAGTTTGTGAAGGTTGCATTCTTGGTAAGCAACATAGAGAATCATTTCCTATAGGTAAGTCATATAGAGCAAGAGCTCCACTTGAAATTGTGCATTCAGATTTGTGTGGGTATATGCAGACACCTTCTATTGGCAATAACTTGTATTTCATAACTTTCATAGATGATTATTCTAGGAAAACTTGGGTATATTTTTTGAAACACAAATCATAAGCTTTTGAAAATTTTAAGTAGTTTAAAGTCATGGTTGAGAAGCAAAGTGGGTACTACATTAAAATTCTAAGAACAAATAGAGGTGGAGAATTTGTGTCCAATGATTTCTTGAGTTTTTGCAAAGCAAATGGGATTAAAAGGCAACTGACAACTAGCTCTACACCACAACAAAATGGTATTGCAGAAAGAAAAAATAGAAAAATAATGGAAATGGCAAGAAGCATGATGAAAGCTAAACATCTACCAAATGAGTATTGGAATGAAGTTGTAGCTTGTGCAGTATATATTTTGGATCGGCCCCCCACAAAGAGTGTGAAAGATAAAGTAACACAAGAAGCATGGAGTAATAAGAAACATAATGTTTCTCATTTGAAAGTCTTTGGGTGTATTGCATATGCACATGTTCCTGATGGAAATAGGAAGAAATTAGATAACAAAGGAGAAAGATGTATTTTTGTGGGTTATAGTGAGCAATCAAAAGCATACAAGTTGTATAATCCCATCACAAAAAGGACTATAATCAGGAGAGATGTTAAGTTTCTTGAAGATGAAGAATGGATTTGGAATGAAAATCTACATCAAACAACAATTTGAGATGAAATATTTTGGTGAAGATCATGCTCCCAACAATGGCTCCAGTTCACATAATACAACATCAACACCTCAATCAGCTTCAAGATCTCAGTCAACACCTAGATATCACTCAAGTGATAGCTCAGGGTTAGATGGCACTCCAGTGAAGACAAGAAGTCTCAGGGAAATATATGAGGTAACTCAAGGTAATGATGATGATGATTTAATTTCTAATTTTGCTTTATTTTATGTTGTTGATCCAATATGTTGTGAAGAAGCAATTAAGTATGAAAGTTGGAAAAAGGCAATGGATGAAGAAATTGAAGCAATAGAGAAAAATCAAACTTGGCAATTAGTGAATCTTCCATAAGGAAAAGATGCAATAGGTGTGAAATGGGTCTATAAGACAAAGTTTAATGCTGATGGAAATGTTGTGAAGCATAAAGCAAGGCTAGTTGCAAAGTGTTTTTCACAACAACCCGGGATTGATTACAATGAGGCTTTTGCTCCAGCAGCTAGATTAGATAGAGTGAGAACAATGTTAGCAATAACAGGGCATCATAAATGGAAAGTTTATCAGATGGATGTCAAATCGGCATTTTTGAATGGGATATTACAGGAAGAAGTGTATGTGCATCAACCACTAGGTTATCAGATATTGGGTCATGAACATAAATTTTATATATTGAAAAAGGATTTATATGGTCTCAAACAAGCTCCAAGAGATTGGTACAACCGCATTGATTCATACTTCTTGAGCCATGATTTTAGCAAATGTAGCAGTGAGCCAACTCCGTACATTAAGGTAAATGATCAAGGTAAGGTCTTAATTGTATGCCTATATGTTGATGATCTGATATTTACAGGAAAATTTTCAATTGTGTTGTTTAAATCAACAATGAAAAAGGAATTTGAGATGAAATATTTGGGCTTAATGAAATATTTTATGGGCATAGAAGTAAGTCAAACAGATGATGGAATTTTCATTTGTCAAACAAAATATGCAAATAATGTGTTGAAGAGGTTCAAAATGTTGAATTGCAAGCCAACATCTACACCTATGACAACATATTAAAATTGAGCAAAGAAGACAAGGGCACAAAGGTAGATCCAAGTGGGTTCAAAATATTAGTAGGAAGCTTGATGTATTTGATGGCAATAAGGCCTGGCATTATGTATGCAGTCAGTTTGATTTCAAGGTTTATGGAGACACCAAGGAGTCACATTTGGCAAACATGGAAAAGGATTTTGAGATATGTTAGTGGAACAAGAGATTATGGCATCTTATATTCAAGGTCAGATGATTTCATACTAGTTGGATACACATACAATGATGTTGCAGGTAGCATTGATGATAGAAAAGCACATATGGATATATTTTTCATCTTGGTTCAAGAGCAATCTCATGGGCTTCACAAAACAACCCATTGTTACTATTTCAACTACAGAAGCATAATATGTAGCAGCAACATCGACAACATGTCAAGCAGTGTGGATAAGAAGAATTATGTCATATTTGATGCAAGATCAAGAAGGAGAAACACAAATTTACCATGACAATAATTCAACAATAAAACTATAAAAAAATCACGTTTTTCACAAAAGGAACAAGCACATTGATACTAGATATCATTTCATTAGAGAACTTATCAATAATGGTGAAATATATCTTGAATTTTGCAAGTCTGGAGATAAGTTTGCAGATATCTTCACAAAGCCCTTAACAAAAGAGAGTTTTGAAAACCTAATAAAAGGTTTGGGCATCATCAAGAAGTCAAGCTTAAGGGGGGGTGTTGGAAACGTAAGCTTGAAGGAGTCATCCAATCGTAGCTCAACAACCACCGACTAGCACTATCCCACCGTCAACCACCTATCCATCCCGCCGCAGATATCCAACCGTCACAACTACAGAGTCGTCCAACCATTTAACTCTACCGTCCAACAACCAAGAGTACAGTAGAAACATGCTTGTAAAATCTATTATAAATAGATCATTTTAGGGCTGCATAAGGCATACTTGAGGATGTAACTTCTTTTGCATAATAATATATTGAGCAACAACTCATATCTTTATATCTAATTGCATTTTTTCAGTTCTCATTTTAGTTTTTCTCTTGTATCCTTCTCCTACATTGGTGAGATATGGCCAAAGCATTTGAATCGAAGTGCTGTGGCAGTTGCAAGGTATCAATGGTGGGAAAAATTTGGTTTCTTTGTAGTTAATGTTAAGAACAATGAAGCCTCCATTTGTAATTGTTTTTCCAACACCAAATGTTACATGGGCACTACACATTGGGTGATGTCTTATATATGTTGATGTATATGTAACTTCGGAATGTATTTCATTTGTATATTTTATATATATTTATTGTACCCTTATAATAGATGTGTTATTCCTCTATAAGGAAGTGTCGTCATGTGGATTGACAAGTGTCGCAAGTGTGTGTACTTGCCGATGGGTTATTAGACCACCATTTGGGGTCGGCCCGGAATTATATATAATATAATGTGGATGTATCTAAGTAGACAAGTCGGCCCCAGTAGGTCACTGGGCAAAAAGGTGAGTATTGTTCGGATATCCACATCATCTATTTCGGGATACATCATCTATTTTGGGATCCTGCATGATCTATTTCAGGATATGCAGAATCTAGGGTTTTGCATGCACAGGCATGCATCCCAGTCACCAGTTTGATGCCTCCAGCACCTTATCCACCTTCTTCTAGCACCCGGGAGCCACTTACCACAGAGTTTTAGCCCTCCTAAGCTGAAAGGCGCCCACTTCTCACCTACTGCCAGAGAAGGGCGCACTTGTTCACCTACCACTGCAGTTCCACTTCAGTTACATTCAGTTAGCTCCGATTCTCCCTGATTTGAGGCTAGTTTCACTCCCGACTGACTGTATCACTTCCGTTTGACCTCCAGTTTGATTAGGTGACTTGTTCTGACTTCAGTTAGCCTCCCATGCGCCCCCACTGAGCCTCCAGATCCTATATCAGTGCTACACACTTCAGTTACACTTATTACACTCAGTTAGACTCAGATTGACACCTGGATGACTGGTTGTTGTGATTGATGAGCACCACCGATGATTGATGAGGACTTCTAGATAGAGTCAAGCTACTCCATTCAGTGATTCGAATGGCCTACTTAGTCAATTCGAATTGCTCAGTCATTGTGACAGTTTGTATTGTAATTCATTCACCCTTTCTGGGATAGAGAGCACTGCTGCATGTTTTGCACAGTTTTGCACCATATTTTCTATGTTCATCTGTTGTGATTGATTTACTTGTTCATTAGATCTGCTGTGACTAATTTTACATGGTATCAGAGCCATGACAGGGACAAGATTTCTTTTCTACAGGTGTTCTACATGAAGAGAGAGCAATCTTTGCTCACAAATATATTTCAGCAGCGGCATGCAAAATCTCATGTGCATTCGCTCATGTGCATGCAAGGCTGAAAACATAGTGTTTGTTTGTGTGTGATTTGCAGGTTTCTTACTTCCTCCATGTGCATTCGCTAATGCAAAGATGGAGACTTCTTCTTCACAAAATATTCTTACTCCATTCAACTATGATGAATGGAAACCAAAGATGATTGCATTCTTGAAGAGACAATGTCTTTTTGATATGTGCATTGGTAATACAAGAGTTTTTGATTCCGATGAAGAGGAGAATGATTGGCTCAATGATTGTGATAGAGCTTTTGGAGTAATATGTCTTGCTATGTCTCCTTGTATGCGCTACCTCAGTAAGACTGCTGAAAATCCAAGTGATCTATGGGTCCAACTTGATAGAGAATTTGGAAAGCAGGAAGAAGAGGATCATGCTAGCCTTTTGGAGAACAAGCCCAGTGAGATCTCCTTATGTGTTCTTTCCGATCATGTGTTGGGATCAACAATTGTTCAAGATGAAGAAGAAACTGTAGATTCAACACTCATTCTCTCAAAGTCTTCTATTTCGAATTCTGAGCAAGATAAACAAGCTCATACTCTAAATTCCGAAGAGGTTCTTGAATCCTCTCCTTCACATGAGTTTGTCGGCATGCAGAATAATGATCTACTTGAAGTTTTGGAGGTAAAATATGATTTTGGAGGTGAAGCATTCGCCCTCCTTGATTGCATGACTTCTATAAACTTATGTTCTATCATTTGCAAAGTTTCTCAGAGTTTTAATGAAGATGAAGAGCACTACCATTCGCTTGAGTTCAATTCTCATGCACTTTTTGCTGATTTTGGTTTTGATCTCACCCTTGTTGGTTCAAAGGAGATCTCAAGAAACCATTCATCTATTTTTGGAGCTGATTTAACTTCTATTGATAAGAAGTTCAAGTTTCAAGATCTATTTGATCCGATTGGAGCTATTCCTACCTCACTTGGTTCGAATCACAGGTTCCAGGATCATCCTCATATTTTCAGATTAGATCTCCTATCATCAAGGCGCATCTATCTATCTAATCAGAATTCAGTTCCGAGCATTTTTCAGATTTGGCCCTAAAAATTAGGGTTTCCATAAAAATAGGAATTTCTGGAAACTGAAGGCACAGCTGGAAGCTCCTTGCAAAAATCGAAGGTTAGAGCTTTGGATCGAGATTTTTGGCTGGGTAGATCTCTGGGAAACTCAAACCCTAATTCAGGGCTCTCCCTAGTGAACCCTGGAGGACAAAAAGGCAATTTTGAAGGGCAAGACTTTGCTGATCTCAAATTCTGAATGTACTAGGTTGATCAGCTCTCCAAGGCGCATCTTTCTATCCTTTCAGAATTTTGAAATTCACATTTTGAATTTTTAGGGTTTCTCTGACAAACCCTAATCCGGGACCAGATCCAGTTTTCAGCACTTCAAGTGGTAAGTCCTAAATCTTTTCTATTTCCATTTGAAGTACTCTTAAAGATGTCTCTCCACACCAAGCTTGAGGATAAGCTTGAAGGGGCTGATAACTTCCGAGCCTGGAAGTATAGGATTGGGCTAATCCTGGAAGAGAATGAGTTGGACTCATATGTGAAAGAAGACATCCCTATCCCAGAGGATGAAGAGGCCAAGGCATTGCACAAGAAGAACTTGGTCAAGGTAAAGAGAATCATTGCTGATTTTATCAAAGACCATCTCATACCCCATGTGTATTCTCTCAAGACACCAAAGGAGATGTTTGAATCCTTGACCAAGCTATTTGAAGGAAAGAACATAAATCGGAAGATGACCCTGTGGAACCAATTGAAAGCAGTAAAGTTTCAGAATGGAGAAACCATTCAATCTTATTTTTCAAGGGTCTCCCAGATCAAGGAACAACTAGAAGCAGTGGATGAAATGGTGGAGAATGGTGAAGTGGTGATGACCACTCTAAATGGCCTACCCAGGTCATGGGATTCCTTTATCCAAGGAATTTGTGCAAGGAAGAAGTTGATCTCCTTCAGTAGACTTCGAGAAGAATGCTCACAAGAAGAAGCAAGGCTTGTGGCTCGAGAAGAAAAGATGGGGAATGAAGATCAAGCCCTCACAGCACATACCAGGAAAGGTAAATCCAAGAAGGAAACATCTCATAATAGAAGATTCTCTCACCACCATTATCATAAAGATAAGAAAGATCTCAGATGCTTCAGTTGCAATGAGAAGGGACACTTTGCTTCAGATTGTCCCAAGAAGAAGAAAGACAACAACAACAACTTCAACAAAAAGAAAAAGAATAACAAAATAAGATATCATGCTCATGCTGCCGAAGATGATGAACCTCCAAAGAAGAAGGCTAGGGCAGAAAGTAGTAGTGATGATGACTCATCAAGTGAAGAAGAGTATGTTCTGATCTCTGCTCTCACAGGTACCATCTCCCATGGTTGTAATGATTGGTTGATTGATAGTGGGGCTTCCAAACACATGACTGGGTTCAAAGAATCTTTTGTGAACCTATCTGAACATGAATCACCCCACAAGGTGAAACTTGGGGATGATTATCAATACCCAATCAAAGGAAGTGGTGAAGCCTCCTACAACCTAGATTCTGGAAAATCTCTGAAGATGAAGGAAGTCCTCTATGTACCTAGGCTCAAGAAGAACTTACTCTCCATCTCTGCTTTAGATGCAAAAGGTATGAGGGTTGCATTTGTTGATGGCCAAGTCCTAATGTGGCCAAAGGGAAAGACCATAGATGATGCAGTAGTGATTGGAGAGCAAGAGGGAGGACTGTATAAATTGAAGGGACAACCTGAACATGCCATGATGCATGAATCCATGGAGCCAAGTGAACTTTGGCATAGAATACTTTCTCATATGCACTATAGGGCACTTCCAATTGCAAGCAAGGCAGTAGAGGGTCTTCCTGAAATCAAGACCAAACATGAAGGTGTTTGCAAAGGATGTGCAAAAGGTAAGAACATTAAGAAGGCTTTCCCAAGCAGTGAAAGTAAGGCAAAAGACATTCTGGAAATCATCCACTCAGATGTATGTGGCCCTATGTCATCCAGTTCCCTGAGTGGGTATGTTTACTATGTATCATTTATTGATGACTTCTCCAGAAAGACTTGGGTATACTTCTTGAAGGGAAAAGATGAGGTGCTTGATAAATTCAAGGAATTCAAAACCTTGATGGAGAATCAAACTGACAAGAAAATCAAGACATTCAGATCTGACAATGGTGGAGAATTCACCTCAAGTGACTTCAAGAAGCTTTGCAGTGATTCAGGGATTAAGAGGGAGTTGACTGCTCCTTATAATCCTCAACAGAATGGAGTTGCAGAAAGGAAGAACAGAACTATCATGGAAGCAGCAAGGGCAATGTTGCATGACCAGGATCTTCCTATGCATCTATGGGCAGAAGCAGCTAGAACAGCTGTATATGTGCATAACAGAACACCCCACAAGATATTGGACAACAAGACACCAGAAGAGGTCTTTTCTGGTAAGAAACCTGAAGTCAGCCATCTCAGAATATTTGGTTGTCCAGTATATACTCATGTCCCAAAAGAGAAGAGGACTAAACTAGATCCATCAGGAAAGAAGGGCATCTTTGTGGGTTATAGTGAAAGCTCGAAGGCTTACAGAATATACTTTCCAGGGTTCAAGAAAATTGATGTCAGCAGGGATGTAACATTTGATGAAAACTCAGCATTCATCAAATCAAGAAAGGCACCTACCGAAGTTTATGAAGAACCTAAGGAAACAAGATTTCAGGACACTATCATGACTGAAGCAGTTCCAGAAACTGTTCGTGAGTTTGAAGATCCACAAGAACCTGTCGATCCACCCCGTGAGGATAACTCTCACAAGAGGAAACCTGTATGGGCTAGAGAGCTCATTCATGATGCAGAAAGATTTGGCATTCCAGAAGAAGAACACAGAGCAAAGAAGAGAACCAGATCACACACCAGTTATGTTGCTTTACTCTGTGACATTATGAACAAAGAGCCTTCCAGTTATGAAGAGGCAGCAGAAAAGAAAGAATGGAAGGATGCTATGGTTGAGGAATACCAATCAATAATGAAGAATGATGTTTGGGATGTTGTCCCAAGACCTAAAGAGAAGTCTGTTGTGACTTCCAAGTGGATCTACAAAATCAAGCACGCTGCAGATGGCAGTGTAGAAAAATACAAAGCAAGATTCGTAGCTCGTGGTTTCTCTCAGAAAGAAGGAATAGATTATGAAGAAACCTTTGCACCTGTAGCCAGGTATACTTCCACCAGAACAGTACTTGCCCTGGGTGCAGCAATGAAATGGAAAATACACCAGATGGATGTCAAGACTGCTTTCCTGAATGGTGTAGTAGAAGAGGAAGTATATGTGGAACAACCACTGGGTTTTTAAATACACGACAGGGAGTCATATGTGTGCAGATTGAAGAAAGCCTTGTATGGCTTGAAACAAGCTCCCAGAACTTGGTATGGAAGGATGGACAGTTTTCTATCTAGCTTGGGCTTTACCAAGAGTAAAGAAGATTCCAATCTTTACTACAAGGTTGACTAAGGGAATCCAGTGATTCTACTCCTGTATGTGGATGACCTATTTGTGACAGGAGATGACAGACTAATTGCAGATACTAAGAGGAAGCTTGCAGCTGAATTCGATATGAAATATTTGGGAATGATGCACTATTTCCTAGGTATGGAGGTGTGGCAGAATGCAGGTGGGATCTTCCTTGGTCAAGGGAAGTACACAGTAGATATCCTGAAAAGATTCGGGATGATGGATTGCAAGGCCATGGCCACACCGATGGCATCGAATCTGAAGCTTCTATGTGATGCTTCATCTGAGCCAATTGATGTCTCTATGTATCGTCAGATGATTGGGTCCTTGATGTACCTGACGAACACGAGACCAGACATTTGCTTTGCTGTGAACACATTGAGCCAGTTCCTGACGGATCCAAGGAGTGTTCACCTGGTTGCTGTAAAGCATGTTCTGAGGTACCTGAAGGGTACAGTGGATTATGGGCTCAGGTATGAGGCGAATCAAAAGTTTAACCTGCAGGGTTATGTTGATTCAGATTGGGTTGGCAGTGCTGCAGACAGGAAGAGCACATCTGGGTGTTGCTTCAGTATGGGATCAGGTGTGATCTCTTGGTTTAGCAGGAAGCAGTCCTGTGTAGCACTGAGTACAGCTGAGGTAGAGTATGTTGCAGCCTGTTCAGCTAGTTGTGAGGCAGTATGGCTATGAAAGCTACTGTCTAAGCTATTTGATCTCCCGTTGGAGGCTACTGGTATCTTCTGTGATAACCAGAGTTGTGTGAAGCTGTCCGAGAACCCAGTGTTTCATGACAGGTCGAAACACATAGAGATCAAATATCACTATATCAGGGATATGGTGTAGAGAGGAGCTGTGAAGCTCTTATATGTTGCGACAGATGAGCAGATTGCAGATGTGCTGACGAAGCCACTAGCCAGGGTGAAGTTCGAGTACTTCAGAGAGAGGCTTGGCGTTCTTCGGATCGAGGACACTTCGAGGGAGAAGTGATGGACACATTTGCTGAAGCCATTCCAAGCATGTTGGAAGGAGGATCCTTCACATGGCTGTGGATGTAAGCGCTGGATGATGAGCATCAGGATGATGTTCTGGTTTTTGCTTGGATATGATCAGTTGGATCATTTTATGTATGTATGTACGCATCATGTTGGATGCTGGATATGATCAGTTGGATCATTTTATGTATGTATGTACGCATCATGTTGGATGCTGGATATGATCAGATGGATCATTTTTATGTATGTATGTACGCATCATGTTGATGCTGGATATGATCAGTTGGATCATGTGTATGTATTTTGTATATGCATCATGTTGGATGCTTGGACCATGTATCTGTATATGTATCAGGTGGATACATTGTATGATTAGGTGGATCATGTATGATGATATGTATCATGTATTTGTATTTGTATCAGGTGGATACATTGATGATCAGGAGGATCATGTATGATGATATGTATCAGGTAAATACTTGGTATGCATCAGTTAGATGCATTGATGATCAGGTGGATCAGGTATGATGACATGCAGCAGGACATTGCAGTGATGATCAGGATGATCATAGATGACGAGCTTCAGGATGTTGCTCCAGATGACATGCAGCAGGACGTTGCAGTGATGATGATCAGGATGATCATGGATACATCAGGATGATGTATGGTGAGTATCAGTTTGATACTCTGTGGCCGTGGAACAGGTTGTGCAGATAAGCATGTAATTTGTGCCCTGGGAGATTTGCAGATGGTCTTTCGAGGTTTTTCCTATGGCATGTAATTTGGTGCCCTGGGACATCTGGCAAATGCTCTTTCGAGGTTTTGCTTGGGAGGACATATAATTTGTGCCCTGGGAGATCTGCAGATAGTCTTTCGAGGTTTTTCCTATGGCATGTAATTTGTGCCCTGGGATATCTGGCAGATGCTCTTTCGAGGTTTTGTCCTATGGCATGTAATTTGTGCCCTGGGCGATTTCAGGTCGGAGTTGTGTACCCGTAACATCCTGAAATGCTCATTCGAGGTTTTGCCATGACCACATGTAATTTGTGCCCTGGGAGATCCGATAGGTTGAGCTGTGTGCTCGTAATCAGTCCTGGGATGCTCTTTCGAGGTTTTGTGGTGACCACATGTAATTTGTGCCCTGGGAGATCCGATAGGTTGAGCCTTGTGCTCGTAATCAGTCCTGGGATTCTCTTTCGAGGTTTTGTGGTGAGGTCACATGTAATTTGTGCCCTGGGAGATCCTATAGGTAGAGCCGTGTGCTCGTAACAACCTGGGATGCTCTTTCGAGGTTTTGTGACGCACGTAATAAGTCCTGAGGATTCCACAGTATGGCCAGTGATGATGAAGACCTGCAGGTGGTGGGCCTACATCCAGTATGAAAAAGGACTGGATCTGTAGAACTTCCTATGACGAGTAGAGTCAGATATTGGTTGAGATAGCAGCAGTAGTGACGATGATGATGACGATGCATCGATGACGATGATCCAGAGAAGAAGACTTGTCTAGCAGATCTGTGTCGAGAAATACCTTCCTAGTTAAGAGGGAGTGTTGATGTATATGTAACTTCGGAATGTATTTCATTTGTATATTTTATATATATTTATTGTACCCTTATAAGAGATGTGTTATTCCTCTATAAGGAAGTGTCGTCATGTGGATTGACAAGTGTCGCAAGTGTGTGTACTTGCCGATGGGTTATTAGACCACCATTTGGGGTCGGCCCAGAATTATATATAATATAATGTGGATGTATCTAAGTAGACAAGCCGGCCCCAGTAGGTCACTGGGCAAAAAGGTGAGTATAAATAGAGATAGGAGATCTCTATTTTATTCACTCGGAAAAGTAACTATCTCTCTCTCTGAAAAGTGGCGCACTAGTGAGGAGGAGGAGGATCATCTGCTAGGAGACTATCTCAGTATTATTTGGTTGTATTTTGGTTGAGCCATTGCTCTCTCTATCTCTGAGGAATTTGTGGGGTTTTTCACCTTAGGGGTTTCCCCACGGAAACTCTGTGTCTCTTGTCTCTATGCTTTTGATTCTTGTGATGCTTGTCATATTATGATTGTCATGCATTGATATACTATAGATGTTATTCTCTCAGCAAAGATCCTATAGTATTGTGAATTAATACTAAAAATTTAACAATATATTCTATTGAGGACACTATCATTAGGTGGCACACAGAATGAGTAGTTGCAATGCTCTTTGGGTGCCTGGAATGGACCATGTTGGAATAAAAACGCAGGTGGTGGTTGAAAAGAAACTAATATCTGAAATAGGATTATTAAATAAGTTTTTTTTTGTCTCTATAGGTTTTAGAAGACTCGAGAGTAATAATTGATTGGGTTGTTGGGAAAACAAATCTTCATGTAGAAACTTTAGACTAGTGATGTACATACTACAAGGACAAAGGAGCTTCAAAGAATTTTTCAGTTTATCTCCTTTATATTATTTATTGTCAGCTGAATATAGTGGCAAACAATTTGTTAAAGAAAGCAGCGAGGCAGGTTGAGGGCTTGCATTTCTCTAAAGAATTCAAGATAACTCTGTGGTGTCAAAAGGTACTATTTATCTTTAAATTGAGAACCTAGTTTCCGCTTTTTGAATTTCTTCAATGAGTTTTTTTGTTTTGTTTTAAAAGGGAAGATTGCAAGGTTTATATTTGAAGTATTGGTTTTTGTATGAAGGATGGTGAGTATCTATGTAATGTTATTATGTAAGTACAATGATGATAGTACTGTAAGTGATGGGATTCTTATATAGGATTATGATACGACTGGGGGGTGATAGAATTTTAGTGGTGAATGAGATAATGTAACATAGTATTATAGATATTGTTATCTTTGATTCATAATATGAATAAAAACAAACAATTTTTATTTTTATTTTTTATGAAAAGGATTATCAAGACATGATCCTAGATGTGAGTAATTTATGGCTAGAATTTTAGTGGTGAATGAGATAATGTAACATGATGTTATAGATATTGTTAGCTTTGATTCATAATATGAATAGAAAGAAACATGCTTTTTTTTTATGAAAAGGATTATCAAGACATGATCCTGGGCATGGGTAATTTATGGATGAAGTGTAGAAGTGGAAAGAGAAATATGGAGGAAATTTTTTGTGACCAGGAACATTTTGGGTGACTCCCTTAATTGGTCTCTAGAGTGATTCACTATGGGCGCCTCCCTTGATTGGTATTGAGAGTGCTTCACTATGGGTGCCTCCCTTAATTGGTCTCGAGAGTGCTTCACTATGGGTGCATCCCTTAATTTGTATTGAGAGTGATTCACTATGGGTGCCTCCCTTAATTGGTCTCGAGAGTGATTCACTATGGATGATAAAATATCATAAGCAATGACTAAGGCCTTTGTCCAGCTGTATAAAGAAGGTATTATTTACAGGCTCAGTTGTTTGGACAGTCAATATGCTTCAAATTTCCAATGAGATTTTCTAACTGCTTCAACAAGATATTATCAACTGGTGATTTAGGATTGTATGCTAGGACAGACCATTTTTTATATCGAAGTAGACCATATTAATATCAAAACATGAACACTACTCAAAGTGCTTAGGTATAAATCCCCAATGGAGTTTGGAGTTCTAACATATTTTTCTTATACTTTAGAGGAGGATTTGGGGGAGATTGTTGTAGCAACGACAAGGCATGAAACAATGCTAGGGGACATTGTAATTGTAGTTCACCTTGTAGATCAAAGATATATGCATTTGCACAATAAGTTTCCCATTCACCCTTTAAACATAAGAAAATTCATATCATATGTAATATAGCTTGTTGATCCAAACTTTGGAACCGGTGTTGTTAAGATTACTCCAACTCATGATCCAAACGATTTTCTTGTGGGGAAGAGCCACGATTTTGAATTCATAAACATATTTGACAGTATGATTAATAGAAATGGGGGGAAATATTTTGAAGGATGGAAGAGCTTTGATGCTCAAGTTGTTGTGACTAAAGATTTGAAAATCGGGCCTTTACAAAGGTACTCAAAACTAGCACAACTACTTAACTAGTGGACGATGAACACCTATAGGCCACAAGCTAAGCGACAAAAACAAGTTATATGTTACTTATTCTCCATCCATAGTTGTAATCACCCATTGTCTATGCCTCAGCTACCTGTTATGTCTACCACAATCAGATAACAATTATTTTTTATATTCTTTTTTTTTATAATTGTTTATTTCAAATTTGGAACAACGACCATAAAATCAATCTAGATAGTAAACTTGTCTCATCCTCCTGCAATCTAGGAAAAGAATAGATACTAGTTCACCCCAAATTCTAAAATATAAGCACCTATTGATGTAATAATGAGATACACCTTGGCATATGTTCTTGAAGCAATGATATGTTCTCCTCTATCCGATGCATAGGATGATATAAGGCACCATGAATTGTGGGAATGAGTGCACATAACATGGATTAAACAATGCGCAGAGGCATCCACTTAATAATGCACATAAGAAACAATGAAGACAATGCCCAGATTTTCAAGATATCTCAATGTACAGAAGTTGTAAACCTGCAGACGTCAAAACCATAATGCAGGTGTTAAAACCACACATTGAGGAAATATTGAACTCATATATCGGTTAAAGGGGAAACTCATACAAAGAGATGGATATACCACATAGGAAAGGATCAAACCCACGTGTATAAAAGAATAATCCCATGCGCAGAGACATAGGATTCTCTTCTCTCAGTGATAAAATTCTCATTGAATATTCAAGTTACAAATTCTCCATTGCTCAAAAAGTTATGTTCTAGTCAATTAAAATCGCATGTTAAAAGGTTGTTTTTTTTACAACTAGGAATCTATATATCTTAAGGATGTGTCTATAAACTATGCCAGATCCATCTCAAATGTTAAATGAAAGAACGATATACTTACTCAGAAGGTGTTGTCACCAGATTTGTACTAAGATGAAGACCATCCTAAATACCCATAGATAGTTTAATGTTAAAAGATGTTTATTCATAATTTTGTTAGCTCACCTTTGCCATAATTTTGGAAACTTCCTGCCACGATTAATGAAAAAGTGATTAAGGTAGTTGCATTCGTCAATGTAGTTCTATACCTAGTTGCATGTTTACCTAGCTAAGGGGTTGATTTGACTATTCGTAGGAATGAAAATTAGCAGCCTGTTATTTGCACTATGATTAATCAATTTGATAGATGGGAGAGTCAACCATTAGTTAGTATAGTTGGGTAATATTTCTAGCAGGTATAAAACATTGAATTTAAATTTGAAGTAAAACCCTTAAACCTTGAGATCTATTTTTGTTCGAAAGGAGCCTATAAAATATATTTGGGCAGCATGATTAATGGCCACTTAAATAGCCTTGGATGCCTACAATGCCAACCAAAGGAAATGAAGAATAGCTTTGATCCACCTAAGGTGATGACATAATCACTCCCCTCCTTTAGTAGTTGGCTTAACTCCAAAGATTGAAGATTAGTCACTGTTGAAGGCACAAGCGTCGAACCCAATCGATCATGCTTAAACCTCTCACTTATATCAAATACAACTTTGACACCTCATAATGTTAACATGTTACATCTAATGATAATTATTGCTACTTTGAAAGGAGAACACTCAATCATACATCTAATGATAATTATTGCTACTTTGAAAGGAGAACACTCAATCATACATCTAATGATAATTATTGCTCCTTTGGTTTATTAAGTTTAAACAAAGTGTTTCAAATGTATTCTAATGGTGAGTAACTATGATAACAAGGATCCTAAGGTAATTTGATGTTGATACTGCATCAAACCGCCAATCACACCATTTTGTTTTATTACAAAGTGTTTCAAATGTATTCTAATGGTGATTAATTGTGACAACAAGGATCCTAAGGTAACTTGATATTAATATTATGTTGATGTATATGTAACTTCGGAATGTATTTCATATATGTTGTATGTACTCCTATAGAGATGGTTTTATTCCTCTATACGGAAATGTCGTCATTTATATTGTAAGTGTCGTAACTTATACTTGATGGGTTATTAGACCGCCTTGTTGGGGTCGGCCCTGTATAAGTCATGTGGGTCAAAGGGTTATTAGACCGCCCTATTGGGGGTCGGCCATGTGGGTCGAAGGGTTATTAGACCACCCTATTGGGGGTCGGCCCAGTCAGCATTATGTTATGTGGTTAAGTTCGAGCTTACATGAGTTAGGTAAAAAGGCAAGTCAAGTCAAGTATAAATAGAGTGAGGGAGGCACTCTATTTGCTCACTCACTTCTCACACATGCACTCAAGGAGGAGTGGCGCACTTATGGAGGAGGAGGATCTGCTGCTAGGTTATGGCTATATCTTTTGGTTGGTTGTATCATTGCTCTATCTATCTCTGAGGAAGTTATTGGGGTTTTTCACCTTTATGGTTTTCCCCAAGTAAATCTTTGTGTCTCTTGTGTGCTTGCATTATTGTCTCCATGATTGATATGCTGTAGATATGCTGTACATGTTGTTCTCTCAGTTAAGATCCTAGATCAGATTGAAGTAAATTCTGAAAATTTAACATATTATATCCAACAAGTAGATTGCTTACTCTTTACATGGCCGCAAAGCATAAAACATAAATTGACAAAGTATTTAATGGAGTTTTTTTTGTCTAGGTATTAATTAAGAATGTCAATTATTAATGTCAAACATGGTTTGAACATAAACAAAGCTTGGAGGGCAAATGAAACATGATGTAGATTGCCTAAACAATGGAATCAATGACGATCAAAACAAGGGACTAAAGCCTAAACGATGCTGGGAATGAAGTAACTAAGACCTTAGGAGAAGAGAACCTTCATTGAAACAATGGAAAGCTACATATGTATGACATCAAACTACTAGTGGAAAGATCTAGTTTCCTATTGTTCCAGAAATATTTTATGAGTATTCACTTTCATGAAGAAATAATTATAACCATTTGAAATTTTTAGTCAATCTCCTATTGAATAATCAAAGGAGGAACAAGATAAATCCGAGAGAAAGTTATGCAATATTTAAATAAAATCCTCTCAAAGAAAGGGACCAATGTATGAAGGACTTGAAAATTCCATTGGGGGTACTTGAGAGTCACTTGGAAGATCAAGAGTCACCTGAAGACCAAGGGTCACTGGAAAACTAAGAGTCAATCTTATATGTATAAAATGTACTCTTGACCTCATGAGAAGTGGGGAGCTTCTCCTCGTAAAATTTCTATAAACTATTTTGGAAATTATAATGAGGAGAAGCCCTTGCTGAATGAGCTATTTGGAGATGAATTTCAAGTTCAAGACCTCAATGCGTAGAATTTTTTTGCTAATTTGTAAAGTTTCAAAATTTTCGAGAGATTTTTTTTCTATATTGCATACTGTTGTGCTGTAGAAGTAGCATATGTTTATCTAATTAGTCTCTAAGATGGTTTTCCTATATCTATAGGCATATTACTATAATCAAATGTTCATTTTTCATATTGTTTTGGTATGCATTTGGTTACTTATGTTTCTATCCTTGTTTATGCAGTAATTGTTTACTAAAGATAAAAGCAATGACATATTTGGTGCTATGTTTTTATATATGATTCTATTAGCTAACCCAAACATCATTATGCATATTATATTATGTCATGTACCAAATATTGCATTGGGTCACAATGGCCTAATCCCATTGGCCATATTCATGAGAGTTTATCAAATTGATGCTAAAGGTCAAATAATTGCCAAGGAGGAAAATTACTAGTTTCCTAGGTTTGGGGTGGAAGCTTTGGGATTTGGAATAAGGGGGATAATAAATGATGTTTGAACATTAGAATGGCATAAATATTTAATAAAGGATATAAATAAATATATACAAGTTAAAATCAAAGTGGCATTTGATCATGAAGACACATGGAGGAAGTGGGACCCACATATGGCTAGATTTCCCCACTACACTTGGCATCATTTTCTCACCATTTCAAATTCAAGGTGAATGGTAACATAATTGGGGGAGTTCAAAAGGTATTATTCATGACATGACTCATCCAAGTCGATATATAGAGGAATATTAACTCCCATGGAAGAGGAAGAGGCAATTTGGAGCTAGTGGGACACTTGGGCTAGATTCCCTAGCTCTACGACAACAATGATGAAGATGCTATGACACCTATGACACGAATCAGACCTGAAGGATGAAATATGACATGTCAGGGCTAAAAATAGCCTCCAAGAAGGCGCTCAAGGGAGTTAGGTCAGCTAAGATGCTTCCACATGTGATTTGGTGGAAGTGGGAGACTAGGAATTGTTGTACAAGTGGCATTCTTTGGAATCTCTTCCCAACTTGAGTTGGCATGAGTATCTTGGAAGGAATTTGAACCATGGAGGACATTGGAAGTTTATAAAATTCATGAAAAAAGAAGAATAGCGGCTTTTTATCATTTGAGAAATTTGCAATTGCATTTGTGAAGAGGGAGAGCTAGTGGATGACTAGTTTCTTTCCTTAGGCCATTTCGAGGGTGAAAGATTCCCATCCAAGTTGGTAATTGGAAAGGCCATTCAGAACTTTCATTTGTAGCTTTAATGGATTCATTTGTTGCAGGTGTAAGCTACAGGGCATATCATGGTTTCTTCTAATGCATCACATTTTCTCAACCATTTCCAGTTTTGAAGGCATATTCTTGCTCCTTAAGGGAGGGCGTTTTTGGTGAGATATTGTACTCTTTGGGGGAGCTTCTAATGCCCCATTTATTTTTTAATATGAATTAAATATTCTGTTATTCATCTCCAGAAAGTTTCAGGTCGAAATTCCAAGTAGAAATGTATAAATCTCATTTTTAATGAAAGAAGAGTGTCATTTCCCCACTACCTTGTTGTGAACCAATGTAATGTTGATGGATTCGAATGGATAAGTAAAATAATGATGGTTTATGGATGAATGGAATGTTATTGATGTATTATACAAGTTTCATGTTCAGTACTGAAGCATTTGAAGTCATTTTACTCAGTTTATTTACATTTGGAGAAGATTTGGTGCCATTTCCCCAAGGGTCTAACTAGTGATTTTTGATGTTGTTTGGGAGAAGGTTAGAGCAGACTTAATAACTGATTAATGGTGCATATGAGACCTTAATAATACCCCTGATACATTCCCTACCTATTTTCAGAAATTTGAGTGGGTTTGGAGGCATTTGGGAAGCCATTTTCAGTATTTAACCCGGGGGGATTTGAACCTCAAATTGCTAGTTAAATTCCATACTTTGTCCAGAATCTTAAAAAAGTTTGAAGAAGTCTTTTGATGGCAATAAATAATCCCTGAAAATAATAATCAAGTACAAATATCATTCATACACCTTCCTTGAATATTTGAAGGCATTTGGAGCCAATTTGAGACCTAGAGACCAATACTAGTCAAAGGGAAATTACTAGTAAAGTTCCCTACATTGGCCATAATCGAAGAGTATTTGCAGAAATATTTTAAAGGTCCAAAAGCATCCCTGAAACACATATTTATGTTCTAAAATAATCCATATACCTTCTCAGAATATTTGGGAGAAATTGGAGCAATTTGGAGACCTAGAGCTCAAAACTAGTCAAAGGTCGAACTAGGGAAAAAAAGTGAAAATTGTCATTTTAATAAAATTCCTAACAAGGGACATTACAATGGTATCAGAGCATGGCCCTTGCACCCATGGATTAGGTACATACATTCAAGAATAATTGGAAGCCATGTCTTACTATTATGATGAATCCTATGAGTACAATTCTTATGAGGAATATGCAGATGCTTATGAGCAATATGAAGCAGAATGTGAATGGTACGAGGAAGAGGTGCCATCATGCATACCTTCTTACAATTTCAGGAGAAATGAAGATTAGTCTTATGACTTTAAATCTGATGAAGATGAGTGTGTCACACCAACCAAGGATAATTCTATGAATGAGTTACAAAGATGGAGAGAAACATATAAAACCTTGCCCCAACAATATCAAAAATATCAAGAATATATTGCTTTGAAAAAAAATACACAAAATGCCATGTCTTTTGAGTACTATGCTGAACATAGCCAAAAAATGAAGATGCGGAGTTAGTAAAGAAAGGTTTATGCCCTTATTGTAAAGAACCTTGGAGAGAGTATCATATATGTGTGCATGAAATGAGGGTGAGTGAAAAGCTCAATGAAATATCTGAAGCTTCCGCGAAGGCATGTATGTCCTACTTGAGGAGAGTTTTTGGGAATTATTCAAAAAGAGATTCCAAAGATATTGATCCTAAGGAAAACAAGGGGCAAAATGCATCAGCTTGCTTGAAGGAGCAAAAGGAAGAGACATCACAAGAGCTTGAAGAAGATTCTATTGAAAATGTGGAAGATCATTTCGAGACACCTTCTAGCTTAGACATGAGCCAAAGAGCATCTATTGATGGATGCTTAAACTATGAAGGAGTATCTACTGATGGGTGATCACACCTATATGTTGGTGACATAGAGATCACTTTTGAAAGTGTTGCTGCAAGCCCAAGTTCCATTAAGCATGATAATGAATACCTTGTAGCAATTGAAGAAGAACCAAGAACAACTTCCCCATCACCACTTGAGCTTCATGAAGTTGGTCCAAGCAAAAGTGAAGAAGATGAGGAGGCTCATTTGCAATAGCTTCATTTTCTTGAAGGGTCCTTAAAGATGAATGAAAAGAAGATCCAAGAGTCCCTCAACATTCTCCATGACACTCAAGCATTGGTGTCAAATTCTTATTGGAGAGCTACTTCATTGGAGGAAACATCCCTCCTTGAAGACACAGAGAAGATTCAAAGAGCGATGTGCCACATCAAAGGTAATTTCATGTCTTTGATTTTTGATAGAAACCATTTGTTTGAGCTTAATGAATTGTTAAATGATGCATACTTGAAGAATAATGAGGATAATCATAAGCTCACAATTCAAAATGAGCAACTTCTTGAAAAGTTGCAAGATACTTGGTTTTCCTCCTATGTTTCAGATTGTCAAGTGGTAGATTGTTTGGTGGATTCTCATGACATGGTGGATCATGAGAAATGTGGAAATTTGAATGTTCTTGATGTGTTTGAATATGAACTTGAAGATATCCAAACACTTGATGTGGTGGAAGAGGAACTTGAATTGTCTCTTGATGAAGGTTATGCAATTTTTAAAGAAGAGCATGATTCCTCTACATTGGAACCAATCTATGACAAAGGTTTCACACTTTTGAAGGAGCTGCGTGATACTACCCATATGGATCCTTCCCATGATGAAAATTCTGCATGTTTTGATCATTTGGGTGAGTTAGTTCATTCTCCTACATCCTACAATTCCATGTTTTGCAACATTAGTCTCCATGAAGAATGGGTGAAAGGTTTTTTTTTTATGGTGCCACATGAGGAGTATGGAACTCCTAGATTTACCTTTTATGATGACATGGTTGGAGCACATTCTTATTCACATTTTTAGCAGCATCCTTTGTTACTTTATGATGATGCACATCTACCTGGATGCTCCTATGATATGCATTTGAGTCACTTGAAGACTCATGGTTTTTCTTGCTCAACACTTGGTTCATTTGATGTTGGAGGAACTTCATCCAAAACTTGGGTGAATAGATTTATGATTGAAGAATATTTTTGTTGGAAGCCACATACTTTGTTACATCTTTATGATTCTCACATTCATGGATGTATGGGTGAGACTTCTTTGAGTCCTTTGAAGTCTCCTTGTTTTTTATGCTCATTATTTGGTTCAGATTTTAGTGGAGATTCTTCATTCACTTCTTGGATGAAGGAATACATGGCTGAATATTTTGATGCATATCACATCCTTTTGGAGCAGCATTATAGGACATGTGATCCTCACCTATGTCATTGGAGTGTATTTGATGGGTCACTTGAAGATTGTATGCACTTGGAAAATGGTGGTCTACTTGTTTGGAGGTATAAGCACTTTCATGACTCTTTGATGAAGCATCTCCTTGATGTACATTTTCATTATGTTGTTATGTACTTTGATGATATATATTTTGTACTCATGATGTTTGGAAGAATTCATATAAGAAACTGGGATCCAGGAATCCTCATATCAGATGGTATGGGTTGGAGAGCACTCTTAATTGTTGGGGTGCAATACAAGCAATGGGACCTTGGAATAAGTTTTGTCTCATTGGTTTCAATTTTTTTGGGGAAACAAACAGTATGGGAGATGGATTTCCCACTTAATAAAGTGATTTTTATCAGAGTAATGCAGCATCAAGCATGGTGGTTCCTCTCTAAAATCTTCATGGAATCTCGAAGACTCAAAGTTGGGCAACTCAGTGGCAACTTCAAAGAATTATACAGAAAGCAGGTTCTTCAACACCCATGTTTGAAATTGCTTGAGGACAAGCAATATTGGGAAGGGAGGATTTGTCATGTCCCAAATATTGCATTGGGTCACAATGGCCTAAGCCCATTGGACATATTCACGAGAGTTTATCAAATTGATGCTAAAGGTCAAATAATTGCCAAGGAGGAAAATTACTAGTTTCCTAGGTTTGGGGTGGAAGCTTTGGGATTTGGAATAAGGGGGACAATAAATGATGTTTTAACATTAGAATGGAATAAATATTTAATAAAGGATATAAATAAATATATACAAGTGAAAATCAAAGTGGCATTTGATCATGAAGACACATGGAGGAAGTGGGACCCACATATGGCTAGATTTCCCCACTACACTTGGCATCATTTTATCACCAATTCGAATTCAAGGTGAATGGTAACATACTTGGGGGAGTTCAAAATGTATTATTCATGGCATGACTCATCCAAGGTTGAAATATAGAGTAAGATTAACTCCCATGGAAGAAGAAGAGGCAATTTGGAGCTAGTGGGACACTTGGGCTAGATTCCCTAGCTCTATGACAACAATGATGAAGATGATATGACACCTATGACACAAATCAGACCTGAAGGCTAAAATATGACATATATGACATGTCAGGGCTAAAAATAGCCTCCAAGAGGGCGCTCAAGGGAGTTAGGGCAGCTAAGATGCTTCCACATGTGATTTGGTGGAAGTGGGAGACTAGGAATTGTTGTACAAGTGGCATTCTTTGGAATCTCTTCCCAACTTGAGTTGACATGAGTCTCTTGGAAGGAATTTGAACTATGGAGGACATTAGAATTTTATAAAATTCATGAAAAAAGAAGAATAGTGGCTTTTGATCATTTGATAAATTTGCAATTGCATTTGTGAAGAGGGAGAGCTAGTGGATGACTAATTTCTTGCCTTAGCCAATTTCGAGGGTGAAAGATTCCCATCCAAGTTGGTAATTGGAAAGGACATTTAGACCTTTCATTTGGAGCTTTAATGGAGTCATTTGTTGCAGGTGTAAGCTACAGGGTAGATCATGGTTTCTTCTAATTCATCACATTCTCTCAACCATTTCCAGTTTTGAAGGCATATTCTTGCTCCTTGAGGGAGGGCATTTTTGGTGAGCTATTGTACTCTTTGGGGGAGATTATTATGCCCCAGTTATTTTGTAATATTAAGTAAATACTCTGTTCTTAATCTCTAGAAATTTTCAGGTCGAAATTCCAAGTAGAAATGTATAAATCTCATTTTTAATGAAAGAAGAGTGCCATTTCTCCACTACCTTATTGTGAACCAATGTAATGTTGATGGATTTGAATGGATAAGTAAAATACTGATGGTTTATGGATTAATGGAATGTTATTGATGTATTATACAAGTTTCATGTTCAGTACTGAAGCATTTGAAGTCATTTTACTCAGTTTATTTACATTTGGAGAAGATTTGGTGCCATTTCCCCAACGGTCGAACTAGTGATTTTTGCTGTTGTCTAGGAGAAGGTTAGAACAGACTTAATAACTGATTAATGGTGCATATGAGACCTTAATAATACCCCTGAGACATCCCCTACCTATTTTCATAAATTCGAGTGGGTTTGGAGGCATTTGGGAAACCATTTTCAGTATTAACCCGGGGGGGATTTGAACCTCAAATTGCTAGTTAAATTCCATACTTTGTCCAGAATCTTAAACAAGTTTGCAGAAGTCTTTTGATGGTAATAAATCATCCCTGAACATAATAATCAAGTACAAATATCATTCATACACCTTACTTGAATATTTGAAGGCATTTGGAGCCAATTTGAGACCTAGAGACCAATACTAGTTAAAGGGAAATTACTAGTAAAGTTCCCTAATTTGGCCATAATCGAAAGAGGATTTGCAGAAGTATTTTAAAGGTCCAAAAGCATCCCTAAAACACATATTTATGTTCTAAAATCATCCATATACCTTCTCAGAATATTTGGGAGCAATTGGAGCAATTTGGAGACCTAGAGCTCAAAACTAGTCAAAGGTCGAACTAGGGAAAAAAGTGAAAAATTGCCATTTTAATAAAATTCCTAACTAGGGACATTACATATTAGCTGCATTTCATCTATTGCATTCCAAAAAAAAATGAAATAGTGGATCATGCCATAATTGTTGAAATCTCAAACCACAATGGATTCCATATTTTGAATGGGTTCACTATTCCAAATGGTGTTAGGTCTAATTAGGACCTTTCATCGGGGGTAAATCTTGTTGTTTGCACTGGGCATTTTCATCATATCAACAATTTTTGGTGCTAGAAGGAGGGATTGATGGCAAGCTACCCCGTGTAGAGACTCATTTTCTTTATGTATTATTTGTTTATGGATCTTCCCCAAATCTCTGTGTGGGAGGCCAATATTGCATTGGAACCACAAGAACCTCTACATGACCTTACAAGAAAGGCAGTCGATTATTTGCCGAAATTCAACGGTGAAGGGAATAATAATGTAATTTGCATCTGCTTAATATTGTTAATGAGGATATAGTTTGCAGGTTGTTTCCTTTCACTTTCAAAGGTAAAGATTCAAGCCGGTATGATGTCCTACCAATTTACACAATCCATAATTGGTCTAGTTTTGAGAAAGTGTTTGAAAATGTTTATGGTGAAGATTATAGTGTGTGTGAAATGCATTAGGAATTTGTTGAATTCAAAATGGAAGATGGATAATCCATTCAAGACTTCAACATGATATTCCATCAATCTTTTTATCACCTTCATGACGAACACAAACATTCATCTGCAATTGTATGTGAATGGCATGTGCATGCTTTCCCTAAGACAATAGTTATGGTCATTTTACAAAAAGGGATAAATGATTTTAATGAAGCCTATGGGAGGCTCAAATTCTCTCCATAGATATAAAACAATATCCTATCACTCTATCTTACCCTTTTGATATCATTGACAAAAGGAATGGTGAAGGCATATTAGTTGGATCATAACCTATTGGATCAAGGAATCAGGTTAAAAGAGATGATTATAGGTATGTGTGTTCACAAGTAAGAATTGACAAAAGAAAGGTAACGCTAGGAAAATGATTAGATCATTCATGTAAGTCACAACCTTATTCAAAATCTTGTAATGTTATATACCTATGGGGGAATAATATGGGGTACCTAGGGAGGTACTTGAGGGGAATAAATGATTTAATGGGTGCCCAAAAGGGAATAAACTATGTAATATGTACCCAATGGGGATAAATAATGTAATGTGACCATTAATAATGGAATATGGTCCACTTGGTGGTTGGGGGTTAGTTAAAAGAAATAATATAATAATAAGCATAGACCCCTAAGTATAATAATGCAAAAGTATAAAAATACATGAGTATCATTGTATTAATCATGATGAAGATTATTCTTGTAGTTATCCTTAACCCGAAAATTGAATCACAACAAATTTATAGAACACTTAAACTTCAGAAATACCCAAAAGACACTCACCATGAGAATAAAACCAAGATATAGAGAAACCCTTACGGTAGGGTAACACCATCAAATACTCTTTAAGGAAGGAATCACTCCACAAGCCATGCTTGTAGAATAATAATCTTCAACATGATTAATACAATGATACTCATGTATATTTATACTTTCTCATGAGTATACTTAGGGGTCTATGCCTTATTATTATATTATTTCTTCTAACTAACCCCCAACCACCAAGTGGACCATATTCCATTATTAATGGCCACATTACATTATTTATCCCCATTGGGTACACCTTACATAGTTTATTCCCTTTTGGGTACCCATTACATCATTTATTCCCCTTAGGTACCTCCCTAGGAACCCCGTATTATTCCCCCTAGGTATATAACATTACACCCCCCTTAAAAATGTTTCAACCTCGAAACATGAGAGGAAGACATATAATAAGATCGACTAAGAAAATTAGTCAATTGATACCAAGCGCGGGAATCCATCCAACCGAGTGGAATGTGACTACGTGGTCTAATTGTTTTTGGCTTCCTTGATATTGATTTTTGTTCTTGTGGTTCCAATAGGTTGTTGCACTTCTTTGGTATCTCTTTGTATTGCTCATATTTCTCCATGCATCTCCATATGCTTTCTTTGTTGGTTCCATTGTGGTCCATAGTTGGTTTGTTGGCGCTCCCAACTTGTCCTTGATGACTGTTGCTTCTCAAAGTGGTGTGGGTGGCGATATGCAGCGACTTGAACAATAGGTGCATCTTTCTCTACCTTCATAACATGTGATTCCTTGGAATCATGTAGCTCCTTAGATTCTTCTTCTTGCAAATGCTTTTCTTGGGAATTTTCTTCATGGGATTTTATAGTATCTTCTTTTGATTCCACCACAGACTCTTCATCTGATGTGTCATTCACTACTACAACTAGTTCCCCCATGGATACTTCATCTTGTGCCTTCTGGGTTTCTTTTTGTTTTATAAGAGACATATCTTGCAATGCAATTTTCTTTTTCTTGTACCAAAGCTTTAAAAACTTATTTTCTGCTAATATTAACTGTACCCACTGATTGCATCCAAGGATATCCCAAAATAACATCCACATCATCCATATCTAAAGCATAAAAATATGAATGCAATACATATTTATCCATAGCAATCTTTGAATCTTTAAAAATTTGAAAAGTTTCACTACCAACTTGTGTGTTTGAATATGTTGGGCCGGAACTTGCAATTTTTTTGCCAAATTAATATGTATGAAATTATGCTTGCAACTAGGGCTAATAGAAACAAGAATATTCTCCTTTTGAATACATCAATGAAATTTCAATATAGAAAATAGACCCTTATGCCCTTCTTGATCTTTGTTCTTGGCATGAGACCACTTGTCTAAAAGGATTTGTTCAATGTCTTCATCAAAAAATGTTTTCAACTTAGTAGAGTCAAGTGAGCACCACCATACCTTAGCATCATCTTTAAAATAAAAGTCTATACAATTTCTCCACAAGATGTTAAATTTTGACTTGCAGTATTTTAAGCATTCTTCAATGCTAAAATCATCATCTTTTCCTGTGAAATACCTCCTTTTTTCCATATCCTCAAAAGTAGAACTAGGGTTTGAAAATTTTCACTTACTTCTTGTTGCAGTTGGGGTTTTGAGCCAAAAATTTAAAATGAGAATAACTCTATCACTTTTGCTCGAAATTTGTATTATAAATTGTTTCTAGAACTGGAATGGCCACTCTGCATCTACTCACGTGAGCGAAACATAAATCTGGGCATCCTGTCAAAAGATATCCTCTCTGCAATCTTCGCGGCCGTTACCGAAATGATGAAAAATAGTTGATTTTAAATCAACGCTATCTCCACTTTCCATAATCGAAATGAGATGATTTGTTTTTTGAAATTGTGTATTTTTACAAGAGGATTTTATATCTGCAATTTTTTTCTTCTGAATATGCACCAAATGTTTTAGAAATTGATATGAATTCTCTGCCCAATTTTGCCCTAATTTTTTTTTCCAAAAAGAAGAAAGAAAGAAAAAATTCTCCACTTTATGCCAATGAAAGAGCTCTGATACCACTTGTAGTGATCCTTAACCCATAAATTGAATCAAAACAAATATATAGAACACTTAAACTTCATACATACCCAAAAGACATTCACCATAAGAATAACACCCAGATATAGAGAAGCCCTTAAGGTAGAGTAACACTATCAAATACTCCTTAAGGAAGGAATCACTCCAGAAGCCATGCTTGTAGAATAATAATCCTCAACATGATTAATACAATGATACTCATGTATATTTATAGATTTATCTAAAAATTCGACAATTTGGACTGGACGAGGGCTTTTCACCGGAATTCGACATTTTTTATTTTTATTTTGCAAAATCTTAATTTAACTGTGTTAATGGCCATTTTGATGGTAGAAATGGATTCAATACTATCAAAAACCCTTGGGGCACCCAAAATTTCAAAGTTTCAGAGTTGTAACTAGGATTTAAAAAAAATTTGTCAAGTTTTTTCAAAATCGTGTCGGAAAAATCAATTTTTTTGTTTTGTTTGAAATCGTAGAACTTTTAGACTATGCATATATTTATACTTCATCATGAGTATACTTAGGGGTCTATGCCTTATTATTATATTATTTCTTCTAACTAACCTCCAACGACCAAGTGGACCATATTCCATTATTAATGCCCGCATTACATTATTTATCTCCATTGGGTACACATTACATAGTTTATTCCCTTTTGAGTACCCATTACATCATTTATTCCCCTTAGGTACCTCCCTAGGTACCCCATATTATCCCCCCTAGGTATATAACAGTGTGTTCACAAGTAAGAATTGACAAAAGAAAGGTAACACTAGGAAAATGATTAGATCATTCATGTAAGTCACAACCTTATTCAAAATTTTAGTGAAAGCCTTCATAAACCTGGTTAATAAGGCATATCATCATTCTTATTTCCAAATAAGCTTGTAGTTGGTGAATATCTCATGTCAAGTCTTGGTCATCCTCATTTCGATTCTATAGTTCTGGAAAAAAGATGATGAATTAAATTTGTAAGATTGATCAAATGAAGAGGATGCATTATTGACATTTGATAGTCCTCCTTTTGTAGGCCTTGAATCTCACTCATAATTGCATACCCTATCCTCCAGTGATTTCAATCTCGAGAATAATAAACTTGATTCCACCAATGATCTGCTCAAGATAGTGGAAGGAAAAACAAATAAACCCTCAAATTCCATATGCCATCACAACCTCTTGCCATGTAATTTTCAAAATGATGTCCGAAGGAAATAATTGCAAGAGCAATTCTTCTCTAGTCTACCTTTCCATACTTACACAAACGAAAATCGTGATGGAATTAAGTCTCTATTATTGGAACTAAAAGGGTTTGAGACTCATGCTAATGAGATTTTTCAAAGACATAGGCTTTTGTAGGAACACATTAGTTAGAAAAGGTTGTTCGACAAGAGCATTTGAGATTGTGCAAACACCAAGCTAGCACCTATTTTATTAAAAATACCTACGTTGATACATCTTTGTCAAACACATACATCTATGATAAACACGATTCCTTCACCATAATAGTAAAGCTTGATGAAATGTTGCATGTGTATAATCAACAATATGAGGCATAAAGTAACAAAAGGAGATGATCACCACAAATATACATTCTATGTTCTTGTACATCCCACTCTAATAAGAAAACTAGGTCTCCAACTAATTGCTATGCATGAACTAAATAAACCTAGGAGGGAAGCATTCATACATTTTGAACGTTATGTCATGAACAATAACAAAACAAATAAGGTTGGGTGTCTGTCGATTTACAAATTTGATGCTAAACAATATGATAATCACTTTCATGATTTTCTGGAACTATGGATGGAATCATCATTGCCTTCAAATTTGATGCTAAACAATATGATAATCACTTTCATGATTTTCTGGAACTATGGATGGAATCATCATTGCCTTCAAATTTGTTGCGCTACCCCATATTCTCGACCAAGAACAAGATGATTGTTTCCATAATGGTTTCAAGAAGACATCATTCACCTTACTAGCCTTTCATGTTTGTGCTTCACTCTAATGTCATAATAGGAATTTCCATCCCGAGATGGTTGCACTAGATTTATGATTTTACATAGTGTTGAATGTCCTGATGTAGGTTTGGGTATGAGTAGAACTAGTATATTTCTTTACTTACTTGAATTTTTTATTAAGTCGAGTTTTATGATCATCTTAAATATTGATACAACTAATTGGCCCTCACAACCAATAGCTTGTATAGATTAGTTTTTCATTTTATTCATTCTTCTTCATTTTGTTAGCATATGTAGTTTTTTTATTTCTTCTAGTTAGATAGGTTAGTTGTAGGCAATTTGAAGTTTGCATTTCATTATTGTCTCTGAACATATTTCGATACATGGAGCATACCTTATTTATATCTTAACATGATTTCTTGTTCGTTGTGATCTAATATGCAAGCTATTTACAATACTTCTTTCCAAGAATTCCATTAGGGATGATCATTTGAAATAGATTGACTCCTTATCAAATATTGAGTTCCTTTTAGACCACAACTCATGTTAAGACTATGCAAAGTTTAGGAAGTATGCTAATCATTCCACAAATTGATTCCATGCAAGATTTAGGTAGAAGATTAAAATGCAAAGTTTTGGGAAGAATTAGTAAGCTTCATTGATGACTGCAATGTGTAGGAAATGGCACGAGAGGAATTACCTAGCAATTGGATGTATCAAATTCACCCCTTACTCCAGAATAATATTTGTTACTTTTAAGATTATGTGGATCACCATACCCATGTGATAATGATGCCAACATGAACACATGGGATTCTCCTAGAGCTATAGTCAGGTATTTAATAAATCTAGTTACCTTGTTTCATATTAGAAGTTTGTGCTTTGACTCTAGGAATGGTTCAACAAAATGAGAGGATCTCCTTGGATTTAATATTGTCATTTGATTATATTTTGGTTACCATTCTATAGTGTATACACCTCACATTTGTCTTTAGCACATGCATGCACATAAGCATCGAGGGACATCTGAGGTTGAGTTTGAGAGATCAGTGAACAACTATCATTCGACTTCAAGTGAGCTAGCTCAAATAATTTCTAACATTCATGAATCCAAGTGAGTTGATATGATATCCAAGGTATGTGTATGATGTTAGGATTATTAATTGAGAATGGAAGTGAGATTTCATTGATGCAAATCTTTAGAAGAAAAGTTGAGTCACCAAAACTGCTCCAAATGGGTCACATAACAATTTTAAATTCTTCAAAGACAAATGCTTGCATTCCTTACACACATATGAGTTGTTCACATACAGTTATTCAGATTTACTAC
Organism: Larix kaempferi; assembly: GCA_027924585.1. Taxonomy (NCBI): domain Eukaryota; kingdom Viridiplantae; phylum Streptophyta; class Pinopsida; order Pinales; family Pinaceae; genus Larix; species Larix kaempferi. The sequence continues at coordinate 12,801,199 of BSBM01000893.1, forward strand.
CTTGCACATATAACCTTTGAGTTTTCTTAGAAAATGTTTCACAATATTGGATGAGTTATACATTGTTTCTTATCAATTTTCACCTTGCTAACAATTCACTTGTGTACACGAGATTGATGATTTCATTTGAGGGATGTTTGTTTCTTTTGAGCTTTTCATTTTAGTCTCTCAATTTATTCCAGATTGATTTAGTTTCATACGTTAGTTTGAAAAATGTTATTTTTCTGAAAGCATGGTCTGTTTTTTTACTAATGGAGCTATGATTTCCTGGTTGCAGTTAATGGTTCCATAAGTGATCTTTTTGTTGGTTGTGGAACCTTATTATCTTCTTGATTCAAAGGTCTTGTTTCAGCCATGTTTGGATCCTAGTTCCTGATGGGGGGGTAGTGACAACATTTTTGGAGCTCCCCTGGTGGGGGTTCAATGGTAGTACCCCTGAAGAGAATTTTTTGAAAAAATGTTTTGTAAAATATTGTAATTTCATAATCAATCTCAACTATTCATCATTAGGTGACAAATTAGAATATAGAAATTATGTTAATGATTTTTGACCCATAAGGCAACCCTATTTTTATGAGGGAATTATATTACGACTATGGAGTGTGAGTAAGAGATATTGTGAGAGAGTGAAGAGGAGGTTGCAGTAGATGTGTTGTAGTCTTATCCCTTCATTTTGTTGGAGAGAATGAAGGAATGATTGGTTCTTTCTTTGTGGATGTACCCCATATCAGACGAACCACATATATTGGTGTCTCTCTTGTATTGTGCTCTTCTGTGTTTTATTTATGCATTTGTTTTGTTTTTATTGCTCCGTGATCCTATTCCTACCAACAAGCTTATTATGTGTTTTATTTCCTAACAACTGGTATTAGAGCGAGGTTGGAAGACATCAAATTTGTGGAAAGAGTGGTATGATGTTTAGAGCCATGGAAAGAGCATTTGGGATGAACTCTCGAGCTAGGGATGGACGTATAGTCATAATGACACATGAAAAAAATGCATGGCATGGATCTATGTGAATCATTAGCATAAGAAGCACACCAAAGATAGAGGAAGATGTAATTGAACACACATTAATTTTTTTTATGGAGTTTGATTTAACCATAATTAAATGGGCATACTGATGTAAGACCTAGTTGTGTACCCCTAGTTTTGTGGGTCACCTATGAAAATTCTATACATAGATTTAGGTCGATTGAAGAAGGGGGAAATGTTGTATTCCTGGATATTCGATTAAAACTTTGAGGGGGATTGGTCTTTACCCCAATTCAATTTTAAAGGGGGAAATGTTAGATTAATCTTGACTGAGTTAAAGAGTTAAATATGGGTTTATTGTTGGTGGTTTAGGGGACCATGGTTTTGTGTGTCCCATGTTATTTTCCCATGGTATAACATGTGATGAATCCTTCTTAAAGGATTGAGTAACTCCATTGTAAGGTGCCTAAAATGGTTGGTGATGTTCAGATTGGCAATGCCGTGGTAGGAGTGTTTGACGGACAGTCCACTCGAGCAGAAGCGAGCCGGATCTCCCTAGCTCAATGTGAGTCTAGAACAAATAGTACAGACTATAAACCACTTTCCTAGATCTAGTTAAGGATCAAGTTATCGGATGTCTTACCTTAAGTTTGCAGTCCCTTTTCTTGGATGTTGTTCCACGCCTTGCGGTCGTCAGATCTAAGCTGCAAGACCTGTCAAGATGCACAAAACAAGACAAACAAGTCAAAGCATCCGAACGGTAACATATCTAAGTAAATAATTAAGCAGGTAAACTACACAATATCATCAATCACAATAATATTAGTGGAAAGTGTTTATATTACTTTAAATATAGGGAAAGTACATAGAAAAGAATGACTAAAACCAAGGCTTAACGAAGTAGTCCTTCTCCATCCAAGCCAATGCCATATCCTCCCAAGGAAGTGTGAGTCTCTCAATGGATGAGTAGAGATCTCTCCAAGATGATTTCACCAACATGTAGAACTATAGACTTCCTCCCTTTGGAGAGGGGTAGAGCTTCACTTATATAGGACTAAGTGGATCGAGTATGGATAGGGTAGGTTGAGATATGGTAGGAGAGAGATAGGGGATCCTTCCAAGAGGTTAGGAACCAAGTGCCAGATCTCCCACAAGGTCAGGGATAGGGATCCATGTCAACTGACTTTGAGAATGAGCTCGAAGGAGCTATTTTTGTCCATTAACTGACATCGTCACACCCTGCAAGAGAGCAAGATGCGACGTCGCAGGTTGCATGAGTGCAGCCTGCGACGACCTCTCAAATCCTAGTGTAAATGAGTTATATCTCTTTAGGGATGTATACACTAAATCTCATGATGGTAGGAATTTAGGTGTAACAGAATGCCCCCCAAAGCATGAAGCTGTTGAAATTTGGACAGGTGAAATGCTTTGACAAAAGGAATGGAAATGGCTTGTCAGACGAAGGACACTGCTGCAGTACAACTGAATCTGAGTACATAGTCGCATATGACGTACAACATGGCTGCCGACCAATACAATGCAGATCCATGGAAGTAATGACCGACTGAACATAATCATGGATACTAGACACAAGCGTAGATCCATGATGAGATGGTAACACAACCACGACCAATACAAATGTGGATCTTTGCGATATGACTCAATACAAACTCCATCACAACCTGGGTAAAACAAAACTCCCCAGGGTCTTCAAGCTGAACTCGCAATGATCTGAATCTATCCATGTGATTATAAATGTCTTGACGTCGAACATGGTAGAAACCACTTGATTACCGGTCATTGACGTATACCGTTAACAAGCACGAGGGAAATCACCATTGATGTCAATGATTCCCAAGGTATCACAGTACATATCATCAAGCATGAATAAATGAGTTGAAGTCGAACGCTAGATGAAATATTTCAATCAAGAGTCAATGATGTAAACTCATGTTGAAAGCGAGGTAACCTGCCATTGAGGCATGCAGGGCCAAGGTACTTGGGTGGTTTCTAGATTCAATCCTCAGATGATGAGTTGAAGTCGACAAGGATGAATCCATCGAAGGAGGGCCATGATGAATCCCCCATCATTGACACGAAACACAACAAAATATGTGTAGAACAGATTGAATGGTACAGTGACATGCAAGACTAACTCAGAGTAGACCGACATGATGGAAGGTGTACTGATTGCAGATAATGAGTAGCGAGAGTATTCTTGAACATGGGCATGGCATGCCTTGGCAGTATTGACTTGACGAGTTATGATACCAACTCCTAATGCAACTGATGATGGAATCGTTCTTTGAATGACTCAAAGGAGTAACAAGACTAAGGAAATAGGTGAAACTCGAGGACAAATGGATGATCCAAGTGCAGTATGCAAATGCAAATGAGTGCCATGCTCAAGAAATGACTAGGTACTGCCACTGATAAAGGGTGTAACATAAAAAATTTCCTTTTCCCCCATCATGAACGATGAGTGCCTCATGTTTTTTTTACAAGCTTGATGAGGGTAACTAGATGCTCGGTATAGCTCATCTCATAGACGAGTCCAATCCCAAATATTTTCCAAACCTGTGATAGGAGGGGTTCGTCCCATGGTGGGCCCTTCAATGTGAAAATTTAACGAGTCCATAGAAGGTAAACTCGGTCGTCTTTTCATGTTTAGAGAGTCTGAAAAGAACTAAAGAAGACTCCAATGGTCCTTTTTTGTAAAGTTAGCCTCATCACCAGAAAAAGGGTAAAACAATGTGGGAGAGGACTCTTCTAGTCACGATTGGATGGAGTATACTTTTTCATAAATAGTACCCCTTGGTTTGAAAAAGGGGTAAACTATCACCAGGAAGACGACCATTCAAATTCTTTAACAAGCGTGAACGCAACAAGTTCGCTTGGCAATATTTTCATATTTCGAGAGCCTGAAAAGAGCTTAAAGATAGACTCCGGGGGGTTCTTTTTCCGTAGGAGTTTAACGAGCCCATAAAAGTGATAAATCGTAACTCGGTAACTTATTCTCATAGTTTCAAGAGCATGAGAAAGAACAAAGAGTAAGCTCATCATCATAAAATAATTACAATCTAATAAATGGAAAATAATGACAAAAACACACAAGGGGTGTTCATACCTGAGGTAAATGTTCCAACGCGAAAACGACGTAAAAAAACACTTAATGACTCCTGCACACTTGAAAACTAGGTCAAATGGTCAACCAAGTATTCAAATGCAATAAAAAATGATTTAAACTATAGCAAATGACCTAAAGGCATCAAATATTTGAAAAAAGAATATTCCTTTTTGCTTATAAATAGAAAAATGGGTCAAATAGAATCACCATTGTTCATTTGCCAAATTTGGGATGAGAAGTGCCATTTGGAGCCAAAAGTTCACTTGTCGATTTCGGGAGCTACGAGCAACCATTTCACCAACCGTTCAGAGCATGTAACTCTAAAATTCATCCAACATAATTGTAGTGGTTTACATTTTTTATTTTGGTTCATTTTTTGGGGTTTTGAGTGGATTTGTGGAGGTCTATTGCGTCCTCGGGTCGTCGCAGGTTGCCCTTACGAGAACTGCGACGAACCTGGGTCGTCGCAAATCCTGCAAAGGTGGACTGCGACGACGTCGCACTATCATAATTGATGGGGTGTGACAGTGAAAACGTTTAACCCAACCATCAAACCTAGACCAAAGAATGACCTTTCAGTAGTTGAAGTGAGTATTAACAATGTTTAAACTCTCCTTTTGGTAGGTTACAAGCTGCCAAAATGGTCTTGGAGTGGCATGAACGGGAGCATGAGGTAGATGATATGAAAATTTCAAACGATCCATTATGTGTGACAACGCTGAGGAACTGTGGTCTTCTAAAGTTCTTCAAGATCCAGGGAATGAGAGCCCAAATCCCCCTGCTGACGCATATGCTTAGATGTTGGGATGCGGCTCAGCAGTATTTTTTGATCGACGAGCACGTACTTACTATAGATGTCGAGGACATCTACTTTCTGACTGTATTTTCCCAGAGGGGGGACAATGTTCTCCTTACTGGATCACGGGGAAGTGATCGGACCGTGGAGGACATGATCCTACAATACTGCATTCCTCACGCTCGTGCTTCTAGTGGGAAGATTCCCATAAAATATGTACGAGCATCCGTTGCGTGCCATTCTTTTCACCATTGCGAGGATAGCAGGGAGTCAGGCTCCTCACTTGGCTACTCGGTCTCAGATGCTATACGCGGAGGACTGTATGTCTCCGAAGATCTTCAACTAGTACGAGGGACTCCTCGCGGAAATTCGAGCTCAGCTGACCAAGTGTCGGCGGGGAGAGCTCAAACAGTTCAGATACGGGTCGCTAGTGATCTCGTGCCTCTTAGAGCGGGTTCCCCTCCTGCGCCCTCAGGTACTGTTGGATGACAGGGATCCTAGGGATCCTCACATGGCTAGATGGACAGAGGTGATGGCCCGACATGGTGGGGGCCCCATCATCTCATATGGTGCCGAGTTCTTCAGCTGACTAGAGGGCCAGTTGCTCATGGTAGAGGACTACGCGTACAATGGTACGGATTACAGAGATGACCCAGACTTGGCACTGCCCAAGGGAGCAGCATGGGGAGACATATGTAAGAACAATAACCCTTGTACTTTTAGTTTTGTGTATTTATGATTTTTTTTGTTATAGTGCTGACGAGTTAACAACATGTGTGTGCAGATGTGGGCCCCGTACGACAAGTGGGATTCTCTCTTCTTGCGAGGAGAGAGAGAGGAGAGGGAGCAGTCATGGCTCTAGCCGTACATGCTGCCATCGCAGAGATGGATGGTGTCTACGCGAACCTGAGTGGGTTGACATTAGACGTCCTAGAGTCGATGGTAGATGAGTTATCGCGGCCCATGCAGGTGTATACGATTGGAGCGTTTGCACGCTTCAATGCCCTGCTTTGTAGGGTCATAAGAGTAGTTGACTGTTTCCACACTCAGCAAGCTAGAGCTGTCAGACCTAGGGGTGTGCAGGCTAGGCATTAGGCCTTATGTTGTTACCATGCATGTACCGAGAGCTTAGAGGCCTAAGATTTTTTGTACTTACTGAAAGCTATGAGGCTTCAGATTTTGTAGAGACTCACTGAAAGCCATCGTGCTTCAGATTTTGTACCAGCACTACTTTTTATGATGATGATGATATATATATATATATATATATAAAGACGTTTCGGCGGTTTATACATTATGTGTTTTAAATGGATGAATGATGTGATCTTGTTTATATGTTTGCTTATAAAATCAGTTATTTACATGTTATGTCTACTTTTAACAATTCATGAATATGCTTATGTGTGTGCAATGTACCAATCTAAGATGAAGTTGGCCATGGAGTCAACAACTGTGTTAACGTCTTGTGGAATGTGTAGATATTGAATGGACTCGAAGGACCTTTCCAGAAGATGGAGTTGTTTATAGAGACGAAGTAAGGTGGGATCGCGGATGGCGTAGACTCGGTTAAGATGAGAGACCATTAGTTGAGAATCCAAATGGATGACAATGTGGTCCATACCCAAAGAAATAGTGTCAGTTAGGGTTCCAATGACTGCCTGATATTCTGCAGCATTGTTGGTCGCGAAACCTAGACACATTCCCCTTGAGCTGATGATCTCGCCAGTAGGTGAATAGAGTACCCAGGCTGCCGAAGCAAGGTTACGGGTATGCTGGCTGGCGCCGTCCGCGAATCCATAGCACGTTGACATCTACACATGCAGACATAACATGGTATAAGAAATGAAACAAGACCTAAACACACAAAAAATCAAAGCATCACACCACACAAAAACACACATACGCCATGTACAGTATATACAAAAGTACTAATGCATGAAAAACTCAGGCATAATACCTCTTTAGGTAGAGCCCATTGTGAGGCTCACCCAAATATATCCCATCGTAGTCTTCAAGCTCATAAGCTCCCTTCTCTAAGATGCGTTTCACTATGTAAGGTCCATGCCACATGGACTCAAACTTTCTTGCCCCCAACATATCATGTTTTTGGTCGTATGTGAGGACCAAATCTCCTTCGCTGTAGGTGCGAGGTTATACCGACTTATCGTACTGCGCTTTGATGCGTTTCTTATGAGCCTCATTGGCAAGAGCATCATCTCGACGAGTTTCGTCAAGCTTAGCTAGGTAGAGGAAGCGTTCTTCCTCGGCATTAGTGTTTGGGAGAAGTTCGATGGTGAGCTTGAGGGACGGAATCTTGCACTTGATAGGAAGGACAGCCTCCAATCCATACACTAGTTGGAAGGGAGTAAATCTAGTGGCGGTTTTAACGGAGGTTCGATAATCCCAAAGTGCAGAGAAGAGCATGTTATGCCAATTGGCCTTGTGTGTACCCACCATATGTTGGACTTGTGTGTACCCACCATACGTTGGACCATAGTTTTCAAGACCTTGTTAATGGCCTCTACCTATCCATTCGACTATGGGTAGTACGGTGTGGAGTTTTCATGGCAAAAACCCAATCTATCGCTCAACTTGTCAACCATATGGTTTATAAAGTGAGAACCATGGTCGGTAACTATCGCTTGAGGAACTCCAAACCGTGCTATTACATGATTAAACATGAATAGTGCGGCGGTATTTCCGTCATTCGTGTATGTAGGAATTGCCTTAGCCCACTTTGTAAAGTAGTCCACAGCTACAATGACGTAACTATGCCCCCCGGCCAAGGTAGGCTTACAATGCATGAAATCGAAGCCCCATTTAGTGAAGGGGACAACGGAAATAACTCCGTGTAACGGGGCGGGATGGGTGCGGTTTTTGGTATGAAAATGTTGACATGGAGGACATTTTTTTACGGCCTTGATGCAATATTTGAAGATAGAAGTCTAGTAATATCCAGCGCAAAGAATATTCTGGGCTGTAGCCATCCCGGAGAGGTGACCGCCACACGCCCCAACATGACAGTCATTCAGAACGTGTTTAGCCTCATCATGAGTTAGACAACGTTGAAGGATAGAATCGATACCGCGACAGTACAAAGTATCACTGATGATCAAGTAATACTTTGCATGGTGGCGTATGCGACGGCGGTCGTCATGAGACAATCAGGGCTGAAACGTTGGGTTTGAAGATACAATGTGATATCTACATACCATGGATCAGACGTACTGATAAGAAACAATGACTCATCCATAAAAGAGTCATTGGATTCAGATTCTACATCGGTACGGGTGTTAACACCTAAAAAGTGCTCACTAGCTCATTCCCTTACTCACATGACCCATTTGTCCACTTTTCCACCATCTGAGCCTCTGAAACCAACAAAAGGTCACCAAAAGACCTTAGTACACCCCTTTTTCCATTAAAAAAAGATTATTTTTCCAAGAAAATCATAAAAAACCCTAAAAAAGGGTCCAAATTCCCAAAAATATTAAAAAGGGAATTAAAATATTATTTTTATTCAAAAAAAGGAAAAAGGAGGGAAAAGTACCTAAACCATGTTGGTCAATACCATTTGGTTTCCACAAAACCACAAATGGTATTTCCCACCACCAAAACCTATAAAAAGGTGGTAGGGGCTCCTCATTTCATATCCATCCATTATCTCATCCTTATGCTGCTGAAATCTCCCCTGAGCATTTTAGTCATTGCAAACCACATTGGAGAAGAGACCATTAGAGATTGGAGTTGCTCATCCTTGGAGCCATTCAACCTCACCATTAGAGGTATTGATTCCGCAAGCACTTGCTTGCACCATTCTTTCAATACAAATTCTTTATTTTATATGTTCTTGTTCTTGATTTTAAATTATTTTTGTTATTTGCTTAATATCTTTGCTTAGATCCATGAATAGTCTTGTTTAATTAGTTTATTGTTATTTATTTCAATTGAAACTGCTGCTACTAGTTAGCAGGTGCCCATAGCACTAAGCCTGGTTGCAAAACCGGGCCAACAGTTTTTGGCGACTCCGCTTTGGTTTGAACTTTAGATCTCTAGTTTTGCCTTTAATCTTAGTTTTTTATGAGTTTTTAACCTTTAGATCCATAGATCTGCCATCTTAGACAGCAGATCCATTGCTGCTCTGAGTTTTGGCCCCATAAACAGCCCGAAATTTTCAATTTTCGGGTTCGTTTCTTGCTTTCCGTGCACGGCTTCCGCCTCGCGGCTTTTTGCCAGACAGTCGCGCGGTCCATCGCGACTTTTCTGCCTTTTTCCGCGCGGTCCATCGCGGATTTTTTCCAGACAGTCGCGCGGTCCATCGCGACTTTTCTGCATTTTTCCGCGCTGCTCATCGCGACTGTGCGGCCAAAACCCACGCGGTCCATCGCGACTGTGCGGCTAAAAACCGCGCGGTCCATCGCGACTGTGCGGCCAAAACCCGCGCGGTCCATCGCGACTGTGCGTCCAAAACCCGCGCGGCCCATCGCGGCTGTTCGTCCAAAACCCGCGCGGCTGAATTTTTCATTCGTCCATCCCGATTTTGAAAAAATCTTTTTTACTGTACTTTCTGCCCATAGCACATTTTTTACAGTATTAAATTCTGCATATTTTACAGCTTTGAAAATTTTTTTTACTATTTAAAAGTGCATATCTAGAAATCTTTTTAAAAATTTTCAAGAAAGTGAAAGAAAGACTCATTTTGCATTTTCATTTAGATTCAAATTTTTTCTTGTTTACTTCTTTAGAATCTTGCCCTTAGCAATTTTTCTTGAAACGAAGAAATCCATTTATTTCTTTTAAAAAGGAGTTTATTATTTGCTTTCATAAATCCAAGAAATCCTTTATTTTTTGAGTTATTTTTTGAAAAGCATATTAATTCCTTTTAGTGAAAAAGTCTTAAATATTTGCTTTTTATTTTCGAAAAATCCTTTATTTTTTGAAAATTTCCTATAAAGCATTTAATTTTTTCAAGTTCAGTTTACAACACCTCACGTGCACTCACACGATCACTTAATTGAACTAAGACTTAAAACGTACCCTAATTTGAACACACTTTTAACCCCACTTGGGGAACACTAAAAGAATTCTTGTAGCTAGGTAGTATTGGGGGGATAGGTGTTCCAATAACACCCCTCAGTTCTTACATCTGAGACATAGAAGTTGTCCAATTAGGGAGCTAAAATCTCTTAGTACTTTTTGGCGTGGTCACAACCGGTTTGTGGGAAGGCCTCTCCCTTAGGAGGGTTGAAGTCGCGAGGATGGTTCCGGAAGCCTGAGTGGAATACCGAAATCCATTCAGTAACCGAAGGGCTACCATTCGCAGTTCTCGGGATATCCCTGTATTGGGATATTGCGATCAAAGGACCAAATGGCAGATTTACCTTTTCTCGACGCGTCATGAACGGAGTATCCTAGTAGCCTGTCTTTAGGATTGATTACCCAGTGTCCCTCCCGGTAGGGGGATATCTAGCCGTTGTCTCAACATTCATATTGTCTGACTTGGATTTCATCACCTTGCAGAGGATATCGTCTGTTTGAGTCACAATACTTTTAGATTAGGTGTTTGCATGATTTCAACCTACCTGTGGTCTAGTTACACCTATTTTTTCTAGGAGCCGCTTGCATGTTGGTATTCTGACCAGTTGTTGCATTCCTCCACTTATTGTAGCACAGCTGCTAGAATAAGTGCCTTTTTTGAGGATTGATTTTTGGCCTGAGAGCCTTCTTTTTTCACTCCCCTTCTTGCACCCTTGGTTGCATTAGGGTTTTGAGTCTTTTATATATATCACCACCTGATACTTAAATAATTTTTTTACCCAAACACATATTCTCACCATTGAGAATTTTAGACGCTCTCGTCGTCTACAGGGCGAACTCCCATAGTTTAGTCCACTTGGCTCTCCACGTCACGGACGCAGAGCCTTATCCCTTGATTCGACACATCGTCAATCAATTAGGCAGTCATCCGATTCTGACACACCTCACTTCACCTTTGATTTGGAGGTAGAATCCGAAAACCCCACAGAGTTACCACCAACCACCATTATGTCTGGAACACCATTTGATCCACTATTTACAACTACCATAGGTCAGACATCCGCAGACCCTTCTGCTGTAGTACCATCCACGGCAGCAACCACCCCCCTGGGTATGCCCAATATGGGCAACACTCCACATTTAGGAATGCCCAACACAGGGCCATCTCCTGTTATAGGAATTCCCAACACAGGTCCACCACCTGTTATGGGCATGCCCAACATAGGGGTCACACCCCCTCTGGTTCCCACAAACCCTATCCCAGGAATCCCCACTGCTATTCCTAACCCAAGTGTAACCCATGTTGCACTTGGAGGCGCTGGCCCATACCAGACCACACCTATTGGAGGACACATACCTTCAATAACGAGCATACCCCTAGGCGTTACTGGACCCCTACACAATGCCAACATTACTGGTTATGTCCCTGTCACTACGCCACACCCCTCGGCCAGTCTACCATTTCTAGCAAGTTTGAACTTGCCAGACTTGGCAAGACTAACTAATGATCCTATTCGACATGACCCCACTTGACCTCCCATGCCCACCAAACTCCCCTCCGACGTCCCTAAGTTTGAGGGCAAGGCAGGTGAGGACCCCCAGAACCATATCATGTCTTTCCATCTATGGTGTTCCTCCAACTCCATAGTGGACGACTCTGTCCGCCTTCGTCTATTACAGCGCACCTTCACTGGCTCTGCGGCTAAGTGGTATATCGAGCAGCCCCATGGGACACATGCCACCTTTACCTCCCTTGCTTCGACCTTCCTGCAGTTCTTTCAGTTACCCGTCCGCTATGATGCGGGCGTCGAGATCCTACTGTCTTGCAGACAGAACACGGCTACCCACATCACTGACCACATTCATGAGTGGCGTCGACGCCGAAGCCTCTGCAAAATCAAATTAGACGACCGTATCTTCCTAGATTGGTTTCTAAAATCCCTCCTCCCTCTCATTGCGAAGGATGTGGCATCCGAAAGACCCCAGTCTGAAGAAGAGGCCATCCTCAAAGCCCAACAATTTGATCTGATCTACGCCCAGTGTGGCTACCTGTATACCATTTTACCTGACGCTCCCCGTGACGATTCCTCTTGGACTGACGCACCGGGGGCATCCCATGCCACCAACGGCATCATTGGACAAGTTGCGTCCCACAACCAACCATTTTCCATTGTGCGCAATAATAACGGCCCTGATCTTTCACGGGCCACATCTCACTCTGGAGCTACAACTTCGTATGCTCCCATGGCCCACCCCCACCACACTCATGGACCCCCATGTCCACCACAGTGTTATGGTCATGCACCTTCAGCCTATCCACCTCTGGTTGCACCCCCTACATATTTCCATCAGCAGGCCACACATGCTCCTATTTACTCACAAGCCCCAATGGCTTATTTCCCACCACAGGTAGTCCTTGCTGCACCACAACCTCCAATCGCTCAGACTTATCCTCCAAACAACAACAACGCTACCCCCCGCCAACCAAAACCCTGATCGACCACCGAAACAGGGTAAGAACCCCAATTTACGAGCAAACCACCCATGTTCCATATGCGGGGTATACGACCATTATACACACACTTGCCCCCATTTGGGGCGAGCACGCCAACTGTGGTCTGATGACGCCCAACGCCAAGGGCACACGGCACAACCAGCGCCACCTCCTCAACCACAACCCATGGTGCTACAAAATCCTTTTCCCACACAAGGAGTGGTGAACACTCGTCTGTTGGATCCTCCTCAAGGAACCACAACACCACAACAACAAATCACATATGCTGCACACACAAACCAACCAACGGATTCAAATACTCATCATCTCCTTATGATGTCATCGTCCGACATGGATCTCCAAACGCGTCGAAACCCATACGCTCCCATTGCACCTACAAATGTTCTCCCTATGATTGAACAACCAGTTCAGAATGCACCTACATTGTTTGTCCCCACAGTCAGACCCGGATTATACTCAGATACACCAATGACCTCAACCTTCCAGGCCATTCCACCACCATCACCCGCGCCCGCGGTATCTGACCTATGTACCATTTCCCACAATGCACAAACACCCACAGTGCCTACACATATTGGCACAACGCCAATTCACACTATCCCATTCTTGTTCCCATTTGCCGGAGTGGTCAGTTCGCCAGTGATGGCTACACTCAACCTTCCTGGCTTAACATTAGGGATACCCGTATGGTACTTACCAGCTCCTAATCCCCCGCCGACACCAACTGTCATCCTACAACCAATGCAACCCATTGTCACCACTAGTCAACCACCTCCCGGGGTCACAATCCCTTCGTCCTCAATGAATCCCCCTCCTCCTATCAAGCCCACTGGGGGCAGAGGTCCACAACCATACACTATTGTACCACCTCCCAAGGCAGTTAAACCCCCCCCTGTGTTTCATGCTCCTCCTAAATGCTCGTTATGTGATGAGTTAGGCCATCCGACTCATCAATGTCCACAATTACCTGCATTACAGGAACACATGCAAATGCTTGACGATGACCCCAACATCCCGGTTGTCGAACTTAATCCAACCCCCAAGCCTCGTGATAAATCATTGCGCACAAACCATTCTTGTGCAATATGCAGAATCTATGGCCATTATTCACATCACTGCCCCGATCTCCCAGATTACAGAGCAGCCTTGTACAAGTTGAATAACATCGACCTAGAGATATCCCCTCTTCTCATTCAGGAAATTCATCCCCTGCCATCTTCCTCCTCGGAAGAAATTAACACCATTTACACGATTTCCACTGGATACCCCTCTGTCCGGTCGGCCCCTTCCGTTAATCCCTTTGACACACATGTTCAACTCTTTCAAATCGATGAGGAAACCACATGTCCACAACATGGGGGCAGGCCCAAAACCTTGCCTACTCATCATCATCGTGATTCTCGTCGGAGATACTGGGGGCATCCACCCCACAAGGGGAATCCCCCATCATCATATCATCACTTTAGTATGCCACCACGGCCCACAGCCTCATGGTACACTCCATCGCCAACAGTTGCTCAATGCCCTATTGATCCCTCTCTGAGACAACATCTGCACCACATTGACACCTCTAAGTTAGGGGGCATAATAGATTACCTCGACCTTGGGATAAGGGGCATGATCAATCATTTTTACCCTACCCCATCACATCTATCTCAGCACGTCAATGAACCCATCGTTCAAACCAACACATATGTGATCCACAATCACAAACCCCATGCACATCGCATGGGGGCAGGTCATTAACCCTGCTCACTTTTTCATATGCATGATCTCAACCATTTTTGAGGTCACATATCACTTGTATATTTGATTTGATTTGGTACACCTAATGTTCTTCCCCCACGGGTAATCATTTCTCCCCACCATTGCATCCTTGGCTTGGTGGGATCACCTTTATTTACAACCATTTTTTAACTTAGTTATTTCCTTTGACCATTCCGGAGTCCTTATGACCTCCGTTTTTCGCACCATGTGCACCGCCGGATTCATATTTCCGTGCCTGTGATGATGCTTGAGATCATTTCTCGCTCTCACCAGGACCAATATCAACATTGTGTCCTGACACCTTGTCACCTCGGTTTGCGTGCCACATAGGTCGTAGCCCATTTTTGATATACCTTATATCGCTGGTTTCAGTTTTCCGCACACATGATGATGCTTGAGACCTTTTCTCGCCCTCATCAATCCATTTTTGTTCGGTATAATTTTACCCCTTTTTCGGGCCGAGCAACCCCTTTTAGGAAAAAGGCACTTAGGGAGTTTCTGTTAAGCTCTTTTCTGACTCTTAAAACAATGAAAAGATTGCCGAGCAACCTTGCTTCCTTTCATGCTCGCTAAACATATCTGAAAGGGCGTCTACCTGGTATAAGTTTACCCCTTTTCCGGACCTCGTAGACTAATTACGAAAAAGGTATACTCTAGTCACATCGGCTAGAAGAGTTCTCCATCCGCATCATTTTATGCTTTTTCGGGCCTTGGAGACTAAACTACGAAAAAGAACACCAATAGAGTCCACTTACCGCTTTCAGACTCTCTAAACATGAAAGCAACCATGAGCATGCGCCGTCCTGGGCTCACAAAATCCACAGGACCGTACCATTTCAGAGCACACTTTTATCCCTTCTTGGAGCTCATTAAAACTACGAAGAAGGAATCAATGGTGCCTCTTGGCGCTACAACACATCATGTCTACTCACATAGCAGCTTCCCCATTTTGGTCTCCTTTGTTCAGAGTATTCTGCAGTATGTCACCCTGAAACTCCCTCGACAGCTACCATCAGCTTCACCCCCCCAGAGTCAGTACATACCCTTCAGTCCCTAAAAGATGATCCCCACACCTACAAGTCAGTTCCCTACGCTGCCAGGTCAACCATGTCATCATGCTCTGAACAAAGGAAGTTTGAGTCTACCCATTTTTTGACCCAGTTATTTCCCATCCCCACAAGTATGTCAGTCCTACCATCAGTACTACAACACTTCAGTTTTACACCTCGTGCTCCTATAAAGGAAACATCATTGCCTTGTTAGTCGCTGGTCTCCCTCTGTCGATGACAACCACATTGATTCCAGAGGATAGACCTAGAGGTCCCTGTGTCTTGGACTCATTACCATTTATGATGAGTGCCTACGAATCATTTCGAGAGGAATCCTCAGTGCCTCTCCGAATGATTGTTTCTCACATGCTCGACTTCAACACCTTGATCGCATCGTTGAGACTCGCACAGGGTATTGGCCCGTTCAGTTATTAGTCGAAGACCCCGGATACCACCTGACTCCTCCACATTTGAGAGTCTACCTATGGATACATCCAGTTAGATTTTTTCTATAGATATCCGGGTTGCGTATGGCGACAGTATTCAGATGTACCCCAGTTTTATACTCCCTCGAGTATACAGATACAAATACTTCCCAGAGATAGCTCACAGTCATTGAGTCCATACAGATGTTGGACACCTCCAGTTTCAGCAGTTCAACAGTTATTCCAGTATATCAGTTATTGAGATCAGCCATGATCATGAGTATATCCCACAATAATGTCCCCTCTGGACCATTATGATGTACCAGTATATTTCTTCATGTATTAGATCCCCCTTCTCGGGACTAATTGTTTTGTATATGTCTTGATACGAGCATGGGAATGCCCGCCTCGCCCTTTATCATAATTATACCTCATTCATATTGAGGCCTTGTAATATTTTTTGTTTTTGCAGGTTCCAAGGACCGTGGCTCCCGTCTCCAACCGGTCTCTTCTCTCCCCTAAACCCCAGAAAAAGGACAAAAGAACTATGATGTCTATCGGCCATACGATGAGCTCCTGCCCTCACACATCAGGGGGCAATCTGTTAACACCTAAAAAGTGCTCACTAGCTCATTCCCTTACTCACATGACCCATTTGTCCACTTTTCCACCATCTGAGCCTCTGAAACCAACAAAAGGTCACCAAAAGACCTTAGTACACCCCTTTTTCCATTAAAAAAAGATTATTTTTCCAAGAAAATCATAAAAAACCCTAAAAAAGGGTCCAAATTCCCAAAAATATTAAAAAGGGAATTAAAATATTATTTTTATTCAAAAAAAGGAAAAAGGAGGGAAAAGTACCTAAACCATGTTGGTCAATACCATTTGGTTTCCACAAAACCACAAATGGTATTTCCCACCACCAAAACCTATAAAAAGGTGGTAGGGGCTCCTCATTTCATATCCATCCATTATCTCATCCTTATGCTGCTGAAATCTCCCCTGAGCATTTTAGTCATTGCAAACCACATTGGAGAAGAGACCATTGGAGATTGGAGTTGCTCATCCTTGGAGCCATTCAACCTCACCATTAGAGGTATTGATTCCGCAAGCACTTGCTTGCACCATTCTTTCAATACAAATTCTTTATTTTATATGTTCTTGTTCTTGATTTTAAATTATTTTTGTTATTTGCTTAATATCTTTGCTTAGATCCATGAATAGTCTTGTTTAATTAGTTTATTGTTATTTATTTCAATTGAAACTGCTGCTACTAGTTAGCAGGTGCCCATAGCACTAAGCCTGGTTGCAAAACCGGGCCAACAACGGGGGAGGTCGCAGATGAGCTCAGTAAACACCAAAGACTTTTTTGACTTGGATTTTTCGAAAAGAAGATTGAATTCCTACAGTATCACGATCCAGTGTGAATACTTGCCCCCAAGTACTTGACGAGTCAGAATGTGGTACATGGGGTTTGAATCAGCGATGATGGTGGTGGTGCGAAGCAAAATGTAATGTCGAAACTTCTGCACGACGATGACTGCTGCGAGAGCAAGCTTCTCAACATGTGAATAGCGAGTTTCAGCGTCAATAAGACCTTTACTGGCATAGTAAATCACATGTTCTTGGGCGTTTTGGTCTTCCTTCACCAAAACGATGGCGATAGTGGTTTCAGAAGCGACGAGATATAGAATGTAATCGTGATAGTAATTCGGCGGTTGGAGCACAGGGGCATGCGTGATGGCATGTTTCAAACTATCAAAAGATTGTTGAGATTGATCATCCCAAATGAACAGGATGTCTTTCTTCATCAATCTCATGTAACCCTGCGTCTTTTGGGTGAAATTACAAACAAAACACCCTAAATAAGTCACACGTCCTTGCAGACTCTGAAGTTCCGTAATATTAGTTGGAGGTGGAAGAGCGACAATGGCTTCCACCTTCGAGGGATCAATGCGGATCCCATATTTCGAGACGATAAAGCCTAAGAGGCGTCCAGATTTGACACAAAAAATACACTTATGAGGATTCAGATGGATATTGCACCGTCTGCATCTGAGGAAAACGATCGTTAGATGATCTAAGTGGAACTCACGTTGCTTTGAGTGGGCAGGGAGGTCATCCAAGTAAGGTTCCACAAAGTCCTTCACATCATGGAAGGCATACGACATGGCCCGCTGGAATGTGGCGCCAGCGTTTTTAAGACCAAACGAAAGTTTGCGATACGCAAACGTTCCCCAAGGGTAGATGAAAGCATCCTTGTGTTGATCGGCATGGTGGATCTCAATCTGGTTGTATCTAGAAAAGCCATCCATAAATGAAAAAATGACACTCTCAGCACAATTGTCGATAATCTGGTCAATAAAAGGAGTCGGGTAGTTGTCCTTAGGACAAGCTTTGTTGAGATCCCGATAATCGACACAGACACAGATGGTCCCTTGCTTTTTATTAACAGGGACGAAGTTTGAGACCTACTCTGTCAACGGGACAGGGTAAATGAAGCCGACCTTCAAGAGTTTCTCAATCTTTGCCTTGATTGCCGCAGTCTTCTGAGGGCGTACTTGTCGCAACTTTTGGCGGACGGGTTTGACGTCGGGATAGGTTTTAATTTCATGTAAAACAATGGAGGGGTCTATCCCAGGCATCTCCTCGTAGGTCTAAGAGAACACGTCTCAGAATCGCTTGAATAAGGCCGTGGCGGTGATGACTTCTTCAGGGGAACACTTCTGGCCTAACTAAATGTGTTCCACTACACCAGGAGTAACCGAAATGTCTATCAAAGTGGTAGGCTCAATGTTGGCTAAGTTTCCTTCGGAGTCCGTTTGACACGCGAGTATCGAGGAATGAGAGATAGAGTAGACGTTTGGTGTGAAGATGGTGCGAATGCTTTTCTCCACAGTGTCCAAAAAGGGAAGGAAAGACGAACGATGGTGGAGGTATTCCCACAGAGGATCATCTGCACTCATGATTTCCATAATGGACTCATCATAATGAAAAGCCCGTAGCAGAAGATCGGATGATGTCCGTTGTAGAGAACATGAGGTGGAGGCCACAACTAAGTGGTCCTCCGGTGCTAATTGGATAGCCTCGTACGTGAGTTCAGCGGGTGACAGAGGCACAGTGTCTCCAATCAGGTGTGTGGTGGCTTCATGAAGTACAAGCCATGAATCAATGGAGTTAGGGATAGATGAAATATGCGAGGAGGTCATGTTCACCATGGCAACATGGTTTAGGGAATCCGAAGTAGGAAAGACGCCCATAAGGGATGAAAACTTAAGGAGGCCAACGCCCACACTCTCATACTTTTGCGAAGATTGTCCAATCGAAGGAACGTTATCGCCCGGGTGAGTAGTGGTGTCAGGTGTGCATAAATCCAGTTGGTCGACTGTGAAAATTCAACCTTGATGGGGGAATTGTACTATGCGAAAGACAGATGATGTGACTGCAGTCATGGCATAAAACCAGTTACGACCAAGCAGAATGTTATAATCTAACGGGGCAACAACAAATTCCACGTTAAGGGTTGCGGTCTTGCCCCCCAACTCGACTGGTAAAGCTTATAACAGCCCATGAGGTTGAAATCCACGTCCGTTGAAGGCTCTCAAAGTGGTAGGAGAACGCTTCAACTCGGGAGAGCCAATGGCTCTCCAACATGCGATTGACATGACTGACATAGAGGCTCCTTCGTCCAAAATGGTACGATGGATTATCTTCCCAGCAATTTTTGTAGCAACTTGAAATGCCAATTGATGGGAGAGCCTCGGTTTGAAGTATTCTAGCCGGAACATGATGGTATTCGATGAATCCGGGTCAACTGCACTGATGGTAGCGAGGAGAGTCTTGCGTTGATTAGGACAGTTTTGTAAGACCTCGAGCGTCGACATAGCACAAGGAGCTTGTGTTAGGTCCTCTACAATGTTGTAGTTTTGAGCAGCACGAGCATTAGGATTGAAAATCAATTTTCTAATCGTGCTCTTGGGTGGACGCAACACTGAATCGAAAGAGAGCTTCTCAATGGTGAGAGGAGCAGTCGGTACAGTGATGTCGGGCATCAAAGTGGAATATTTTTCAGTATTACTTCCAACAAGTTCTTTGGCTGGAACGAAGTCATATGAACGAGAACGGGTGTTCAAGTTGATAGTCTCATTACGTAGCATGAGAACATGTGCGGTGGTGGATGCTTCTCCTTGGTAAGATGAAGTGTGAGCGATCCATTGCTTATTTTGAGTAGGGAAGGGATTGTTGAGAACTGCGGGCGTGGGTTTTATCTTGAGAAACTTTTGAACTTCGTCTCTATGGGGGCACTCTTTAGAAAAGTGATCATCACCGCACAGTAGACAAGGATACTTCAACTTCCTTTTCTGTTTGGTATCATCAGGGGTGCTCTTTTGTTCCTGCTGGGTGGAAGATTTCTTAGGTTTCCCTTTGTTTTTTTTCTTACCACTAGAATTTTGAGGTGAAGCTAATGAAACAGGATTCACTTCTTCGGTGACAGCAGGAGTGGATGATTTGGTGGTGCTGTGACTAGCCTGCGTTGGTGATGGGGAAGAACCTTGGGGGTTCGACGAACCAACAATTTGAGAGGAAGGATGGGTGTGAAGGGATCCAATGATGCCATCGGCTTGGGGTCCCTTGGGTGGTTTCGCGGGGCCGTAAGTGTTGCGAGGCGCGTCGGGAAGAATATCAAACAACGTGCCAGATTGAGCATAGACTAAGTCTAGCAAATGGGCACGAGCGATGGCTTGTTCCTCAGTGACAGCGCCTCCCATGGAAACATCTCGTGCTATGGTAGGAATGAGAGACTTCATAAACCAGTCTGCTAGGATTTGATCTGGAATAGGGGCCTTAATGAGACGTCGTCTCCTCCGCCACTCATGTATATGATCTAAGATATGAGTAGTGGTATTTTGATGGAGCGAGGTTAAAATATTTGTACCAGTTTCATACCATATAGGCAGCTGGAAATGAGTCAAAAAATTCATAGCAAGAGAACCAAAATCAGGAAAAGAATGGGGTGGTAGTTCAATATACCACTTGGCAGCCGAACTAGTGAGAGTCCTTTAAAACAATCTAAGATAGATCGAGTCGTCCATCAGGGAGTTGGATGAGCACCACAAGTGGTATGTCATCACATGATTTTTAGGATCCTCACCCGGATTACCATCAAATTTTGGGATATTTGACGGAAGTTTCACTGGAATGGGTAGCCAATTGGTTCCGTGGTAAATGGGGTCATTGGTCAAGCGAGACAGGTCAGGTAGATCCAAAGTAGCCAAAAAGGGAAGCTGCGGATTAGGCTCCGAGTACTGATAGTACAGATAAGGCATGTAAGGACCAACGGGAAATTGTGTCGACTGACCATAAGGCGTTCCAGGAGGAAACTGGCCATAGGGGTAGGGTCCACCCGGACCAAATGTAGGTCCACCGTTGTAGTAAGGTGTTCCATTACCATAATAAGGTGGCCCATTACCATAATAAGGTGGCCTATTACCATAAGGTGGGGGCCCACCTCCGCAGTCGGGAGGGGGTGGGCCGCTTCCAAATGGTGGGGTTCCACCACCACTGCCAGGGTAGGATGGGCCGCCACCCGCCTCCGCCGGGAGGAGGTGGTGGTCCATTACCACCACTGGAATAGGACGGGCCTCCACCACCTCCGCTGGGAGGGGGTGGTGGGCCACCGCTACCATTGGGAGGGTAAGATCCTCCTCCGCCACCTCCACCATAGTAGGGTGGTGGTCCACCACCACCGCCACCAGGATGAGAAGGTCCTCCACCACCACCACTGGGAGGGGGTGGTGCTCCTCCGCTACCACCGAGATGGGATGTTTCTCCCCCCACCTCCACCGGGAGGGGGTGGTCCTCCACCACCAGAATGGGATGGTCCTCCACCACCTCCACCAGGGGGGTGGGCCATGATGACCGAAATGAGGTGGTCCTCCGCCGGAAGGTAGAGGTCCGCATCCTCCAGAGTTATGTGGGGGTCCGCTGCCTCCAATGGGAGGTGGGGGTGGACCAAACGGGGGTGGAGGGACTGTAAGTGGGGGTCCATGTTGTAAAACATTTTGCTGTCCCCATAGAGTGTAAGGATTTCTGGGGTAGGGTATCCCGTAGAGTGCGTTTCTAGGATTAAGTTGACCCGGCACAGGTTTAAGATGAACTGGATACGCTTGACTCAATGGAGGTTGAATTACGTTGGATGGTCCCCCAACATGGGATAGTCCCGTCGTGGAAGGTTCGGGAGGTAAGGAATTTCCAACGGAAGGCCCGATGGGAACTCTTGCTGCAGTATTATGGTTAAGATACGGGGGTTTCCCCCCAACAACAACTTGTCGACCACTAAGTAAAGGTTGACCCAACACTGATTGTTGATTATTCACCATAGGATTACCCTTACCTGTAAAGAAGGTAGGGGGTAAAGAGTATCCTCCCCTCGAAGTTTGGGGTGGGGGAGGAGTAGGTGATGTAACCGTGGTGACCACATGTGTGTTGGACTGTTCTGCTTCAACAGGTTGGGATGTGAGAGGTACTGAACTGGTCTCCTGTCTAGGGGATGCATGTGCAGGGATGGATGGTTGACCAGCTTCAGAAGTAGTCACGTGTTGCATGGATGATTCTGGTGACTCGAAAGATAAAACATGACTTGGGAGTGGTTGGTCATCGATCCTTAGTTGAAAATTTTGACTTCGAAAATCCTCACCCATAGCACATAAACAAGCCTATTGCTCACTATAAGGTGCTAAGTAGTCGTCGAGGCTAGCCCAAATGGGTGGGGATGCAATGGAAAAATGGGGCACTGGGTGGCCTGTAGAAGATGTCCAATAAGGTGTTGAAGGACCAACAACTGCTGTGGGGACATCCTAGGGTTGATTTATCCATTCCAACGATCCAGGCTCTCCCGGTGCAACAGGAGGTAAGTCTTTTGAAGTGGGGATTTGTGCTTCTTCACCCCGTGGGGGATGAGAGGCTGGTGAATCTGGAGGAGTATGAGGAAACAAAAGTCCTCCAACATTCAAAGTGGGGTTTTCCACTTCATGTGACCCGACCCTAGCTTGTGGATCCATTCTTACCCTCGAAATTACCTCCTGGTTAAGGGGATATTCAGGTGGCAAGTTCTGAATCCCGCGAGACCTTCTCCAAGGAAAGTCATCCAGAGTGACTGAAACAAAAATATTCTCCTAAGGAAAGCTAAACGAAAGAAAAACAGACTAGACAAACCCTACACAAACTAAGGCCACAAGCAAACTTATGTTATAAGAGTGGATTCAACGGTCTGTAACCTCACAGGCAGGGATGATTTTAAGAACTCCCCCCAAATTTATATGGTAAAAAAATTGGCGAATCTCCCCGATATATAGGAAAATTTGAAAGCGATTTTATCAATAATATAATATGTATATATAATTTTTTGGCGAATCTTTCATTTTATTATATGATATTGTAAAATCTTGGCGAATCTTTCACTAAATTATAAGATATTGTAAAATCTTGGCGAATATTTTACTGAATTATAAAATATTGTAAAAAGTTGACGAATATTTCACTAAATTATAAAATATTGTAAAAATTTGGCGAATATTTCACTGAATTATAAAATATTGTAAAAATTTGGCGAATCTTTCATTGATCTATAAAACACATTGAATGACAGTCTACTTGTTAATTATGAGTTCAAGGCTTCTTCAAATGTTGAGTTCAATTGCTCTATTTCAAGTTTTGGTCTCAATACCAAATGGTGGTGGCCTTAATGAAGCCTTGATATCCAAGCAAAGCCGAGTAGATCTTGGAGACATGTATTCTAAATGTGGGTGTTTGGAGGATGCACATAAAGTGTTTGGCCAAGTGCCAAAGCGAAATACAGCCTCATTGAATGCAATGCTTTCAAGATGTGCTCAACATGGACATGGCAGGGAGGAACATTATCAGAGGGGTTCTTCGGGTGGAGATTGTCATTCATAGCTCTGATGACGTTAGCATTGCATCTTCTTCTTACTTACAATTTTTTCCTCTACTACTTGAGTTTCTAGAATCTATTTGTAGTCCTCCCTGTAATTATTATAGATTTCTTCTTTTTCTTCTTTAATAGTCTTGGGAGATGACTTTTTTGAATTGCTTAAATCAACAAAGGAATTGCACCCACAGACTATCCTTCAATAGATTGTGTGGCTACCCTAGACTGTTTTTGATACTTCAAGGCAAGTTTGTACATAGGTTTTAAGCTAGGCATGTTCCTTAAGTATTTTTCTTGGCACATACTTTGAATAACATTATAGTGATTTTGTTGGCATCCTATAGTGTCGACTATTGGGGGCTATCTTATTGTTGTGTCATACTTTTGGACAATGTAACTTTTTTCCATCTAAATTCCTCAACACTAGTACCATATCTAAATGTTATACCATTTGTTGATACCATATCATAATGTGTCTAGTAGTTGATTTTGATTGTAGATGTTGTATTTTTTGTTGATATTGGTGTGTAGATGTTATTATAACCCATGTTAGAGCTTTTATTACAAATTGTTTTTTTCTATTGATTAGAGTTTCCATGACATGTGGGGACTTGGACCTTGACAAACCGATAAACTAATAGAATCAGACATTATGCATCATTTTGGCCTTCACTAGCCAATTATGCCCATGGAGGCTAGGAAAATTTTGAGCCAATTGGACTAGAGGAATGTTGGTCTCGTGCCAATAGGTCTCCTATGATCAATGCATAGGAACCTAGTGCATAGACCATTTTTCTCTTCGCTTAGCTATGTAGAGCTCATTTATTTTTCTGAATAACGATAAGTATTTACAAAGAAAATATACAATCAGCATAAACAAATCGAAAAAGTGAAGACAATTAATTCATGCAAATAAAAGGTAATAAAAACTTATTTTCTCGAACCCTAAATCAATGGAAATCAACTAAATCTAATATTGATTCAAGCTACAACAAAGGGTTAAATCAAGCATCAAATGAGAACTAGAAGCATTCAAGGGTCTAACACAATAATTAACCAAAATACATGCAAACTCCACAAATCGACAAAATGTTTCAAATAAAAGCAATAAACAAACCATAAAAATTTGCACAAAATATTTGAGATAAACACCAACATGGTTTCATGTACTTGAATGAGCTCATTCTTGCTTAGCGAAAGTGTAGTCAAATTAGTTATTTATCTTTCAATGTCAGGACACTATCTATGTGAAGAGATAGCTCCTAGGCCTAGCTTTGTCAAATTCCAGTGTCATTTCCTATCACATAAAAAAAGAGACAATGTAAAAGATAAATATAAAAACATCAATCTTAAAATAAACTGCATCAAGGAAATGTATGTCATATCATCAATGTTATAACAAAAAAGTACAATGTAGAATCTATTTTTAATTAAAATGCTAGCTCAAATTTACATATAATGATCACCCGCAAGGGTCCATGGAACACCTATACCAAAATAAGACTCAAGAGTCTCTCATGTGTATTGGATCATATACAATATTAGGTGAAATCCATTTCCCAATTCACATTCTGGGACTGGTCCTCATTTTCGGCACTCTGAACATGACCTTCTTCGAATGAGCCGTCATTATGATCCTCAACAACATTATGTTCCATATCAAATTCATTAGATAAATTTGCCATATTGTTTTCTCCCCTTCTTTCACAATTTGATCGCCAGAGAGCTACTGCTCTTTCATATGGAAAATTGTCAACCTCATACTTTGTTACATATAATCTTAAGCATGTATCCACATTTTTATCAAGCTTATTCCTCAACTTTGACTTCAAAAATGTTAATGCACTAAACATTCTCTCATCCTCCACTGATCCCAAAATCATGGTTTGACATAAATCTACTAATTTGAAATACTCTGACATATGTTGCAGTAGATATTCACTACCACTGAGTGTATTCCACAATTTTGTAATTGCACCATATTCTAGAGCATTATCCAACTTAGAAAATTGCTCCCACATTGTATCAGCAAAGCATCGGGCTTGATCTTTCAATTTTTGTCCATCTAAAATACCTTGAATATGTTCTCCTTGTATCTCGGTCTATCGACAAAAATGGCTTTGCAAAATCTTGATTTTAGCTATAAAGTCAACCTTTATAGTTTTTGAACATTGACGATCGTTCCAATATTGAGGGTATACCACAGACATGGCCTCCAACAATTCAACTCGACGAAATCGTTCTCTTATCTCTGATGATAGTGATTTTGCAATTTCTATCAAGCTGCGCCTCACTGAAATCACAACATTGTCAAATTGTTCTCTTGACACAGGGCACTCTTTGGTGGTTCTTCCTATTTTGTCATTATAATAAAAAGGAACCATATACCCACGCACTGCCATACATAGAAACCCTTTTTCATCAAACTTCAATAAATTTTCATCATTTTCAATATTGATTATCTTAGCCCAATTTGTAAATGCTAGACCTGTAAAAGAATCTGCCTTCATATACAAATTATCTAATGCAAGGCATGCTAGTTTTCTAGCATTTGTGTATTCAGCAATATACATCGTGCGACTCTGAGACATCTTCACGAGGCTATTCATTTCATGAAGCAGAGGAAGAACTCCAGCCAATGTTAAATATGTCTCTATATCAGTTAATAGAAAGAGAAGAGTTTGAGCTTTTTCTACACTTAGGCGATGTTCATACATCACCCCTACCAAGGATGCATATTCATCGAATAGTCTTTGAGCTGGTCCCTTCAGTGAGATCCATCTTGTATCAACATCTTTTAATAGTTTGTTTCCATTTGTAACACCGTCAACAAATTTTTTAAACTCTGAAAACCGTTTGGGACTCCGACAAAAGTATGCATGAACCTCACGTACAAGATATTCAACTTTTGAAACCAATGGAAAGTTGCTCACTATTTTAAATGCAAGATTCATTCTATGAGCCATACAATGAATACCAATCATATACGGTGAAGCTGAGAGTTGTAGTCTAGCACAAAGGCCGTTCCTTTGTCCCTGCATTACTGATGCCCCATCTGCTCCAACGCATACCAACTTTTTTGCGATCATTGAATGATCCATACCACCAGTTTCTTTCAAAGTATTAATAACAAGTTCATAAATGTTTTCTGCTGTAGAACTTTTGCTCATTTTATGAATTCCAAGTAGATAGGAATTCCTGATATGGTAATTGACCGTATAAATGCTCATGCAAATCCATGCAGTATTATCAA
This sequence comes from Larix kaempferi, assembly GCA_027924585.1. Taxonomy (NCBI): domain Eukaryota; kingdom Viridiplantae; phylum Streptophyta; class Pinopsida; order Pinales; family Pinaceae; genus Larix; species Larix kaempferi. The sequence goes on from BSBM01000893.1 coordinate 12,828,091, forward strand.
CAGCTATAACTTCATCCAAGGACAGTGACAAAAATGTTGCATTCGCATTCTTCTCTTTCATATCATCCTTTTCTACTTGAGCTAGATATTTTCCCCATTCCCAACCACTCGTTAAAGACCAATGAGAAGATGGAAAATTTGGCACTTGAATAAAAGATAGATATTTCATCATTTTTGGATAATCTGTCATAGGACGACCATTGGATAGGATGTGAAATACAGTGCTTAATTGTATCGACTTCGATAACAAATTTTTTTCCATCATCTTTCCGAATTGAGAAGTGATGGTTCCTCCACTTTCATCTAGTTTTCTCTTATTTATTAAGTATTTATTGTATTCCTCTTCACATTGGAGATGTCGGCTATCAGATTTCCATCTAACAGTAGATTTCTTCTCATCATTTCCAGTTTTGTTATCATACACCTTCCCAACATGCTTCTCTATTGTGTCCAGCTTCATTTGCAATTTCACTAGCTTGCCCTGTTTCCAACTACATGAAATGCATTTAACTTCTCGTGAGGTCTCATTCTTATTTGTTGGAGGTATCGGTTCAATAAATGGGAATCTTGATACCCAATCAGATTGGAATTGTCTCCCGAAGTCCCATCGGCCTTTTTTCCTCTTCAGTGAATGGTCTATGTCACCTTGCAAGGAAAAATCTTCAACATTTGAGCTACCAATTTCTGATGAAAATGCATTTGCCTCACTTTGATCACTAGAGGAATGTATTCTACCATCCATTGTATGTTTTGCAGAGGCATCCTCCAAAGTGTTGACATCTCTCTCACCGATACCTTGCTCAAGAGAGCTTGAACCATGAATATGATGTGGATGATTGGATTGATGTTTTTGAAAATATGACATTACATCCTTTTGTCTTAATGTTTTATTTTTCTCTCCATGATCCATGTTTGACATCTTGTTTCTTACTTAATGTTCCACAATTGATATTCCAAATCAATATAGAAACCAGAAGGAGGCCTGCATGAGAAAAATGATATAAAATTAGTACAACTGTTTAATTTGATTCTTAGACCATTTCTTCTCAGAAGGCTGAAGGAAAAGGTTGAAGAGTCCCTGCCTAGGAAAAAGGAGATAATTTTGTATGCAGATATGAAAGAACATCAGAAACATATCCAAGATCATTTAGTCAATAAAACACTTGAGGTTTATTTGCAAAATAAAGGAGAAAATGGTGACTTAACTTGCAATTTGATTCACATCTCCAAGCACGGTACTGTAGCATTTAAGCAATAGATTTTATTTGTGTAGAGTTAAGCAAATTGCTCTGTGGTCTGGAAAGCGGTGGTGCAGCATTTTCCTTTGGTCGGCTCTGGATTAGTGTGGAGGATAGGAAATGGGCGACTCACTCGTATTGGACTGGACCCTTGGGTTGGCTGTAGGGGAGGTCATGTCATGCCTGTGGACTTGAGGAACTTCTTGGCAGCTAGAGGTTGCCATTTTCTGGATGATGTAGAGGATCCGGGATCATCTACTCTTTGGCATCAGGGGTGGATCTCTGCACAGCGTCTTGAGATTCCTGAAGATATGCAAGGAGTTTGGGAGGATTTTCTCCGGATCCTAAGACTTTCGTATATACGACTGACCAATAGGAATGATGAACTTATCTGGGATCACCATCCCTCTAGAATTTACACCCCAAGGAATGGATATATCCAGCTGAATGTGGAAGCACATAACAGGGAATTGGTGTGGTGGTGGAAATATCCGTGGAAGTTAAAGTGTCCGAGTAAAGCAAAATTACTCTTCTGGGCTATTCTGGAAAATAAGGCTCCAACCTGGGACATTCTGCAAAAACGCTTCCTCCAGGGACCGGGGTTCTGTCCACTTTGTAAAGATGTGGAAGAGACCATTAATCATCTATTTGTTTATTGTCGGTTTACTCAGGCAGTTTGGGCTGATATATGCAAATATCTGGATTTAAATGTGAGATGGTGGGGAGCGAGTGTCCATGAAGCATTCCAATTGTGGTGGACTTTACAAAAATCCTCTCCCATCCGGGCTTCCCCTTGTATTTTCGCATGGGGCATATGGATTACCAGAAATAAGATCATATTTCAAGATTGCAGGATTCTGAAGGAGACTGTAGTGGCACAAGCTGTGGCTGTTATCCAACACTACAAGACACCTGTCAAAGAGATTAGAACTCGACCTGTGAGTGAGGAAATGATCGATAAAACCATGCCGTGGGCATATTTTGATGGTGCTTCTCTTGACCATCGATCGGAGTGTGGTGGGGGTGGAGTCCTTTTCAAAACCGAGTCTCATTTCTTTCATATCGTGGCTGGTTTGGGGAGGGGATCTAACAACTATGCTGAACTTATGTCTCTTAGGCTGCTGCTGTTATTTGCACTTGAACAAGGATGTCTTATCTCTTCAGATATTTGGCGACTCCAGGATAGTTATTGACTGGGCAAAGGAGATTACTCATTGTCATGTGATGGTACTCATACCTATACTGGAGGAGGTAATACGGTTAAAACAGTCATTTAATCATATTACATTTACACTTGTCTACAGGGAGAGGAATGGGATGGCCGATCAGCTTTCCAAAGAAGGGACGCAGCAACATTTAGCACTTGGAACTTGGAGGATTACTATTCACTCTATTGGGGGCACCTACAGTTATTACCACAGACCATTTCATGAAGCTATAGAGGCACGGAATTGAGCAATAGCTCAGATTTTGATGACCAGGGATGGACGCCTATTTTAATTTCTGTAACAGTTTTTGTTTAGTTGTATGGATATATGCCGGCTGTAGATAGCAGTTATGTGATGGTCTGATACAGTAGTCTATCTGTAATCGGATAAATGCGGGCTGTATGAACAGCTGGACTCATTGTTTTGAAGTAGTATGGAACTTTGGACTTGATATTAATATGGGACAGTAAATATGTGTCAATGTAGAGATCACAGTGATCCTAATACATGTGCAGAATGTAATTTTGTTCATCTTTTTGAAATAAAATTACGACTTTTTCTAAGGAAAAAAAGGTCACAGCAACTATTAGGTCACAACAACTATTTGTGTAGAGTTAAGCCATACTCATGAAAGTTTTCATTTAAACAGAAAGATAACAATGTTCTCATTTTATGGTAGCCTTCATCCAATCCCGGGAACTTGGCACTTGGAGGATTACTATTCACTCTATTGGGGGCACCTACAGTTATTACCACAGACCATTTCATGAAGCTATAAAGGCACGGAATTGAGCAATAGCTCAGATTTTGATGACCAGGGATGGACGCCTATTTTAATTTCTGTAACAGTTTTTGTTTAGTTGTATGGATATATGCTGGCTGTAGATAGCAGTTATGTGATGGTCTGATAAAGAAATTCCCTTGTTTAAATTGATAAGAAGTACTTTTCTAGGTAATTTCAAAGCTTAATTTGATTCTTAGACCATTTCTTCTCAGAAGGCTGAAGGAAAAGGTTGAAGAGTCCCTGCCTAGGAAAAAGGAGATAATTTTGTATGCAGATATGAAAGAACATCAGAAACATATCCAAGATCATTTAGTAGTGCTGATACATTCTGAGGTGGAATAAGTGCTCCAATGGTCTGTCCCAGTGATGTAATCGTTCGAGTGCTTGTTGGTTACAAGGATACATATCTTCATGTCTTTTATTAATTCAGTGATCACAGAATAATAATGGAGAACAACTGGCAGTCAAAGGATTCATTGGAGGCAGAGATTCAACAGACAGATATTATTTCCAGATTCTTAGGCACAAGATCAAAAGGCAGAAGATCGATCCACATTTGAAGAAGCAGTTCCAGCTAATCCTATATTTTGAGGATTAGAATAAGCCTTAAATTTCTTAGAACCATTCTGGGCACTCTATAAAAAATCCCTACTAATTATCTTTAAATTTTGAGTCAGCAATTCGATCTCATCATCTCGAGACAATTAAGGATTTGGTCAATATCTTCGAGCAACATTTAAGCACTTAATATACAGCTGGCAGAGAACCTAAAGACAGAGGATTATTTCTAGATTTGATGGCTTTTAAAGTTCAATTGTTTCCATATTTCTAGGACAAAGATTAAATTATCCAAATTCAAGGGTGAAATTAACAGTCAAAGGATCAAATTTGCATCCCAAATATCCAGGAGCTCGATGTGCATCTTCAAGTGGCATTTGAACATTCAAGACAGAAGAGTGATCATTTCCAGATTCTTGGCAGCAAATCAAAGATTTAGGATTTATTACTCGAAACTTGCAGGAGTTTGCTTATTCAACATTTATATATTTTATCATTGAATGTAACCGAGGTTTTGAGTGGGAGAGACTGAGAGGGCTGAGTTCTAAGTTTCAGAGACATACTTTTAAACTCTGTTCTTAAACTCTGCTTTTTATGTCTGTATTTTCATGATAGAAGATTCCAGTGAATGCAATGTTCAGATTATGTTTTCCTTCTATATTCATCTACTTTTTTTTTCCTATTTGAATGAGATGATCATTGATATAGGATATATTAATGGTTATGCTTTACAGATTCCCGAGTAGAATCTAATTTTGTGATCCTACATACATGTGCATAATCTAATTTTGTTCATCTTTTTGAAATAAAATTACGACTTTTTCCAAGGAAAAAAAGGTCACAACAACTATTTGTGTAGAGTTAAGCCATACTCATGAAAGTTTTCATTTAAACAGAAAGATAACAATGTTCTCATTTTATGGTAGCCTTCATCCAATCCTGGGAACTTATCAAAGTAAATATTCAAATCCCCTAGGAAAACATAGGGACTTTTTAATTTATTATGTCCTTGATAGTGGTATGATCCGTCTGTTTCCTAATCTGCTATATCTATGAAACTTAACTGGAATTGCTACATATCTTAAATCCAAGCTAAACATTGGACACTAATTTTCACACTTTGTCATTGATATTTCTCAAGGGTCTATTTATTTGCTTGGGAAAAAATTACTTGGAGATAACTTTTATAATTATTGTTCATATCAAAGCCTATTCCTAGTACCTCATCTCACTCTTCTACCAATTTTTTGAGTCCTCCAATTTTTTTACCCAATGCCACCACCCCAGATCATACACTATCATTCATGTACAACAAATCCTTCCAGCATCAACTAGGTTTCCTATTTGTTCATAATTATCAAATTAAATCTAAAATCACCACCCTAATTATGGATAATGGTAGCCAAGTAAATATATTTTCCCATGATATTTAGTCTCCTATCTGCAACTCCCCACTACAGACCATCAAACTCCATATCAGGTTTGGTTACAAAATATGCTCCTCATCTAAATGTCACTGAGCATTATGTTACCATTTCCATTGGGGCATTTCAATATACTTTGGAATGTGATGTGTCTCCTCTCAATTGTGTATATTTACTACTGGGTTCCCTTACCAAATTATTCGTCATTCCCTATATGATGCTCACCACAACACTTATAAATTTTTTAAAGATGGAAAGGCTTGTGATCTCACATCTTCTATAACCCATTCACCTTCCTTGTTGTCCAACAATGTTGATGTGTTCCATGTCAATCTTCACAAATTCATGTCACTATGTGTGGTTAAATGGGTTAAGATTGATAATAACTCCCATCCTTCCACACCCTATATGAATCCCTTGTTAGATGATTTTGTGTATGTATTTACACCTCCTGTTGGCCTTCCCCCCATTCATTTCATCTAGCACACTATTGATCTTGTCTCAGCATCTTCTCTTCCAATTGCTCCAATATACCATTTAGCCCCTCACGAATTTCTTGATATTAAGTGACATCTTCAATATGTCTTAAACTCTAGACATATAGAACCTAACTCCTCTCCTTATGGTTCCTCTACTTTCTTCATTTCTGTAAAGGAATCTGGTGCATGGCATCTTGTTACTTATTATCATGATCTCAATGAAGTGACTATAAAAAATTGATACCCATTTTCTCACATTAATGATTTGCTTATCCATCTCAAGGGTGCCCAATTCTCAAACTCACAAGTAACATCTGTAAGGCTCGCTACAAGTATTATAGTATATAACTAGCATATATTATTATGTTAGTATTAGGTATGTGATTCAATTCTAGTCTATAAACATAGTTGGAATATAGCAGTAATCATCCCAACTAGGAGGTATCCAATGCCATGATATGGACTCTAGCATATGATCTAAATGCACTTGAACCCCTCAACTAGATATTCATGCCCATGAAACTGAGTGAAATCCCAGACTGAGTGATATTCTCTGTGATTATAAATATAAAATAACATACTAGAACCTGGTGGCCACTACAACTAGGGGGCAAACAGCACGCCAACTAAAAAGTCCTAAGTATACAAACCAGGCAAACAAAGATGCCTTCCGGAGAAGAGTCTGGGATGATGAGGGCCCAGAACAGATCAACGAAGGAAGAAAGATAGTTACCCGGGGTCCACAATACAATGACTAAGGGTGCAAGCGCTGGAATCACCCAACCGCCCTCCCAAAGACCTGCAAGGGATTTCCTCCCACGTCTGTCTTAGGTACAGCAGATATACCCTCTGCTGTCACCTGTGTATGAACCTAGAGTCAGATATTAAGGCTACCACAACACCGAAAACTCCTGGGGGAACAGTCACCGGTCGAATCAGAAAGCGTGGGCAGGGTAGCTAAGCCCGAAACTCGAAAGAGTCCCCAATACGCAATCCAATCCTGGCGTATGCTCGAACAGAAAGTAGGAGGAGTATTCCCAACAATCTGATCTCGCAATGACCTACTGCATAGATCCCAGGCAAGTTTTGAGTGAAATGGGTTTACCTGTGATAGTCTCACTACGATTTTTGCGTAATGTGTGATCTTGAGTGGTTTAAGGTGATTTAAACTCAAGATCCTAACCAAAACTAATTGGTGTAGTGTACCCTAAAAAAGAAAAATGTTTCTATTTCATTTTATTAAAAAGTTTTTAGGGCTGTTATTACTCAAAAAGGGTAGTGCTTTTGTGTGGCGTGGTTGCAACAAGGAAACAAAAGTGCCATAAAATCAAAACTTTCTACAACAAAGCTCTTTTTCATTTTTTCATTTACTGGAAAGAATAAAAGAACAATCAACTAAATTATGATTCAATAAACTGACCACAAACAATGTTTAAATACAAGAATCAATCACTAAACAAAGTGCTGGAAAATATTGAAGTGTCTGGCCATATTCCCAAAATAATGAGGTTATTCCCAAAATAATCCTTCTTAGACTCATTTTCCATTAAAAACATCTAAAATCCATAAAGCATTGCATCTCATGGCCATATTTCAACTATGAATAGTTTACCAAAGGACATTATAATGTTTTTAGTAACAATGATGGGTGTATGCATCTTGATAATGGTTAGGACAGTATAAAAAGATCCTTGGTCATTTAACAAATATTCTTTGGCTCAAGTGTGGTGAAATATGCATTGCAACACCACATAAGACCTTTCTATGGAATATTTGGCCTCTAATTGGGATATGGCTATGATTAATTCATTTTGGGGACCCGTGATGGGTCCAGGGGCATAGACCATGGTTGAAAAGGAAAAAAAGGTCCTTCACAGGAAGATTAACCTTCTAGGACTTACACATTGTGAGTCGAGCCCCAATCATGAAACATGTCCTCTCTATGGTGTCTTTGACTCCTAAGTGTCATTCCATGTGTCTATATGGTGTCCTTGACTCCCAAGTACATACCCTTATTGGATTTCAAGTGGTGTCATTTCTGCTAAAATGTAATAAATTATATTCTAACATTATATGTTGAGGTATAAGGCATGCTTGATGTCTATATGGTCTATAGTTATACTTAATGGGACTAATAATTTAACCCAATACTAGGTCATAAAATATTGCTTCTTTCTTCATAGCCTTTGGACTTAGTTGTGCCAAAATGTCCCTTAACCATATGGCCCTCATTTTGGTTCAAAATTATTCCCTTGAGAATGCCTTTTTGTTTGGATCATTCTCTGTATTTTCTGATGACTGGGAGATTTTATCTGACATTAAGCAAACTCCTCGCAGTTCAATCAATACTTGCTTGAGTCTGACATTAGCAGAATTTTCTCAGAATCTCATGATGAGAGAGTTGAGACTATCATGCTCAAATGTATGATCTTTTTAAACCACATAGTCCTGCAAGCCAATATGTAAGTTGTGTTTGGGTCTCACCCATAACAATTGAAGAATATTTTCGTGCTCATGTTTTATATGCATAGGATACACACCCTTTACATTTTGAATAGTGAAGATGTTTTCTTGAGGGTGAACAATGATCTAAAACAAATAGGGGTTAACCTTCAATGATCCACTTTCAATATTTTTCTATTTAAATGCCATTTCTGTCAATAATTTCCATTCTTTTTAATATGATATGTTCAAGAATGTTTTAACTTCACATTCTCATGTGCCCTGCAAGTGTTCACTTGGGTCTTATTGAGGCTATAGTTCTAATATGTTCATGAAATTCTAAGTAGAGATTGGAAGCAGATTGCAACTGAAGCCTTGCCATCAATTCTGGGTCTTTTTTGGACCTTAAACCAACATTAATAAGTGATTTTTTGTGTGTTCTGGACAATCATATCAGTGGTAAAGAGACTTAAAAAAATTATGGGCATGAATTTGGACAAGGGAAGCAATTCTGGGCCCTTTAAACTAGCAAATAACCCATATTTCCCCTAAATCTGGGCATGCTCTAAGAATTCTGGGGCTAAGAAGTTGAAAGAGTATAGCAATAGGAGAATTGAAGTTTGAGATTCAAAGCCTATTATTGCAGAATATAATCTCAACCTTGTACCACATTCAACATAGCTTTTGATTTAATGGATAGAACTTGGTTGGTTGGAAACGATTTCATCTTTGGTGAGAACAATATTGGTAGACACTTTATATATTGGACTACTCTATGGATGCCTCGCAGTTCTGGTAGCCCTGCAACATACTTTGGCACACAAGAGGATCATCTTTTCAGGCAAGTGTAAGGAACAATAGGATCATTTTTTTAGGCAATGGGATTATAAGAACACTCCCAAACTATATAGGTGCTAGAGATCCTTAACTCATAAACCCATCTGGTTTAGTTTATATGCATAAGTTTATATCAAATAGAGTTGTTCCCTGACTTTAAGGGGAAGGCGATGGAACAGACGCAGGAGGACATGCAGGAATGAATTTTAAGGGGATGCAACTTTCAAGTTTAAATACTATTCTCCAAAATAACACCTCTGGCAACACTTACTATATAGCATGCTTAAAAAATAGACACTTCTAAAAATAGAACCACCATCCATTACTTTCTCAGTTCTGGCCTTAAGTCATATATCAAATAGAGCTGTTCCGTGACTTTAATGGGAAGGCGATGGAACAGACCCAGGAGGACAGGCAAGAATGAATTTTAAGGGGATGCAACTTTCAAGTCTAAATACTATTCTCCAAAATAACACCTGTGGCAACACTTACTATATAGCATGCTTAAAAAATAGACACTTCTAAAAATAGAACCACCATCCATTACTTCTCAGTTCTGGCCTTAAGTCATAAACAGTAGCAGTAAGCAACCTGGGCATATATCTTTGTAATAACACAGTAAGCAGGGGTTGAATCTATTCCACTGCAAACAATCGAATCTACTACTCCAGGTGAAAGATCTTATCTCTCTGGAGTCTGAATCATGTTATTCACTGGGCTGCTAAGCCGTTTAGTCTTATTGGGTGACCCCTGATCTTATCTCTCTAGAGTCTGAATCATGTTATTCACTGGGCTGCTAAGCCGTTTAGTCTTATTGGGCGACCCCTGGGAATTCATCCAAGACTTTAGATCTCCTTAGAATTAAGGAGGAGACTGATTGGATAAGAAGGCAGTCCAATCAGTCTCCTAAGCCGTTTAGTCTTATAGGGCGACCCCTGGGAATTCATCCAAAACTTTAGATCTCCTTAGAATTAAGGAGGAGACTGATTGGAGAGGAAGGCAGTCCAATGGCTGGTTATTTGTCTTTCCCATGCCTGCTGCTACAGCAGGTGCCCAGAATTCATGGATTCTGTGATAGAGGGGAGTCTTTGTGGAATTCTTTGGTGGGATGGCTTAAAAGAAACCCCCAATTGCAGTAGGAGTAGCTACCGACCGACTTCAGATCCTGAATCTCGGGGTGGACAAATTATATTTTGAATTTTCTACTCGATATTTAATAACTATGGGAAGAGGAGCATGAGTCTTTTGACTCCTGAAGGGTGAAGATTCATTAATTCATATCTTGGAAATCAGTCCTTGGTTGAAATCACAGACCATACCATTAATTAATGTGCAGCCATCTTATATCCAAAGATCATGTTGCATGCAATGTACTACTCTTTCTACTCCACTAAATTCCAAAACCCTAAGAATGTTGAAAATAATGTCACAGTAATAATAAAAATTTACAGGAAGCCAAAAAAGGATATACAAAACTCTAATACTTTTATCCTTATTTTTATTGGTATACTGCCTTGAAATCCGAAAAATGAAATCCAGATATCTCCAGGAGTAGGTAGTGTAACAGAAACTCAAACAAATTGCATTCGCAATGACTAATTTCACATGCAGTCAAGCACTCCCTCTCTATTCCCAAGAGAATGATATCCCCAACGTCCAAACCAAAACTTCTGTTTCAGTCAACTTCCAACAATGGTGGTTTAATTATATTTGCCTGCCCATTTGGACAAAAGTAGCGGTACCTAACCCAACAGCAGAACGCAACCAGCTCACCACAGGGAAACTCAACGTCTGCCCCAACCAAGAGATGTTACAGTGACCAGAACAGGGGCAGTCAAACATCTACATCCACCAACCAATGAAATAAAAACACTGCCAATACCACAAGGCAATGGGATCAAGGAGACTAGGGCAGAGGGGTTGAACGAACACTAAAAGGCTGGGTCCAAGCAATAGCCAAATGCAAGAGGTAAGCGTCAGAGGTTTATGCATAGAGACAGAGACAGGAGCATAGATCGGATTCATATGAGACAGAAACTGGAGCATAGATCAGATTCAGAGAGGTTTATGCACTTCATATAAGACAGAGACAGGAGCATAGATCAGATTCATTTATGGCAGCATAGAGACTTCAGGTCAGATGAGATTCATAGAGATGCATTCATATGAGACATACAGGAGCATAGATCAGATTCATTTATGCAGCATAGAGACTTCAGGTCAGATGAGATTCATAGAGATGCATTCATATGAGACAGAGACAGGAGCATAGATCAGATTCATTTATGCATCATAGAGACTTCAGGTCAGGTCAGATCAGAGGAGCATAATACCCTATGCCTTGTCCTCAGGTCAGATTTCCCACAGCTATGTGAACATTCAATCCATGTAAAACAGATGTCAGATTGAATTTTAAAATTCATGTATCACTACAACAAGTATTTGTTAGAAGGAGAGGTAGTTTATCCTAGATGTTCCAGTGATCAGTCATGACTCTTTCATGAATAATTCATTTACTTCAGAATCCAGATATCAACTCCTGATTTACATTCATATATTCAAAAGGTATTCTCCAAGAATGCTTGTTAAACACCCCCAAACAATCAAAGGTATCTCTCGTCCCACCAGTTTCCCATTATTAGCATAGGCATGAGTTTATTTGTGACTGCATGGGCACCTTCCTATACAATAAAATTTTGTTTCAATTTCCCAGTAAGTGTTGCAATGCCTATGGTCAGACCTTTGGCAACCATATGTGCTGCATTGATGGTTTCTCTGGCTTGGATCATATATCTTCAGCTACAAATTGGTCTTTGGCAGATGTGCCTCAAAATCCAACTTGCACACGTAGTAAATATCTAATAGCTAGTGAAGTTTAAGCAAATAATCACTTTGCATTAGATCATTGAGACATTTCTTCCATGACACACCAGCTTCCATTCTACCTGTGGTCTACTATCCCACCCAAATGGAAAGTCTCAGAAGAGGATGAGACTGGATGCCAGTCCCAAGAGGCTTTGCGAGAATAGATACCCCTCTGACCAGGCAGCTAAGACAAAAGAAGTCCATGTCATGCAGTGAATCCCCTGCCTTCGGGACATGTTTCTTGAAGCAACATCCAAAATGAAAAAGAAATAGTTTTTAATGTGCAGTTAAGACTTTATCATAGAATTAAGTAAAATCTTGGAACAAGTTTGAGGATCACAGTATTGTTCTACATTTATCATGAATCTTGTAAAATTCTCAACAATGCTTCTACCGGTTAATTGCATAGTATTTTCTTCAAATCAATACTAAAATACAAACGAGTTCAATAAGGTCATGGTTCAGCAGTCAAGATGGTGGCATGTCAGGCCACCGACCAAAGTTTAATGCCCCTCCAAAATAAGAGTAAGAAGATGGGAGCAGGTGGTGCATGTCCTAGGTGACTTTCACGGAATAGTGCCCCAATGTCACAGCACCTTATAGCCAAATGGAAGTGCTTGTGTTAATGGTTTGCCCCTTGAGAGCCATTCTGTTTGCACAAGCAGACCATTTTCAATGACCAACCTCTTTGGACAAGTTGAAATAATTCTACTAAGATTTATTTTAACAAAAACACCCAAATTGTGTACCAGAGTGGAGCCAGTCTCCCAGTTCCTGGGCAAAATATGAGAGGGTGCAAACAACAAAAAGCTCAACTGGACCGACAAAAGTTTCAAATCAGGAAACTACCGAAAATTTTGTGCAGAGCTGGAGAAGCAGGGGAGGCTAAGGCATCCCAACATCCTGACACCCTTGGCACATGTTCTAGACACAGATGGTGTTTTCCTTTTCTACGAATATGTTCATAAAGGCAGCCTCTCAGACTTTCTTCACACCAGTAATGTTTGTATATTGGATTGGGCATCACGTTGCAACATCGCTATAGGTGTAGCTCAAGGTTTGGCTTTTCTACATGGCTGTCAACAGCCAATCATCCATCTTGATCTCACTACCAAAAACATTCTTCTAAAGTCTTTAAGAGAGCCACAAATAGGTGATATTGAGCTTTGCAAGATTATGGATCCTTCCAAGGGCACAGCGAGTATTTCTGCAATTGCTGGCTCAGTTGGATACGTCCCTCCAGGTATACTCCAGCTACTCACTTATGCCAAAACAGTAGATGTTGCAGAACATACTATTTTATAGTTATTTTTGGCTATATAAGAAACATCATGCTACAATGTTCTTTCCAATCATAGCTCATTATGATTTTAGAGCTTCTCAAGTAAATAGGAGTCATGATGGTCAGATTAGGGAAAGTCTACAGGATGGATCAGAATGTCTGATACAAAAGTTTATTTTTTATTAGTGTTACTTATGTTCTCAAGATGGAGATTATGACTTAGAAAGTTCAATGCTTGCATAATTCATAGTGTATATATTTTTGGTGGTAGAAGCTGTTAAGGATAGGGGCCGTAGCTATAAAATGCTTTTGGAATTTTGAAATTATCCATATTTTCTTCCCCTGCTATAAATTGCTACATATTAGTTGTTTTAGTCAAAGTGTTGATTACAAGAAGATATGCCAATGAACACACCAGTGAAACAAGATTCGGTAGACTCGGGGAGTCTACTTGGCCCAGCTCTGAAACAAGTCGAGTCTTTTCAATTGGGCCAAACGTTGTCAAATATGGTAAAATTCACAAATTTGCCAAGACACTGAGTTCGACGAAGTATGGATGGGTTACTTGTTGAGAATAAATTAGCCATCCCAATGGGGGCTTCTACTGTCTCAATAGGAGGCTCTGATTTACACTGGTGTCTATGTGCTTGATAAGGATACCAACCAAATAAGCAAAGAGATTTTAAGAGAAGAAAGAATACTTGGGAACTTAAACACATAAACTAGCTAAAAAATTCCAATATATCGGAAAGATAATTGCCCAAACAACAAGAAGCCATGAAGGGACACATCCAAGGGTGCTACGGGAAAGGTAGACTGAGGATAAAAGCACATACCTTTGAATTCTCGAAACCCTTCTGAAATGTACAGCCAAACCTCCAGATACACGCGTGACGCTACAAACTGGTAACACGATTCTTCGATTCTTTGAAACAAACAGTCAAAATGAGCCATGGGCGATTCTAGGGGTTTTATTGGCACTCTAGCAGCCAAATCGCGGGCGAATTGGACTCCAAAACAACTATTTCCTCAAATTGCGGGCGAACCATAGCTCCAAAAAAACCCATGCCAGAAATTGAGGGCGAACCATAGCTCCGAAAAAACCCATGCTATAAATTGAGGGCGAACAATAGCTCCAAAAACCGCCATGCCAAAAATCACGGCGAATGAATTTACAGGAAACAACATCCCTAAAAATCGGGGGCGACTGGTGCATCCAAGGAAAAATCAAGGAAAATAAACTGGCGAAAATCAATTTTCCCTTATTTCTTCCACAAAAATCGCGGGCGACTGGTTTCTCCTATAAATTCCTGCTAAATACGATTTTGGCTATATAGTTTTTGAATATTTACAAAACAATAAATAGTGGGCTATTAAAATTAATTCTCAAAAACCTCTTTTACATAAAAATTCGCCCTAAAAAAAATTGGAAACCTTCTAAATTCGCCATTGGGATAAATTTCGCCCCTAAAATCATCCCTGCTCACAGGATTGTCAAGGCTTCGCAAATCGCTATATACCACAGGGTCCAACAGTAAAATGAGACAAGGAGGATTGGGATCGTACCCTTGCCTGAATACCCGATTTCTTGGACGGTATGTGCGTAGTAATCTCCCCGAGTGCTGTTCTCGGTATATTGCTCCGCCAAGATGGCCAAAAGGTTAACTCAGTTGGTTTCAGGAATCCTAAGGGTGTCTCCTAATATACGCAAGGTACGTGGGAGCTCAAATCCGTAGTGGTGCTGTCTAATGCACAACCGTTCGGCAAGAGACCTTCCGATATACTACCGAGTACGTGAAACACCTTTCGATATACGCCAAGTACGTGTGTTACTTGGTGGGTAAGTGAAAGAGCTCAATATACCGATAAGTAGGTGGAAGACTACAATACCCCCGGGATACAGTGCTAGCAAATAACGACAGCTGCCACGCTTAACGACGCCGAAACATGTCTATAACTTACACAAAAGTTACTAAAATTTTTACCCTAGTTATATCGTTAATTTTATCTGGACGGTTAGGTGAATGCATGAGGTGAGTACATAATCATAAACATAATGTAGGCCCTAACTACATGCAAAAAATACACTTTTCTTTTTGATGAACTCTATGTATGGGAGGGAGAACATTTCTTTTTCTTTCCAACAATTTTACCAAAGCAACACAATGCAAGACAATCCCAAATCTACGAAAAATGATAATGAAGTATTCTTTTCCTTTTTAGCGAAAACACAAAAAATTAACACAACACTACTAAGCCAAATCAAAGCATGTTTTTCTTTTCTTTTATCTTTTCAAAACGAAAATGGTGCTAAGTGATGAAAAGAGAGAGTTTCTAAGTAAAGTATGCAAGCTTTTCACTTTCACTAAAGTGGCTTAAAAGCACAAAAACCAAAAGATGCATTTAACTTTCCAAGCCTGGAATTACTTTTGCAAAACTTGATATCTATTCGAATTTTTCAAGAAGATGAGCAACTCATAATTCGTGAAAAACACAAATAATGCAATTTTCTTTCAACTTTTCCAAAATATCTACCAATGAGACGTTCCAATGCATATGTAATTCTTCAAATGAGCTTGAGAAATGATGGAAATACAGTACTTTTGATCTTTCAATGGATGTATCAAAATAACAATTTGATAACAACGATGCTTTTCAAACACAAATACTGAAATGAAAAGACTACTTGCAGCACTTCAATAATTTAGAAAATCTCAAGGAAAGATGAGCACTCAAATGAAAGTACACACAAACACTCAAAATCAATCAGTAACAAGCAGCACTAAAGCAAGCAAATCTCACGAACGTATGCAAATGAGGTCTGGGAACCGATCCAATACACTTGACCAGATTTGGCTAGGAGAGGAGGGAATGCAAGGGTGAGTGGATGCAGGTGGGGAAGACAAAAGTGTCCGCCACTACCAAATCTCAGACTTGTCCAAGATAGGTCCCAAAACAACTCCAAATAAAACCAAACAACTCAATCACATAAAGCAAAATGGGATCTCTGACTGGATTTTACAGTACAGAGGGAGTCTGCACACAAACCAAACTCAAAACATAAATGGAGAAGGGGTGCCTGTATGGCCACTTTGGCGGATCGGCACAGTTTGTGCTTATACATAGTGCGACGTCGCAGTTCACCAATGCGAGGAGTGTGACGATGTCGTAGTATACCAATGGAAGGGTTGCGATGTCAGACTAACAGACAAAGAACATAGATAAAAAATGACATAGTGTCGCTCTAAATACACTTACCAGGTGCGACAGGAGAGATCCAAGTTAAAAAATGAGCCAAATCTCCAAACAATGAGCATGAAATGGTTTTAAAATGAGAAGTACAAACTCAAAGGAAAGTAATCAAACTCTTCAAAGTGAAGATCTGATGGTGAAACCAGCTTAAGAGGAAAATGACAAATAATATGGCTTGTAACAAGAAATCAACTGAAAATGACATTCAAATTGACAACTACAAAGCAATGTTCTTAATCCCCAGTATGGTTGCCAGATTTGTTTGACAGAGAATCCACTCGAGCGGACGCGAGTTGGATCTCCCTAGCTCAATGTGAGTCTAGAACAAATAGTATAGACTATAAACCACTTTCCTAGATCTAGTTAAGGATCAAGTTATCAGATGTTTTACCTTAAGTTTGCAGTCCCTTTTCTTGGATGTTGTTCCACGCCTTGCGGTCGTCAGATCTAAGCTGCAAGACCTGTCAAGATGCACAAAACAAGACAAACAATTCAAAGTATCCGAATGGTAACATATCTAAGTGTACAGTTAAGCAGGTAAACTACACAATATCATCAATCATAACAATATTGGTGGAAAGCGTTTATATTACTGTAAATATAGGGAAATACATAGAAAAGAATGACTACAACCAAGGCTTAACAAAGTATCCCTTCTCCATCTAATCCAATGCCATATCCTCCCAAGGAAGTGTGAGTCTCTCAATGGATGAGTAGAGATCTTTCCAAGATGATTTCACCAGCATGTAGACACTATAGACTTCCTCCCTTTGGAGAGGGGTAGAGCTTCACTTATAGATGACTAAGTGGATAGGGTATGGATATGGTAGGTTGAGATATGGTAGGAGAGAGATAGGGGATCCTTCAAAGAGGTTAGGAACTAAGTGCCAGCTCTCCCACAAGGTCAGGGATAAGGATCCATGTCAGCTGACTTTGAGAATGAGCTCGAAGGAGCTATTTTTGTCCATTAATTGACATCATTGTGTTTGGGTACACAGGGTAATCCCAAAAGAACGAACACCTAGAAAAACCACTTCACACAAATAGATCATAGATCGATACACCGATATTTTGACGTGGTTTAAACCCTCGAGAGGGAAACACTCCACGGCCCCATCCAAATAGCTTCTATGGAGCAATTTATTATGCAAAAGAAAGAAAGTTACAAATGAGCTTCTCATAATCGATCAACTAGACAATGACCCTCCATGCTCTTTAAATAAAGATCATGGACCAATCAGGTGTTAAGCCACAGATCAAGGTTAGGTATGATCTAAGATAAGTTGAGCCGTCGGATCACTCTATGTCTAGAACATATCATGACCGTCGGATTAAATATTTACAAATGCATACTAATGCATACTAAAGAAACACACTTTTCCTAACGGATATATTACACAAGTTGATCTTAACTAACTCCTAAGTGTCTAAATATCCTAACATCCCCCCTTAAGAACAACTTGGGATAGGATTGAAGGATTTACAAAAGTGACACTATTAGGAGAAGGAATGAGGCATTAGAGCCTATCCCCCCTTAATGACAAATTCCTGAAATCCTAACATAGATCGAAGTTTAGAAAAATTTGCTTATGTAAGAGACTTGGTGAAGATGTCTGCAACTTGATCATCTGTAGGACAAAAGAGCACTTCAAGAACACGATCATGAACAAGATTTCTGATGAAGTGCATATGTAGCTCAATGTGTTTGCTGTGTTGATGTAGGACTGGATCTTTGGCAAGCTTGATGGCACTTTGATTGTCGCACCAAAGTGGAGTAGGCTACTGCTGCTCGAATCCAAACTTTGAAAGGATCCTTCGAAGCCATAAAGCTTCCTGAATGGAATTAACTGTGGCTTGATATTCTGCCTCTGGTGAAGAAAGAGAAAGAGCTTGTTGTTTCTTACAAGCCCAAGTGACAGGTCTAGATCCCAAATTGAAAACATAACCTGTAGTAGACTTTCGATCATCAGGATCACTGGCCCAATCTAAATTAGTGAAACCAACCAACAAAGGTTCCCCCCCTGTACTGTAATGAATCCCAAACTGAATTGTACCTCGAATATATCGAAGTATTCTTTTAGCTGCTTTCCAGTGACTTTCATGACGTGTTTTCATATAACGGGCAACATGACCAACGACAAAGGAAAGGTCAGGACGGGAATGAGTCAAATATAAGAGACTACCAACAAGCTGACGATACAAGGTGGCATCTACTTCAGGTGAAGTACAGGTGGCAGAAAGTTTGACTCTAGACTGGAAGGGAGAAGGGGTTGGTGTACAGTCTTCCATGTGAAAGCGACGAAGAAGGTCACAAACATACTTAGACCGAGAAAGAATGATCCCTTCTTTGGTTTGCAGGACTTGGAGACCAAGAAAATAATGCAAATGTCTTAAGTTTGACATTTCAAAATTTTGCTTAAGACTGGATTTCACATGGGTTATAAGATTAGGGTCACTACCAATAAGAATAAGGTCATCAACATATAGAACAAGTATGATGAGATAGTTTCCTACTTTCTTGGTATAGACAATGGGGTCAGAATGGCATCTAGAAAAACCAGTGTCAAGGAGAAAGCTATCCATTTTGGCATACCAAGCTCTAGGAGCTTGCTTAGGGCCATATAAGGATTTATTAAGGCGACAAACAAGGCTAGAGTTATTCTGCACATATCCATGAGGTTGTTCCATGTAAATTTCCTCCTGTAAATCACCATGTAAGAAGGCGAACTTAACATCCATTTGATGGACTTCCCAGTTATGCAAGGCTGCAAGTGAAAGAACAAGGCGGATGGAGTTCATTTTTGCGACAAGAGCAAAGGTTTCATTGTAGTCAATCCATTCAACTTGGGAAAAACCTTTGGAAACTAACCTTGCCTTAAGTCTTTCAACACTTCCATATGATGCATACTTAGTTCTGTAGACCCATTTACATCTGACAAGTTTTCTTCCTTTTGGAAGAGGTACAAGATCCCAAGTATCGTTCGCCATTAAGGAACGATATTCTTCATCCATAGCTGCATCCCAATTTGGATTTCTTGAATCTTCTGCAAAAGTTTATGGATCATGATTCTCGAAAACTTGAGCCAAAAGAGAAGAGGCTCGCTGAAACTGAGAACGTGTTCGATGTTGATCTCTAGGATCACCAGCAAGATCACGAACTGCTTCACATGTTGAACGGACCCATTGAGGAAGCACTTGTGCTGGTGCAACTGGAGGAACATGAGTAGGAAGAGGTGGATTTTCATCCTCATTGTCATCATCAGAAACTGAAGTTGGAAACCTGTCAAGGAAGTTTGAAGAAGAAGAAGGCACAATCACCGAATCAGGCTCGCAGGCCAAAGATGGTACACTCGCCGAGTTAGGCTCGCAGGCCAAGAGATTTTCATCAAATTTAACATCTCTTCTAATGATTACATCATGAGAATATGGTTGAAGAAGTCTATAACCTTTTCCATCTTCAGAATATCCAACAAATATGCACTTTTCACTTTTAAGCTGCAATGCTTTCCGTTTTTCATTCGGAATGTGAGCCCATGCTTCACTACCAAACACACGGAAGTGACTTACATCGGGTTTAGTTTTACTCCATGCCTCTTTGGTTGTGATACCTTGTAAAGCTTTAGTGGGGGTGCGATTAACTATGTAATTTGCACAATTTATGGCTTTAGCCCAAAATTGAAGACTTAGTCCCTTAGATTGGATCATACAATTAGCCATTTCTGTTAAAGTGCGATTCTTACGTTCAACTACACCATTTTGTTGTGGTGTATATGGAACAGTCTGTTGCTGTTGGATTCCTTGTTCAGTGCAGAAAGTAGTGAAATTTTTGTTAATATATTCTCCTCCATTGTTAGATCTTAACTTAATAATTTGATGACCAGATTTTTTTTCAACAAGGGCCTTGTAGGCCAAGAACATGTTAAATACTTCGCTCTTAAGTTTTAGGAAATAAACCCAAGTACGTTTGGAGTAATCATCAATGAAAGTTAAGAAATATTTGAAACTAGAAAATGAAGCAGATGGAAGAGGACCACACAAGTCACTATGCACAAGCTCCAAGGGAACCGAGGCATGCCAAGAGGCACGTTTGTCAAAACTGTCCCGATGATGTTTTTCGAGTACACAACCGGAACAAACACCATCCTTGCAAGATACTATCAGAAGACCTGTCACCATATTGTCTATACATAGTTGTTGCAATGAGCGATAATTTAAGTGACCAAATCGCTCATGCCAAAGTTTGCTCAAGTTCTCACTATGAGCAACAAAAACTGAAGGAAAAGGTGATGACCCAAAGTTGTTAAATTTGTACAACCTGGTAACATCATCAACAATTCCGGTAGCTAGGACCTGTTGAGGATCTTTAAAATCCTTGATTACAACTTGGTGAGGTGTAAACGTTACAGTTTTACCTTCACCATAATGAGTGATTTGATAGACTGATAACAAATTGCAGAAAATTCTTGGAACACATAGTACATCACTAAAATGACCATTATCTATTGGAACTGTTCCAGATCCTAAAACACTTAGAGATCTATCATCACCAACAAATATTTGTTTGGTGTTACATTCATGCATAGTAGAAAAGATGGATTGATCCTTAGCCATATGATAAGATGCTCCAGAATCAATGAGCCATTCATTTGAAGTAGAAGAAGAAGATGCATTATAAGAATAACCAGAAGCACAAAGTGCATGTCCATGAGAGGTAGATTCTAAAGGTGAATCTAGGCTGATGTGGTGCTTCTTCATTGCTGCTTCCAAGGTTGCCATCTTCTTGAAACACTTAGATTCATCATGATTATCTTTCCCGCAATAGTTGCAATGACTCTCAGTCTTCTTTCCTTTTGGCTTGGATCCTTTGTCATTTTTTAAAGAAGGAGCTGACTGAGAGGGTTTGGGACCCTTGTTGGACTTATTATTGCAAAAATTTTGTTTCTTGGGAGGCTTGAACTTTTATTTCTGTTGGGACAATAAGGATTTCCCAGATGTATCTGCATTGTAAATTATTCCAAGATGGATGAGCTTATCTTGATCTTTAATCAAGGAATCACAAAAGGATTCAAGACTAGGCTCTTGATAGCTAGCTGCAGTCAATGATTCTTTCATGGAGTAAAATGTAGATACAAAAACAGAATATGCAGGTCCAAGTTTTGAAAGAATACGATAAATGCATTGTTTGTCTTCCCTCTTAATTTTGCATTCTTCACATAAGAGTTTAAGAGTTTTGTACTTAGATAAATAATCTTGAATACATGAAAAATCACTTGGATTTAAAGAAATCAACTCATTTTCGAGTTGGTGACCTCGAATTTCATTGTGTTTACTAAACACAGCTTCCAACTTGTCCCAAGCAGTATCAGGTTCATCAATTTCAGATATGTGGAATCACAAATCAGTAGAGATTGACATCCCAATCAATCCATGAGCTTCGTCACATCTATTTGCCCATTTTATTTTTTTATCATCATCAGTGGGTTCTGTTTCTTTCCCTGAGGTAATTTTGAAAAGTCCTCTACTTCGTAGAACATCCTCCATACGAGATTTCCATGAGAAATAGTTGGAACTAGTAAGTAGAATATCACAAGGGGTGGCCATATTGAAAATTAATGGCTGTAAAAATAGAAACCAATAGTCTGGATGCGAAGATCTTGAAAAAATAGGCAGTTTAAAAAAAAAAACGGCACTGAAAACGGACTCTGTATGATGAAGTTATGTTTGAACAAAGAAAATGCTGAAGATGTCCCCAATAGTGACATGGCAGATAGAGAATGTCCAGCTTAAAAAATGAACCGCCCTCTTCCCAAGATGAACCTTTGACAATCACGTTACAAGAAAGTTGCTTTAAGTGAATTACTTTTGTAAAATAAGTGATTTTCACTTTTACAATGATGTTACTTTAAATAGTGCAACAATACAAATGAAGCTTTTTTTTACTCTTTTTGCTCGGTTTCCATGCTTTCCCTTTTTCCTGCAAATCACACCGCAAACCAAATTTTTTTTTTCCACACTTATGGGGTTATATCTCGTTAGCTTGCTTGGAAAGTCTACGTTTTCTCTCTATTTATGATTTGCTGAGATCGCACAAGGTGCACGGCAAAGAGCATACGCAGCCGAGAAAAACCCTTTCCCTTTTTGTTTCTGATTCGCCGAGATCGCACAAGGTGCACGGAAAAGAGCATACGCAGACAGGGAAAACAACAATCCGAAACTAAAAAAATCTAATAATAAAAACTGATAAAATATGAGTTTTTTTTTTATACATAAATAAAAAAAACGTCACTGTAACATTATGCCTTCAAATCTAATGAAATACACGTTTCTGAAGCAACCGGGAACCGTTTTCGATCAAACGAAAACTATTTACCAATGGAAACGATGCTCCAGACGCAATGGAACACCTCCCACAGCCCAGAAATGCACACAAATTTTAGAACCAAAAACCCTTTCAAGTTTCGGCAACACCAATTCAAGATCTAGATCATAACCGAAAGTAGCTCTTCATAAAAGCTCTGATACTATGTTCGGATACACAGGGTACTCCCAAAAGACCGAACACCTAGAGAAACCACTTCACACAAACAGATCACATCTCGATACACCAATGTTTTGACGTGGTTTAAACCCTCGAGAGGGAAACACTCCACGACCCAGGCCAAATAGATTCTATGGAGCAATTTATTATGCAAAAGAAAGAAAGTTACAAATGAGCTTCTCATAATCGATCAACTAGACAATGACCCTCCATGCTCTTTAAATAGAGATCATGGACCAATCGGGTGTTAAGCCATGGATCAAGGTTAGGTATGATCTAAGAGAAGTTGAGTCGTCAGATCAATCTATGTCTAGAACATATCGTGACCGTCGGATTAAATATTTATAAATGCATACTGATGCATACTAAATAAACACACTTTTCCTAACAGATATATTACATAAGTTGATCTTAACTAACTCCTAAGTGTTTAAATATCCTAACACGTCGCACCCTGCAAGAGAGCAAGATGTGACGTCACAGGTTGCATGAGTGCAGCCTACGACGACCTTTCAAAACCTAGTGTAAATGAGTTATATCTCTTCCAGGCCAATAACTTAGTCAATGAAACTTTAGGGATGTATACACTGAATCTCATGATGGTAGGATTTTAGGTGTAACAAGGAGTGGTCAAGGGTAATAGATCTATTGTTATTGGTTTTCCCGGTTTTGGGTTTCTATGGTAAAAATCTTCTTCTTCATTGTGTGTGCTGGCTTATTATGTGTTTTATGTCCTAACACTTTTTCCCTCATAAAACCAACAATACACAGAGCACATGCTTGAAGGTTTACGTGTGCAAAATCTTGAATATGATCCTGTGGGAATGAGGACTCAATGCAAATTATAGGTACAATGAAACACAATGTAAGTGGCCAGAAGGTAAATCAGAATGATGGATCGATGATCTTACTTGCACCCAATTTGGTGAGTAAATTGATTGTGCTGAAGGATCCACTCATAAACATTAAAAGAGATAAGCGTGAGAAGGGTGAAAGATCAAAAGTATATGGGCGAGAAATTAAAAGGGATTTATTTTAATAGCTAGGTGCAACAAATCATCAATGAAAATCCAAAAACAAATACAATCATCCTAGTAAGTCTTAAAGGTCATTGCTTCCCCATTCATATTTTTTTTAAGTACATTCCAAAATAAAATAAAAGGTTCGGGAAAGGAAGTTCAATTATAAAAGGGATACGTAGATAACTTTGATGGGGCTATGGATTCTTGCTGGCACCGAGGTGATGTCCATGATGTCGTGGTGACTCCACTATGGCTATTGATGCTCATGGGAAGTGGAGCAACACCCAGGGTGTAACATATTTGCATATTGAAGATTTCAAAATGAAGAATTCACACTTTATGGAAATGAATATTTCAAAATGAATAATTGATTCACACTTTATGGAAATGAACCTCATCATATCATCTCCTTCAATGCAATATATTAAGTTTTTAAAGTTGTTATGCTAGTAGCATCATCAATTCCATCGTTAGGAAAGGTTCATCAGGACTTGCTGCACATGTCATGTGTAGACACCTTGAATGAATAAGAATGGGGTCTTCTATTCTTCATGAGATCATAACATAACTAAATGGAACAAAGATTCTAGCTTTGTCCAATGTGTCTCCATTTGTTGAGGCCTCAACAACCCCCCAAGTTTAATGACTTGGGGAACCACTTTTAAATTTTAGCAAGGCTTGTTGAGCAAGTTTGAATTTCCCTTAGCCTTGTTCTTTTACTCCAAGGTGATGATGGTACACTGCTAGTTTCTATTTATCTGACTGATTATTTCTTTGAAGTTTATTTTTCTTTCTTTCATCATTTTGAATGCATCTTGATTGGGAATGCTTATGTACTCTATGGATTTGATGTGAGTTTTATCTATTTAAATTGTTAAGCATATTGTCTAGGGTCTTTGAAGCTGTTCTATATGATTTGTCAAATTGAAATTGAGACAACGATAAAATCATCACTTTTGCTAGGTGTTAGGAATTGAAGTGCACTAGAAGTTAGTGGGAACTTTTCTTGGGTTAAAATATTTCAATCTCTCATGAATATTTCCATCATCAACAAATGCCTTGAAATTTTGTCTAACCAATATCCTATCCAAGCTAAAAAAACTAAAATTGAGGAAAACATTATGATGTGCGAGGTCTATAGTTTTGTTAAGAAATCTATTTTGTGGAAAATGTCAGGTATTTTCTATTTGACACATCGATTCTTGGAAATGGTACCAATGTATAGGTTTTTCAATGATTGCTAATGCAAAGCAATTGTCATTTATCAAATTTGAGGTCCGAAAGTGGGAAAAAATCATGTATGATTTATCACCATATCATGCTTCTGGACTTCGCCAATTATGAGATTTATGAATTGGGAAGTAAACAGAGTTGTGTCAACATTCATTGGAAAGCCTCAATGCCTATCCTCTTTGCTGTACACACTGAAATCATTTTCTGCCAATTGGTGGTCAAATGTAAAAGTTGCAATATATTGAAGGTCATCTAGACATTAATTGTATGCATGTGCATTGGGAATAAATAATTCAAGCACTCGAGTTTTATCAATAAATGCAACCAAGTTTAGTAAATGACAAATGTGCTCAAGTTATATCAAACAACAAGCATACAAGATGTTATAAACCATGCGTAGAGGTGATACCCAACCCTACACACATAGGATATGTTTTGTTACATGCCCATAGGCTTGTACAGTTGAGAGTGCACAAGTTTGTGACAATTCTACCAGGGGAAGTCTCTTCTTATGTGAAACCTAGTCCCTTCTAATGCGCTTAGTTAAATATACCCATATGTGGGTGATATGATTATGCATAACAGGGCATCCACGTGGTCTCTTCTCTCAACCATGTGGATCAAGATTGATTTTCGCAACATGCAAATTAAATGGATCTCTTCCTCGATGCACCTTCTCATTTACTCATCGGTCATTCGAGCCTCTGCTTGAGCTGGCGAAGGTACCTGAACCTCCTTTCCTCCCCCGCGTGAAATTATGGATTTTGCAGGCACTGGTTTAAGGCCTTCAGGCCGTCATTACCTCTCCATGAGATCCTACAACAACTAGAATGATGTTAAGGTCTATCCTTTGCTTTTTGATAGCCACTTGTTGATGGTTTGGTCTTGGCGCTCTCATAGCCACACTATGTTATACATTGTTTTTTTTGTTCTCAAGCACGGCTTTGATCCCCCTTGCCTCTCCTTTGAGACCCACTGGTTCTTTAGGGAGAACTATCAACTAGATAAGATGGCCCGAGGGATTCATGGTGGTCCCCATCGAGGTGGTGGAGGTCGTGGTTACCGTGGGCGTGGAGGAGTAAATCTCAATGGGTATAATAATTCAATCCTGGAGGATTTGAGAACAATGCTCAATGACTGGGAAAAATATTTAGTGCTGCAACATATGGTCACACAAAGGACTAGTGACAGGAACAAACATTTTTGGATAGCTCAAAATATGTTGGTCAATATCCTTAGGCAGGCCTGGGAGCCCCAGTAGGGAATTCAACCACCACCTCCACCTCCTGATCCTGCCCCTGCTGAACACTCCACCTCCTCTCCCATCACGTCACGTATTTCAAGGCCAACGGATTCCAAAAAGCCCCAGCGTGACATTTTCCACGTGGAACAAGCAGATCCCACCAATGTGGCATCCACCAGTAGTCACACACATAAGAGGGTGGAACATGTTGGTGCCTCCATCCCGTTTGCTCCCATAAATACTGAACCACTTCCAGTTAAATTTTTTATCAACAGTTCCTCAAGCTCTGAAGCCAAGACAACTAGGGACGACTCAACGGACTCCAACAACAAGAATGCCTGTGACAACTCTTCCATCTCTGGAGACTATCGCTGCCCCATAATGGAAGAGAAGATTGATGGAGCTAATTCCAATGGCATCTCCAAGTAATATTGTGTTTTTCTCTCTATTTTTTACAGCTCTGTTTGGACAATATGCTTTGTTTTTTGCCAACACTCATGCTAGAAGTCGTTACAGGCTCTTTTGCAGCAGGTCTAGTCCTAGGTTGTCATAAGTTTTTGCAATTATGTATATGTCATATACATTGATGAAATATCAGACTCTCAAGCCACTTGTGGAAAGGTCTATAAGTGCCTTACTTTGTTTTTTTTTGCTCCATGAGAAGCCTCAGAAGGTTCTTAGAACTACACTCTATCTTGTGCTTGTATTAGAATGAAGATTTCGCCTTGGAGAAATAATATTATGTGTGGAAGTAGTTTGAAATGGATCAATATATAATTCGTCATCTATTTTGGTGCTTTTTGGATGGAAAGATTGGATGTATTTGTAATACCCCAATTTTGACTTGGAATGTATTTAATAAAAACTATGTAAATGATGTAAATATACTAGTATGGATTCCTAGTGTGGAGCTCAAGGCCAAAGACCAACTAGTGAATGGCTATGCATGTATGATGTATATATTTTTATTTGGACCATATGCTTGGCTTATCATGCCATTTCGAAATGTATGTAAATATTATGCTGAAAATTAATAAAATGGTCCAATATGGTTGTGTAAAGATCACTAGAGGGGCTATGATTCCACCAGAGGGGAAGAGGAAAGGGGGGGCTATGGGGAAACCAAATCCTATGTTGCCATGTGTCAACCTTACAACTCATCCAAAATCTGCCATGTGCCTTAAATAAGCCAATCACCTTCTATTGACTATTAAATCCAATCATTGAATGCATATGTGAGGTTGGTGGGAAAAGTCACTTCATGTAGTTATTGAAGCACGGGGGTTGTGATAGTTATGTCAGCTGTCAGCAGTCCTATTTCTTCTATGGTTAGAATCTATGCCAGTTGTCTTTTCACCCTTATCTCATACCCTTTGAGTGAACACTCTTTTGATCATTCTCCCATGCAAGATTCTACACTACGTAGAGTTTTCCAATTCTGTTCATGACCATTACCAAAACTGTGTTCAAACCATAAATTCGAATTTGGAGACAGAGCTGCATTTTTGGAAGGAAAAATAGATGGTTGTAAGTGAGCATGGAGGTTGGGAAAGCTAGGAACCTTTACCCATTGATTTCTTCTGCTTTTGGATGCTTGAGAAGCCATGGATTAATGTTGCAGGAGTTTATCCAATAGCTCACAATAGGTTGGACTCTTACTACACACACTGGTAAGCACTGTAACGATTGAATTTCCTGAGGGAACTGTGGATCAGTGAAGGGAAATTCCTTCCTCGTGTTGTGTGGGCAGTTGGAAGGAATGCCATAGCTGTGAAGGCTTAGTGAGACCCCTGTAGAGCTCTAGTTGAGATTTTGGCTAAGCACAATGAGCATAATGGGTTGTGGGATGGGAGAGAGAATCCTATAGGTGTTTCCTTCACCCTGGTGGCCTCATAGCCCAACTTGGGGGTGGCCTCTCAACAGAAAGAGTATATGCTGGACAGAGTTCCTATGGATGGGTGGAAAATCGTTCTTACACAACCAGCTGCTTGGATCTTCTTTGTTTAAAGATAAGTATTCTTGTGTATTTGATGTGCAATGATTTTATTTGTATTCATGTGATAATTATGCCCATAAATTGCATGTTATGTGTGTGGGCTTAGTTCATTCTGCTATGTGTTTTATTTTCATGTCTACACATGCATTTTAGTTGTTAAGCATTCATAATTATGCTTATGGGCAAAATTTTGAGGCCTCGATTCAGTTAATGTCCCCTCCTATTGGCCATATTGAGGGATGGGGACGTTACAGTATTGGCTTATAGGGCCCAATTTAGGGGCAAGTATCACTTTGCAGATTTGGGGTCCAGAAACTGATGGGGCTTATTTGAGGGCTTAAACAATGTTTTTTGGGGTCAAAAGTTCATTGCTTGTGCCATGCCCCTTGATGTTATTCTACACTCCGAGATCTTTCCAACGATGCAAGAATCGCCTCATTTATTTTACTTAGAATAAATTGATGAACATCATTGCGATGTTTCCATAGCTAACAAGATTAATAAGAAATGCATTAACGATTAACATGACAAAAGTGTTCGTCCCTAGCTCTTTTTTGAAGGTGACTTGGTTTTTCTTTATGAATAGGTCACAATAAATTAAGGGCTAGGAAATTCAAGCCTATGTGGCATGGCCCTTACATTGTGACTTGAATGTTATGAAAATGGAATATGAGTTAGTGTATTTTGAAGGAACCCATTTAGATGAGCCCTACAATGGGCTCTATTTGAATAAATATTACATGTAAGAAGGCATGCTTTGCAATACTTGTGTAATATGTTGTATATTAAAGTTTGTATTTAACTCAAAGTTTCTTTTACATTGGTTAGTGTCTCTGCTGATCATGTGCAATAATTTATTTTCGAATTACATCAATACACCTATGTATGTAGGATTTGCATATGGCGCAAATCATCACACTTGGAACATCGCTTCCACTATAGGGGTGATTTTTTCGCCCACTGACCAATCTGTGATGGGAGGTATTTGTCTCAATTTTGTAACAAAAAATGGAGATGAATATAGTGTCATTTTACAACTTTTTATAGAATCTATTATCCTTGGAATCCAACACATCACTATCAACTTGGAATCACAACTAATAGTGTCTCAACTCAGCAATGTTTATCAATTTTATGATCCAACTCTTTTTAGGAAGTGTTTAAGGGCACATCATCTTGAACAACAATTTGAATTTATCACTTACGTTCATGTCCCATGAAGATTAAACACATTAGCTAACTCATAAGCTAATTATATACTTGATTGGAATATATTACATTAAAATACCATTAAACGCATGCATGTACCATAAAATGTAAAATTTAAGTGAACACATCATTTGGAAATTATAAATAAGAACCCTTAACCATCTCTCTCTCTCTCTCTACACACACACATATGCATGCATGTATATATGTGAGGATATTTGTCACATCATGTCCATACAAAAAATGAATATATATTGTTTATCTACACCTTCAATCTATCTATCCTTAGAAAATATATCACCAAAAATAGTGAGGCCCTAGTGAGGCCCTAGAGGTTCCTCCATACGTTTTTTTTGGGTCTCTCCTACATCCTCATCCTTTAATTCTATTTTTGTCTCTTCATCCTCTTATGCTCGGTGATAGTTGTGGGCCATACATGCTGGTTTATTTGGACTTACATTTTTTTCTTATCAAATGAGACATGGTTAGTAACATTGCATATGAAAAAAAACAATTTCTTTTCATTCTTACCTTTTCATATAAAATCCCTAAAAATAAAATAAATTTTCAAAACAAAAACACTTAAGACAAATTTGCAAAGTTGTGCTTCTTACTAATAGGGCCCCATTGGGAACCTAGGGGCAATGCAAAATCATGGTCATGATGAAATTCAGTGCTAGCATAGATAAATTCCTTGATCACAATGATCTACTCTCCCCACTATTCGAAAAAATTTGGCTTGAATATGCTCATAGGAAACTTGCCTCCTCGGAAGACCATATAGTCACTCATCAATGCATCTTGGGATCTTAGGCCCATGCCATGAAGTAGAAACCTTGGGGTGAATGGCTGGCATCCTCTCCAGAGAGCAAGCACAAAGTATGGAAGCATATCCAAATTGATTTTGCTTCCTAGTTTTTCACAAGGTCAACCGATATCTCATATTGACCATGATGGCTGAATAATAGTCAAATAGTGTAGGATGAAGACAGTCTGGTGCATAGTACATTTATGACCGAGAACCCAAATGTTATCCGGTTGATCCTAATTATTTAGTGATGGTAAATAAAAGGGTCATAAGGGTTAGATATCGAATCCTCCTAATGGGCACCCAGTTGCTACTCTTTTCTGTGGCACATTCATAGTATGTCAGGATGTACTCATTGATGGTCTGTGTCACACCACCTTTGCCTCCTCCATTCAGAACTATCGATGCTCCTTGTCATGATAAACCTATTAGGAAGTATAATCCATTTCCATATAGGTGTAGTATCTTGTGACCAACTTTGAAAATGGTTTGTCAAGATCCCAATATTCAACCAACTATTGCAATAATGAGCCTTATTTTCTCATCTTGGCACTTTGAAAGAACTTAAGGAGTCTACAATCTTGCAAGGAATTTAATTTTGGATGATGTCTTGGGGAACTTGAATCTATATCTTCATATTCTCACTCCCACTCTGTTATGGTCCTACCCTAACCCCCTTACTTTATCTATGTACAAGACCATTAGGCCTATTAGTTAGTTAGTGGGTAGTTGTTTAATGTAAAAGGGCCTTCCTTATTGATTAAAGGCCCTTAGGCGGTCGATTTTAATTAATAGTGGGACCACAAAAAGTTAGAATTTAGCTATTGAAGTACTATATAAAGAGTATTAAGATTGTAATGTGAAGTCAAGAATTGTCATTGTATTTGGATCTAGTGCTCTTGGAGGTTTCCCCCTTGAAGAGGCAAGTGAACATTGTTTTCTATTCCATCTACATTTCTTGTATTTTCTATATTTTATACGAATTTATAGGTTTAATCATATTACAAGTGGTATCATATCTCTTTCTTGGGCCAAAAAGGAAGAATTTTCTAGGGTTTGACTCTTCAAACAAGTCATCTTGGCATTTTCGCTCCATTTTTTGGCACCATTTCAGGATATGAAACTCACAAGGTACATCAAAGACACAAGGAGGTAATTTATGCCCAATTTTTAGATTGTGAGTCGCTATAAATTTGGATATATACTTGCTCAAAGTGAAGGGAATTTTATGCCCAATTTTTATCTTTTGAGTCGCTATAAATTTGGATATATACTCGCTCAAAGTGAAGGGACTTTTCCCCAGGCTTGGCTCCTTCAAATGATTCATTTTGGAATTTTCACTCCCATTTTTTTTTATTTTTTTATTTTTTCCTGTGACAACTCAGCTTTCAAAAATTGTAGGGTACATCAAGGACATAGGGACTTTTATGCCCAAAGTGAAGGGACTTTTATGCCCAATTTTTAGCTTTTGAGTCGCTATAAATTTGGATATATACTCGCTCAAAGTGAAGGGACTTTTCCCTAGGCTTGGCTCCTTCAAATGATTCATTTTGGAATTTTCACTCCCATTTTTTTTTTCTTCTTCTTTTTGTGACAGCTCAGCTTTCAAAAATTGTAGGGTACATCAAGGACATAGGGAGGTAACTTGTGTCCAATTTTTATCTTCTGGGTCGCTACCATTTCAAAGATACACTCGCTTCAAGTTGGAAAATTTGCATGGTTCACAAACTAGCATTAAGCATGTGTTCTAAGTAAAACTGTTATATCTAAAGTTTTAAAAACCCCAATTTTATAAAAAATAATATGAACCATAGTATATGTGGTAGCAATTTTAGAATCAAATCCTTAAAATTGGACATGTGGCAGTCCATACACTTTCGTTCTCATGGAAAGGCAAAAAAAAACAAGTTTTGAGAAACTTAACGCAACTTTTTTTGGCACATTAGAATTTGGTCAGACCTATGGAATTGTAGAGAACACATATGAGGATACTATAGGATGAATTTTCAGTATTAGAGTGACCTAAATTACAAAGATACCTTAGTTTGAAGGTTGTCCATAAAAACAATCTCTAGATTATGGTTTTAAAAGGTATGTTATGTTAAATTTACATAACTTTTGACTGGAAGGTCTGATTTAGGTGATTCAAAATCCATTGTAAAGAGGAAACATAGGAGAATATGTTGAAATAATCATATTATCATTTTTTGATACTACTTTCAATATATTAAGGTTGGAAGTACACACCATAAGTGCATAAATTTCAGAGTTGATGAAGTCTCATCCTCAGGACCTGACAGATTCCACCCATGGTGGAACCCTATAAACAACCTCACACCAACACCCCAAACCATATGGCCACCCATTATTCTATCGGTAGGTTGGAAAACCTGGAATCTCAATACAAAGATCTTAATGCACAGATGCAACATATTCAACAGACCATCAACACTTGGAATCATAGATAGGAAAAAAACTTGGATACAAAATTAGATCGCTGGGAGAAGAAGTTAGATGAGAAGTTGACATATTTGATAGTTATTTCCACACATCTAGAAGAACATAGGAAATCACAACACAATGAGCCACACCATGAATAAACTTTTTAGTCAGGACTATTTAGCCAACATCAACCTTCGTTTGGTCTTCATAGCGATAAACCACACTCTATGGATAATAACATCTGGAATCATTTTCCTAAAGTAGACTTAAACAAGTTTGATGGTTCTAAACCATATGATGGGTTACTCAAATGGAACATTACTTCTCTCTTCATGGTATTACATATGACATGATGAAAATTAAGGTGGGGGTCTTGTATTTGGATCCAAAAAGATGACAATGGTGGGAGTGGCATAAAAAGGCCCATGGACATTAAATTGCTTGGAGTCTATTTGTTAAATCTCTCCATGATATTTATGAGTGAGATCCTCATTATTTGGGGTAGGTTACCAAGTTACGCCAAACAGTCTTAATCCTAAACTTTATTTCATCCTTTGAGCAATTTTCCATTCCTATAGAGAACTTAACAGACTCTTTCTATAAAGAATGTTTCATTAGTGTCCTCAAGGAGGCAGCTAAAGCACAAGTCCGAATGCAACATCCTACTACTTGGTTGGAGGCATTAGAGAGGGATCTAGAAACAAAGATATTGATGAATACATAAAGCAAAAAACCTTATTTCATTCCTCGCTCACACCCTACACAAGTCAATTCCTCAAGCACAATTCCTTCTCCTCCATGGAAGGTACATAAGTTGTCTCCATCAGAAATGGCTGACCGACAAAGATGAGGACTCTGCTATAATTATGATGAAAAGTATGCTCGAGGTCATAAATGTAAAGAACAAAATTTATTCCACATCGATGTGACAACTCCTACCAATTCTAAAGACATCATTATGAAAGATACCCCTATGCTTGAGGCTATTGAAGAAATGCATCCCATGCAAGAAGTAGAAAATGAAGTCCATTAAGAAGAAACACTCATATCTCTTCACGCTTTATCTTGTGTTTCATCCCCACAAACCTTGAAGCTTTGGGGTTACATCAAGCATCATAAAGTGATATTTTTGGTTGATAGTGGTAGCACCCAAAAATTTATTCACCAAGGATCTGATGAGGAACTCCATTGTTATGTCCACTTGATGCCCAATTTCAAACTATGATAACTAATGGCAGGATGATGAAATTTCAGGGGCGTTGTAAAAATATAAAACTCCAATTGGGCGACTACCATCTCAAAACTCATATGTTGTCCATATATATGGGTGGTTGTGATATAGTTTTGAGGGTGGAATGGCTATGTACATTGGGGCCAGTTACCATGGAACTCAAGGAATTATACTTTATATTTACTCAAGACTCTTGTACTAACACCCTCAGACGGCTCAATGCAGGCTCCATTGAAATCATAAGTTCTCATCGGATGGAAAAATTATTGAAGAAAGGTTACTCTAGAATTATTGCTCATTTCCATGCCATCTAGGCTCTAGATAACACCACACCCAAAATCCATCCTGACTTGTAAGTGGTTTTGGACAAACATCAACAGGTCTTTGAGACAACAAAGGGTTTACCCCCATATAGAGGAGAGCATGATCATGGCATTCCCTTGATTCTGGAAATTCAAACACCAAATGTATGACCATATTTTCATCCATTTGCACAAAAGAATGAAATTGAAAAGATAATTCATGAGTTACTAGAGGTAGGAGTCATACATCCCAACACTAGCCCATATTCATCCCCATTGGTCTGTGATAATCTGCATGGATCTAGCAAGTGTAACAATCTCACAATCAAACTCTCAAGAATGTTGCAAAGAAGAAGAGAAGCATGCACTCAATAATCACACATAAACACATAATAATGAACAATAACAATATCATACAATGAATAATGAATGTAAAGAATGTGATACAATAATCTATGATGAGGAATCATATAGGATTCGAATTAGCCAAGTAGGGCATTCAAATCTAAGCTCAAAGTCTAGCTTGGATAACTATGGAGACATCATCTAGTTAGTAGTATCAGTCATAAATGGTAAGAGCCAGTCAAGTGTGTCCAACTGAGTCTAACATAACCATCTAGGCATAAATCAGGGAATGGAGACTCCAAGGGGGGCGCATGAGGCTATCTAGCTCAAAGTCTAGCTTGGATAACAATGGAGACATCATCCAGTCAGTAGTATCAGTCATAAATGGTAATAGTCAGTCAAGTGTTTCTAACTGAGTCTAACATAACCATCTAGGCATAAATCAGGGAATGGAGACTCCAAGGGGGGCGCATGAGGCAATCAAATAGTCAAGTGGAACTCCATAACTAGCTAACTAGAAGCTACAAGCATTCAACATGAGCAATCAATGGAAGAACTACTCAATCAATGCACTAACTGAATGATAAATCACGATAGGTGAGATAAGGCGCCCTAACTGAGTGATAATTGAAGGTAGGTGGGTAAAGGCGCACTAACTGAGTGTGGTAGGTGAGAAAGGAGCACTTTCCATGTAGAACAGTCAAGAAGGGCGCATCAGGTAGGTAGGACGCCAAATGGGGGCTGTAGACAGGGTTTGGAGAGCTAGAAGCAAGCTCTAGGTGCTGGGGAGATCACCATGATGATGACTGGATGCATGAAGTGGCATGCCAATTTGCATGCAGGCATGCAAAATATAAAAATGATGGTGTGAATATTCCAACACCCCCTCGCAAGCTATACTATGAGATAATAACTAAAAACACAAAAATAGGGCCCTAGTGACTAAGACCAAAGGTCACCCCGTACAATCAATCTAAATAAACTAAGTGAGGAAAGAGGGAAAACCCAGTGGGAAGAAAGCCCTCCCTCAAAAATAGACTGAAGGATGCTAATGAAGCATATCATCTCTCACCCTTGAAGGAGGTAAGTGTCCTTCTTTCTCAAAGAAGTATCGATAGACCTGAAATGGATCAGGAATTTCACAAGGATGAATCCTTACATATGAAAAATATGATCTGGAATACTGGGGAGCAGTGGTTTCCCATCGAAGAAGAGGATCAATAAATTAAGAAGGATGAAACCTCTCATGCTGAAAATTTGATCTAGTTTATCGGGGAGCAGTGGATGCCCATCGAGGAAGAGGATCAACAATGTGAGAAGGATGAAACCTTCCATGCTGAAAATATGCTCTGGCTGATCGGGGAGCAGTGGATTCCCATCGAGGAACAGGTGAGAGAACTTCAAGTTCTTGTGCATCTGGATCTCCCATTCGCTCATCTTCATCATCAGTTGCTAGACCTTCAGGTTCTTGTGGATCTGGGTCTAGCATTCCCTCATCATCATCTCCATCTTCAGATTCTGAATCTGAAATATCATGTGAAGATGCATCATCACATCCAAACTCTGCTGAAATCTCATGAGGAGAAGCAAGTGAAACTAGCTCGTCATCACTCGAAGGAGGAACATATCAAAAAATGTTGATGTCATGAAACTGCTCCAGAATATGCATGTAGTCCTCATTTGAAACATCATGACCGTAATAAATGTCAAAAGAACTAGGACTAGATGATAATGGATCTTCATTAAGATCAAAAGAGGATGCAGTAGTGGAGGCCCATTTTGAAATAGGAGTTGGACAAATAGGTGCTAGAGCTTCAGGTTCTTGTGGATCTGGATCTAGAATTCGTACTTCTTCAAGAGTCCTCTTTTTCTCAATCTCCTTTGATGTATCTTTTCCCTTTAGACAACCTTCGAAGGTGCCATGAGAAAAATTGCCACTTAGAAGACCATCAACTGCATTCCGAGCTAGCTTGTGGTTGAGATGAGATACTCTACTCTTTTCATGAGTATGAGAGCGAAGAGAAGACTCATTTGAGAGAGGTAAGCAGTGTGAAAACTCATAGAGTTTTGTCTCATGATTTGCAACTCCTTTTGCAATGATTTCCCCTGAAACCATGTGTTGTATCTCGACTTCATATGGAGTAAAGATCACTCTTTTGGGCTCTCCAGTATGAGTCATTTGATACACTGAAAGGACATTAGCTGCAAGAGAAGGAACATAAAGCACATAAAAAAAGTAACCATGATCAAGATCGATTCTTCCAATCCCCTGAGAGGAGACTTCTGAATCATTGCCCAAATTGACGGAAGGGCCAATAGAGATTTCGAAACTAGATAAGAGATCTTTGGAGGAAGCCATATGGCACGATGCTCCTGAATCCATGATGAAAGAAGAATCAGTTGATGCACTTTCTATGAGAGCATGACATCTTTCTTTTCCTTCGGATCTAGAAGATTCAGTATCAGGATCTTTCTTCCTTGCACATGCTGGTACAGGAAGATTGTTCTTCTCAAGTAACTGAGCCATCAAATCTATGGTCTTCCTCATGCAAGAACTCTCAGGATGGAACCCTTTATGACAATAAGTGCACTTTGATTTTTACTTCTGAGAATTCTTGGTCTTCCTTGAGTTTGAAGCCCCATCTGACTGGTATGGACTATCTGTAGGCCTTGAATCATTTGATCTCTTGTCAGAAATATTTTGCTTGCCTTTACCATTGGCTCTCTCTGTAGCTGTAAGAGCCGAATCCAATTTGGGTTTGATCATTCCCATAGAGATCAAATTCTCTTCCTCTTGAGTAAGAGATTGGATGAAGTCATCAAGTGAGGGAAAATGCCATCTTGGAATGGACAACTTAGCTGACTGGAAAGTAGAGACAAAAATTGAGAATTTTGGCCCCAACTTTGAGAGAATGGAAAGTATAAGCTGCTTGTCTTCTTTCACTATCTCATATCTTTTCAACTGTGATATCAATATTTTGAACTTGGTGAGGAAGGCATTGATAGATTCGAAGCTATCAGGACTCAAACATATGAGTTCATTCTCCAATTTGTGTCCTTTCATATCAATTTTCTATCCAAAAAGGGATTCGAGTTTGTCCCAAACCTCTTTAGGAGATGTAAGATCGATGACATGGAAGTGAAGATCTTTAGAAATTGGAGAAGGAGGAGACCAACTGCTTCGTCAAGCCTACACAAGTACTTGGACTTTTCAACTGCACTAAGAGGTTCTACCATCGTTCTGTTGAGTATTCGGGTGAAGCTATTGGATCTCATGAAGAGAGCCATCTTGGATTTCCACTAAACATAATTGGAAGATGTGAGCTTTAGATCCATTTGAACAGAAGAAGTCAAATAATTGAAGAAGAATTCGAATGGGTGAATAAACCTGCAAAACAAGAGAAGTTTTTGTTGATGGAGAATGATACACTTCGACTGAACACTACCTTTTGAACACTGAGCACATATACTAAGTCCTTCACACATGGCTAGACCTCACTGGATTTCTCCAATGAATTCAAGTAATAGCACCAGGATTTGTTGTGGAAACTCAGAGGCTTCTGGTGCTCAACTGAAAGATAACTGATCAAAGAAATGATGCAACTGCTACTACTGCAATGGCTGCAATTCGACTAGCTGCTGACTGCTTTGATACCATGTGATAATCTGCAGGGATCTAACAACTGTAAAAATCTCACAATCAAACTCTCAAGAATGTTGCAAAGAAGAAGAGAAGCATGCACTCAATAATCACTCATAAACAAAGAATAATGAACAATAACAGTATCATACAATGAATAATGAATGTAAAGAATGCGATACAATAATCTATGATGAGGCATCATATAGGATTCGAATTAGCCAAGTAGGGCATTTGAATCTGAGCTCAAAGTCTAGCTTGGATAACAAGGGAGACATCATCTAGTCATTAGTATCAGTCATAAATGGTAAGAGCCAGTCAAGTGTGTCCAATTGAGTCCAACGTAACCATATATGCATAAATCAGGGAATGGAGACTCCAAGGGGGGCGCATGAGGTTGTCTAGCTCAAAGTCTAGCTTGGATAACAATGGAGACATCATCCAGTCAGTAGTATCAGTCATAAATGGTAATAGTCAGTCAAGTGTATCTAACTGATTCTAACAGAATCATCTAGGCATAAATAAGGGAATGGAGAATCCAAGGGGGGCGCATGAGGCTATCAAATAGTCAAGTGGAATTCCAGAACTAGCTAACTAGAAGCTACAAGCAGTCAACATGAGCAATCAGTGGAAGAACTACTCAATCAATGCACTAACTGAATGATAACTCCAGGTATGTGAGATAAGGCACCCTAACTGAGTGATAACTGAAGGTAGGTGGGTAAAGGTGCACTAACTGAGTGTGGTAGGTGAGGAAGGCGCACTTTCCATGCATAACAGTCAAGAAGGGCGCAACAGGTAGGTAGGAGGCCAAATGGGGGCTGTAGACAGGCTCTGGAGAGCTAGAAGCAAGCTCTAGGTGCTGGGGAGACCACCATGATGATGATTGGATGCATGCAGTGGCATGCAAAGCATGCAGCATGCAAAATATAAAAATGATGGTGTGAATATTCTAACATGGTCATGGTTTTTAAGAAAGAAGGAAATTGGTGCATGTGTCC
Organism: Larix kaempferi; assembly: GCA_027924585.1. Lineage (NCBI taxonomy): Eukaryota > Viridiplantae > Streptophyta > Pinopsida > Pinales > Pinaceae > Larix > Larix kaempferi. The sequence goes on from BSBM01000893.1 coordinate 12,867,470, forward strand.
CGATTTTTGTTCCCTCAATAAGTTGACCATGAAAGATAAATTTCCCATCCCAGTAATTGATGATATTTTGGATGAGCTCCATGGGGATAAAATTTTCACCAAACTTGACCTTCGCTCAAGATACCACCAAATCAGGATGAAAGAGGATGACATTCTAAAGATACCTTTCCGGACACATGAAGGCCATTATTAGTTCTTGGTAATTCCCTTTGGACTTTGTAATGCCCCTTCTAATTTTCAAAGCCTCATGAATAAATTTTGAGGCCATATCTTCATCATTTTTTGCTTTTGATGGCATTCTGGTTTAGAGTAAAACTTGGGATATCCATGTACAACTTGTTGATAAAGCCTTGCAACTCTTTCGGGACCATCAATTATTCATCAAATGCTCCGAATGTGCTTTGGGGGTATTAGAAGTCAAATAATTGGGTCACATTGTTGGACAAGATGATGGCCATCCTACATGTAGTTGAAAAATGGAAACCATATCTAATAGGGAGACATTTCCAGATCAAGACTTATCACCATAGCCTAAAATGTTGTTTGGAACAAAGGCTATCATCCCCAAAACAACAGAAATGGGTCACCAAAAAGATTGGCTATGATTATGAGATCATCTACAAAAAATGAAAAGACAATGTTGTGGTAAATGCCTTGTCAAGGAAACATGAGGAAGAGGGATTGTTCTTTGCCTTATCCTCTCCAGTACTTGAATGGTTAGAAGAAGCATGATAAGAATGGATAACAAATGCTACTACATATCAGCTCATTGTTGATGTATTTGTAACTTCAGAAGATATTCACTTGTATATTACCTTTGTACTTTATTGTATATCCAACATAGATGTATTATTCCTCTGATTGGAAGTGTCGTCATTTGTATTTGCAAGTGTCGCAAGTTACATTGTAAGTGCCATCATTTGTATTGATGGGTTATTAGACCACTAGTGTGGGGTCGGCCCTAGTTAGGTCATGTGGTTGGGTAATTAGACTTGAGTAGCAAGTTAGCCCTATTGGATTATTGGCAGGTCAAGTCAGTATATAAATAGAGAGGTTGTGTCTCTCATTTGATTCATTCACTCACTTCTCAAGCTCACATAGCTAAGAGAGAAAGTGGCTCACATGTGGAGGAGGAGGAGCATCTGCTATAAACATATTATTGGGTTTGATCCTTGTGATCTTGTATTTGGGTTTATTCTATCTCTGAGGAAGTTGCAAGGTTTTTCACCTTCTTGGTTTTCCCCGGTGAAACTCTGTGTCACTTGTGCGATTGATTTTATGTCTATGATTGATATGCTGTACAAGTTATTCTCTTAGTGATCCTGAATGATAATGGAATGAAATTATCAAAAAATTAACATGGTATCAGAGCTGACCTAAGAAGAAGGTACTGTGCAGCTGCGGAAGCTAGGGATTCTTAATTTTTCGGTTTCTCTCCACAGATCATCAAAGGAAGGAGGCTAGATTGAATCTCCTTGGAAGGGCGCATCTTTCTATTGATACAGAATTCAATTCTGAGCATTTTCAATTTTGACCTAATCTCCGCTGCAGGAAATTAGGGTTTCGAAAAAAGTTGGATTTTTGGGAATCTGAATCCATGCTTGGATACTCCTCAAGAAAATCGAAGTTTAGAGCATTGGATCGAATTTTTTGGTTGGGCAGAAGTGTGGGCTTTATCAAACCCTAGTTTGGGGTCCTGTCTAGTGAATCCGAAAGTTTCAAAGGCAATTTTGAGGGGTCAAATTTTGCAGATCTCAAAATCTGAGTATACCATCTTGACTAGCTCAACAAGGCGCATCTTTCTATCCTTTCAGAAGTTTGAAATTGAAAGTTTGAACTTTTAGGGTTTCTCTGACAAACCTTAATCTAGCTCCAGATCCAGTTTTCAACAAATCAAGTGGTAAGACCTAAATCTTTTATTTCCATTTGAGTTTCTCATTAAAATGTCTCACCACACCAAGCTTGAGGATAAGCTTGAAGGGGATGATAACTTCCGAGCCTGGAAGTATAGGATTGGGTTAATCCTAGAAGAGAATGAGTTGGACACTTACATAAGTGAAGAGGTTCCTGTCCCAGAGGGAGAAGAGGCTAAAGGCTTACGCAAGAAGAACCTGGTCAAGGCTAAGAGAATCATTGTTGATTCTATAAAAGACCATCTCATACCTCATGTGTCTTCCCTAAAGACACCTAAGGATATGTTTGACTCCTTGATCAAGTTGTTTGAAGGAAAGAACATAAATCAGAAGATGACTCTGTGGAACCAATTGAAAGGGGTAAAGCTTCAGAATGGAGAGACTATTCAATCCTACTTTTCTAAGGTATCTCAAATCAAGGAACAACTTGAAGCCGTGGATGATGTAGTGGAGAATGGTGAAATTGTAATAACCACTTTGAATGGCCTACCTAGGTCATGGGACTCCTTCATCCAAGGAATCTGTGCAAGAAGGATATTGATCTCCTTCAGTAGACTGTGGGAGGAATGTTCACAAGAAGAAGCTAGGATTGTGGCCCGAGAAGAAAAGATGGGGAATGAAGATCAAGCTCTCACAGCACATACCAAGAAGGGTAAGTTCAAGAGGGATCCATCTCATAACAAGATATCTTCACACCACCATTATCATAGAGAAGAAAGATCTAAGATGTTTTACATGCAATGAGAAGGGACACTTTGCCTCGGATTGTCCTAAGAACAAAAAGAACAAGAGAAAAAACTTCAATAAGAAGAAGAAGGGCAGCAAGAAGAGATATCATGCTTATGCTGCTGAAGATGATGAACCTCCCAAAAAGAAGACTAGAGCAGAAAGTGACGACTCATCAAGTGAAGATGAATATGTCCTAATCTCTGCTCTCACAGGTACTATCTCTCATGGATGTGATGATTGGATTATTGATAGCGGGGCTTCCAAACACATGATTGAGTTTAAAGAGTCATTTGTAAATCTATCTGAACATGATTCACCTCATAAAGTGAAACTTGGGATCACTATCAATATCCTATCAAAGGAAGTGGTGAAGCCTCCTACAAACTAGACTCTGGGAATTTTTTGAAGATGAAAGATGTTTTATATGTACTTGGGCTCAAGAACAATCTCCTATCCATATCTTCTTTGGATGCAAAAGGAGTTAGAGTTGCATTTGTGGGTGGCCAAGTACTCATGTGACCAAAGGGTAAGACCATAGATGATGCAGTAGTGATTGGAGAGCAAGAGAGAGGATTGTACAAATTGAAGTGACAACCTGAACATTCCATGGTACATGAATCTATGGATCCAAGTGAAATTTGGCATAGAAGGCTTGCACATGTGCATTATAGAGCACTACCAATTGCAAGCAAAGCTGTAGAAGGTCTTCCTGAAATTCAGTCAAAGCATTAAGGTGTTTGCAAAGGATGTGCAAAAGGAAAGAGCACAAAGAAAGCGTTTCCAAGCAGTGAAAGCAAAGCTAAAGGAATCTTGGAAATTATCCACTTTGATGTATGCGGTCCAATGTCATCCAGTTCTCTGAGTGGGTATGTATACTATGTCTCTTTCATTGATGATTTCTCTAGGAAGACTTGGGTTTATTTCTTGAAGAATAAAGATGAAGTGTTTGATAAGTTCAAGGAATTCAAAGCCTTGATAGAAAATCAAATAGATAATAATATCAAGACCTTCAGATCCGACAATGGTGGAGAATTCACTTTAGGTGACTTCAAGAAGCTATGCAGGGATTCAGGGATCAAGAGGGAGTTGACTGCTCCATACAATGCACAACAAAATGGAGATGCAGAAAGGAAGAATAGAACTATCATGGAAGCAGCATGGGCAATGCTTCATGACCAGGATCTTCCTATGCATATATGGGAAGAAGCAGCTAGGACAACTGTATATGTGCAGAACAGAACACCTCACAAGATACTTGACAACAAGACACCAGAAGAAGTCTTCTTTGGTAAGAAACCTGAAGTTAGCCATCTCAGGATATTTGGCTGTCCAGAATACACTCACATTCCAAAGGAAAAGAGGACAAAGCTAGATCCTTCAGGAAAGAAGGGAATCTTTGTGGGTTACAGTGAAATCTTGAAGGCTTATAGAATATACTTTCCAGGGTTCAAGAAGATTGAAATCAGCAGGGATGTAACATTTGATGAAGACTCAGCATACATCAAATCAAGGAAGACACCTGTTGAAGACAATGAAGAACCAAAGGTAACTAGATTTCAAGAACCCATTATGAATGAAGCAATTCCATAAGAAGATCGTGAAATTGTACATCCACAAGAACATATAGATCCATCCCGTGAGAAGAACTCTCACAAGAGGAAACCTACATGGGCCAGAGAGCTCATTCAAGATGCAGAAAGGTATGGCATTCCAGAAGAAGAACACAGAGAAAGGAAGAGGATTAGATCACACACCAGTTATGTTTCCTTACTCTGTGATATTATGAACAAAGAACCTTCCAGTTATGAAGAGGCAACGGGAAAAAAAAGAAGAATGGAAGGATTCCATGGTCGAGGAGTACCAATTGATCATGAAGAATGATGTTTGGGATGTGGTCCCAAGACCTGAAGGGAAGTCTGTCATTACTTCCAAGTGGATCTATAAGATCAAGCATGCTGTAGATGGTAGCATAGAGAAATACAAGGCAAGGTTTGTAGCTCGTGGCTTCTCCCAGAAAGAGGGAATAGACTATGAAGAGACTTTTTCTCCTGTATCCAGATACACTTCCATCAGAATAGTACTTGCTCTGGCTGCAGTGATGAAGTGGAAGATACACCAGATGGATGTCAAGACAACTTTCTTGAATGGTGTAGTCGAAGAGAAAGTGTATGTGGAGCAACCACTTGGTTTTGAGACACATGACAGGGAGTCATATGTGTGCAGGTTGAAGAAAGCCTTGTATGGCTTGAAGCAAGCTCCTAGGACTTGGTATGGTAGGATGGATAGTTTCCTATCCAGTTTGGACTTTACTAAAATTAAATCGGATTCCAACCTTTACTACAAGGTTGAGGAAGGAAATCCTGTGATACTACTTTTGTATGTGGATGACCTGTTTGTTACAGGTGAGGATAGATTGATTGGTGATACCAAGAGGAAGCTTGCTGCCGAGTTTGAGATGAAGGACTTGGGGATGATGCACTATTTTCTAGGCATGGAGGTGTGGCAGAGTGCAGATGGGATCTTCCTTGGACAAGGGAAGTATGCAGTAGAGATCCTGAAGAGGTTTGGGATGATGAACTGCAAGGCCATGGCCACACCTATGGCATCGAACCTGAAGCTTCTGTGTGATGCTTCATTTGAGTCGGTTGATGTCACAATGTATCGTCAGATGATTGGGTCCTTGATGTACCTGACGAACATGAGACCAAATATTTTCTTTGCGGTGAACACATTGATCCAGTTCCTGACGGATCCGAGAGGTGTTCACCTGGTTGCTGTAAAGCATATTCTGAGGTACCTAAAGGGTACAGTTGATTATGGGATCAAGTATGAAGCGAATCAACAGTTTAACCTGGAGGGTTATGTTGATTCATATTGGGCAAGCAGTGCTGCAGCTAGGAAGAGCACTTCTGGGTGCTGCTTCAGTATGGGATCAGGTGTGATCTCTTGGTTTAGCAGGAAGCAGTCCTGCATAGCACTGAGTATAGCCGAAGCAGAGTATGTCATAGCTTGTTCATCCAGTTGTGAGGTAGTATGGCTGAGGAAGCTACTGTCTGAGTTATTTGATCTCCCGTTGGATGCTACTGGTATCTTTTGTGACAACCAGAGTTGTGTGAAGCTGTCTAAGAACCCGATGTTCCATGACAGGTCGAAGCACATTGAGATCAAATATCACTATATTAGGGATATGGCGCAGAGAGGAGTAGTGAAGCTCCCGTATGTTGTGAGGGATTAGCAGGTTGCAGATGTGTTGATGAAACCACTAGCCAGAGTGAAGTTTGAGTACTTCAGAGAGAGGCTTGGTGTTCTTCATATTGAAGATACTTCGAGGAAGAAGTGATGGGACACATTTGCAGGAGCCATTCCAAGCATGGTGAGAGGAGGATCATTCCCATGGCTGTGGATGTAAGCGTTGTGTGATGATAATTAGGATGATGCTCCAATTACTACTTTGTATATGCATCAATTGGATGCTTTGTATGATCAGTTGGATCATGTATTTGTATATGCATCAGTTGGATGCTTTGTATGATTAGTTGGATCATGTATGATGACATGCATCAGGACGATGAAAAGGATGATCATGTGTGATGAGTATCAGGACGATGCTTTGGATGACATGCATCAGGACGATGCAGTGATGATGATCAGGATGATCATGTGTGATGAGTATCAGGATGATGCAGTGACAATTATCAGGATGATCATGTGTGTGTTAGTTTTTCAGAATTTACTTCAATCTGATCTAGGATCTTAACTGAGAGAACAACATGTGCATCATATCTATAGCACATCAATCATGGACATAATAATGCATGCACACAAGAGACAATAGACACACAGAGTTTCAATGGGGAAAACCATAAAGGTGAAAAACCCCACAACTTCCTAAAAAATAGATAGAGCAATGATACGACCCAAGCATAAGAGATAGTCTTCTCCTAGAACAAATTCTCCTCCTCCACAAGTGCGCCACTCTCCAATGAGAGTATGAGTGAGAAAGTGAATGATCAAATAGAGTGCCTCCTGCACTCTATTTATACATGACTTGACTTGCCTAATAACCTTTACTAGGTCGGCCTCAACTTAACCACATAGCATAATGCTGACAGGGCCGACCCCCAATAGGGTGGTCTAATAACCCTTTAACCCACATGACTTATATAGGGCTGACCCCATCAAGGTGGTCTAATAAACCATCAAGTATAAGTTATGACACTTACAATGTAAATGACGACACTTCCGTATAGAGGAATAATAACATCTCTATAGGAATACAATATACATATGTGAAATACATTCCGAAGTTACAATTATATCAACACTCCCTCTTAACTAGGAAGGTATTTATCGACACAGATCTGCTAGCACAAGTCTTCTTCTCTGGATAATCATCATCGAATCATCGTCATTGTCACTGCTGCTGCTATCTCAATCAATCTCTAATCTACTCGTCATAGGAAGTTCTACAGAGCTAGTTCTTTTTCATACTGGATGTAGGACCACCACCTGCAGGTCTTCATCATCACTAGCCATACTGTGGAATCCTCAAGACTTATTACATGCGTCACAAAACCTCGCAAGAGCATCCCAGGCTGTTATGAGCACACAAATCTACCTGTCGGATCTCCTAGGGACATATTACATGTGACCCCACCAGAAAACCTTGCATCCCAAGTTATTACGAGCACACAGCTCTACCTGTCGGACCTCCCAAGGACATATTAGATGTGGTCACACCACAAAACCTTACAAGAGCATCCCAGGTTGTTACGAGCACACAGCTCTACCTGTCGGACCTCCCAAGGACACATTACATGTGGTCATGGAAAAACCTTGCAAGAGCATCCCAGGATTTTATGAGCACACAACTCTACCTGTCGGACCTCCCAAGGACACATTACAGGCCATAGGACAAAACCTTGAAAGATCATCCCAGTCTATTACGAGCACACAGCTCTACCTATCAGATCTCCCAGGTCACTATTATACGTCCTCCCAGAGCAATGCCTTGAAATAGCATCCCAGGATGTTACGAGCACACAGCTCTACCCGTCGGATCTCCCAGGTCTACTTATATGCTCATCTGCACAACCTGTCCATGGCCACAGAGTATCATCCTGATACTCACCATACATCATCCTGATCATTATCACTGCATCGTCCTGATGCATGTCGTCCAAAGCATCGTCCTGATACTCATCACACATGATCATCTTGATCATCATCATAGCATCAAATTGATGCATATCATCTGGAGCAACATCCTAAAGCTTTTCATCTGTGATCATCCTGATCATACAATGCATCCACCTGATGCATACCAAGTATCTACTTGATACATATCATCATACATGATCTATCTGATCATACAATGTATCCACCTGATACATACACAAATAAATGATCCACCTGATCATAACAAGCATCCAACATGATGCATATACATATACATGATCCAACTGATCATAACAAGCATCCAACATGATGCATATACAGAACATTAACTGGAGCATCGTCTTGATGCTCATCATCCAAGGCTTACATCCATAGCTATGTGAAGGATCCTCCTCTCACCATGCTTGGAATGGCTCCAGCAAATATGTCCATCACTTCTTCCTCGAAGTGTCGTTAATCTGAAGAACACCAAGCCTCTCTCTGAAGTACTCAAACTTCACTCTATCTAGTGGTTTCGTCAACACATCTGCAACCTGCTCATCCGTTGCAACATACAGGAGCTTCACTACTCCTCTCTGCACCATATCCCTGATATAGTGATATTTGATCTCAATGTGCTTCGACCTATCATGGAACACCGGGTTCTCAGACAGCTTCACACAACTTTGGTTGTCACAAAAGATACCAGTAGCCTCCAATGAAATATCAAATAACTCAGATAGTAGCTTCCTGAGACATACTGCCTCACAACTGTCTGAACAAGCTACAATATACTCTGCTTCGGCTGTACTCAGTGATATGCAGGACTGCTTCCTAATAAGCCAAGAGATCACACCTGATCCCATACTGAAGTAGCACCCAGAAGTGCTCTTCCTATCTGCAACACTGCCTGCCCAGTCTGAATCAACATAACCCTGCAGGTTAAACCTTTGATTCGCATCATACTTGAGCCCATAATCAACTGTACCCTTCAGGTACCTCATAATATGCTTTACAACAACCAGGTGAACACTCCTTGGATCTGTCAGGAAATGGCTCAATGTGTTCACCACAAAGAAAATATCTGGTCTCGTATTCGTTAGGTACATCAAGGACCCAATCATCTAACGATACACAGTGACATCAACCGGATCAGATGAAGCATCACACTGAAGCTTCAGGTTCGATGCCATAGGTGTGGCCATGGCCTTGCAGTCCATCATCCCAAACCTCTTCAAGATATCTACTGCATACTTCCCTTGTCCAAGGAAGATCCTATCTGCACTCTGCCACACCTCCATGCCTAGAAAATAGTGTATCATCCCCAAGTCCTTCATCTCGAACTCAGTAGCAAGCTTCCTCTTGGTATCGACAATCAATCCATCCTCACCTGTTACAAACAGGTCATCCACATACAATAGTAGTATCACTGGATTACCTTCCTCAACCTTGTAGTAAAGGTTGGAATCCGCTTTACTCTTGGCAAAGCCCAAAATGGATAGGAAGCCATCTATCCTGCCATACTAGGTCCTGGGTGCCTGTTTCAAACCATACAGGGCTTTGTTCAGTTTACACACATGTGACCCTCGGTCATGTGTCTCAAACCCGAGTGGCTGCTCCACATAAACTTCCTCTTCAACCACACCATTCAAGAAAGCTATCTTGACATCCATCTGGTGTACCTTCCATTTCATAACTGCAGCTAGAGCAAGTACTGATATAATGGAAGTGTATCTGGACACAAGAGAAAAGGTCTCTTCATAGTCTATCCCCTCTTTCCGAGAGAATCCATGAGCTACAATCATCGCTTTGTATTTTTCTATGCTACCATCTGTAGCATGCTTGATCTTATAGATCCCCTTGGAAGTCACAACAGACTTCCCTTCAGGTCTTGGGACTGCATCCCAAATATCATTCTTCATGATTGACTGGTACTCCTTGATCATGGCATTCTTCCCGAATCTTGGGAACTTCAATATCTTCAATATCTTCAATAGATAACTTTGTTGTTGAACACATGTTGTAGTCCTTCTTTTGTAGGTGATGGTATACAATATTTCCTACAATAAAAAGTTAAATTGCATGATTAGAAACATCTCATAGTTTTTCGAACAAATTCTTACACATAAAGAAATATGTCATACAATCATGCAATTATTTTAGCCAATGCTTCAATACAACATTTATCCATATCTCGTAACTTTCTAGATGCCTTCCAATCTCTACCAGAACAATGGTAAGAGTGTGCAAAACTCCCAACATGTAAGCAAAGAGGTTTCATCCTAGATAAGTAGCAATGGAATGTTGTATAGTGCCATAGGCCACTTACCCATCACATGCATATTAGTAGTATACTGTTCATTAATGCAATCATTCTAATATGCATAATACACACCCTAAGTCTAGTAACGTAAGCATATACATCATTGAACAATATTATTTAAACAGAGAAATGTGCAAGAAATGACAATTCAAATACTTATCTTTGTTTGGTTGTAGGGTGGACTCCCTCTCAATATTTGCTTCCTTGCAGGAACTACTGGAGTGCTCCCTCTTGATCTTTGCTTCCTGGATTACCTGTCCTTGAACTTATATCCATCCTTGATTACTTATGCATACTTACTAGTATCATCATTGTGTTATCCTCGAGGTCTCATACATACATTCATTAGTATAATCTCAATACTATCAAAACACAATAATCTTAAACATGTATAGTCATGATCATTTCAAACACAAATAATAAACATTAGTATTCAAGGTTTCAGGGAATACTTCTTTTACTCATGCATATTCTTATTTGACCATAGGACTCTTCTGGTTAGTCATATCATCAATCAAGGTAAGAGACATAATATGCATAAACCCTTGATTACTTACATTTCTAACTTCATGAATAATGATTACCAACCATACAACAATATGCGATCCTAACACAAGGTAGGATTCTAACTTGATATAGGAAAAACATACCTGGTTATCATATTTGCTAGTTATGTCTAGCAATGTCTTCTTGTTCTCTTCAATGACTTGTGCTAGTGACCTGCATAACTCATAAGTTAACCATTGTGGAACCAAATTATACATACCTCGTAAGTAGAGATTCTATGTGATCCATGACTATGGATGAGTCTTTGTCTTCATGTCACCATGGTCATATGTTCTTGAGCTGCAACATGATTTGTCTTTCTTGATGTACCTTTCATGTTAGTGGACAACATCAACCTCATAAAACACCACAATGCATTAGTACAATCATAAGTGTCAAAACCCTAATCAATGAATATCTGCATTCATAATTTTATTAAGGTGATACGACAAGTCTAAAGTTAATCAAGATTGTACTAACCTTAATGAAGATAAACATACCATAAACTTAATCATGAACAGATCTCGAAACATACCTGGATAAGTCATACCTATCGAGATTGCTTGTAATCTTCTTATGTAAGGCCTTAGCCTCATCTCCCTTTGAAACTGGAACTTCTTCACTTATGCAGGTGACCAATCCATTCTCTTCTAGGATTAATCCAATCCACTTGATTTGCAGAGACTGGATTTGGAGTTGGATTAGGGTTTGTCAGGGAAACCCTAAAAATTCAAACTTTGAATTTCAAACTTCTGAAATGATAGAAAGATGTGCCTTGATGAGCTGATCAACCTGGTATACTCAGAATTTGAAAACTGCAAAGTTTCACCCCTCAAATTTGCTTTTCAATCTTCCAGATTCACTAGGGAGGACCCTGAATTAGGGTTTGAGTTTCCCAGAGCTTCACCCAACCAAATAGTTTGATCCAAATATCTAAACTTTGATTTTTTCAAGGAGCTTCCAGCTATGGTCACAGATTTCAAAAATTCCCATTTTTGCAGAAGCCCTAATTTTTCATTTTTCCGTTCAAAGTCTTGAACTAGGGTTTGATCAAGCCCGACCTTCTTCCCAACCAAAAAATTCGATCTTAGTCTCTAAATTTCAATTTTGATGAGGAGAATCGAGCCGTGGTCTCTGATTCAAAAATTCCAACACTCTCTGAAACCCTAAATTCCCGGAGCCATGAATGAAGGTGCTCAAAATCCAATTCTGTTTTGACAGAAATATGCACCTAATTGTTTCTGGTGTAACTCCAAAATTTCAAACCTACAGTGTCTGAAAATTCTTCCTATGATATCTTGACTTGCTATCTTTCTAACCCCACAGGTCTAACCTCAAATGGATTCTCTGAGAGAGAGTTATGTCAAGTGTCGCAACATGACCTGTTTATGGGATAAAACAGGAGAGCGAACTTGTATGGAGTGCCACGTGTCACTGGTTCAATTTCGGCCTCTAAAAATAGTAACTGTGAAATTACAATCCATGCCCTACCTTCCACGTTTTACTAAATTTCATTTGGAGCTTCCTAGCCCGAGTTGTGACCTTTTTTCCTAGGTCACCTGTTTATGACTCAGATCTAGAAGAGGCAGAAACCCTATATTGTACAGATCATAAATCTGAAAGTACAACGAATTAGAGGCTCTCCTTCGGACATAAGGTACATGGGGATCTTATCTTCGACCTGTAATATTTTTCAGATCCTGAAACTTCTCCGAAATAAATTTATAGCGAAAGTGCTACGATGACTGGGTTTTGCTATATCAACCCCTAGCTTCGCAAGTGCAACAAGTGTCATAAATTCCATACCATGCCTTCTTTCAGGCTAGCTCTGATACCATGTTAGTTTTTCAGAATTTACTTCAATCTGATCTAGGATATTAACTGAGAGAACAACATGTACAGCATATCTACAACACATCAATCATGGACATAATAATGCAAGCACACAAGAGACAATAGACACACAAAGTTTCACTGGGGAAAACCATAAAGGTGAAAAACCCCACAACTTCCTCAGAGATAGATAGAGCAATGATACAACCCAAGCATAAGATATAGTCTTCTCCTAGCAGCATCTTCTCCTCCTCCACAAGTGCACCACTCTCCAATGAGAGTATGGGTGAGAAAGCTAATGAACAAATAGAGTGCCTCCCTCACTCTATTTATACATGACTTGACTTGCCTAATAACCTTTACTAGGTCGGCCTCAACTTAACCACATAGCATAATGATGACAGGGCCGACCACCAATAGGGTGTTCTAATGACCCTTTAACCCATATGACTTATACAGGGCCGACCCCATCAAGGTGTTCTAATAACCCATAAAGTATAAGTGACGACACTTACAATGTAAATGACGACACTTCCGTATAGAGGAATAATAACATCTCTATAGGAATACAATATACATATGTGAAATACATTCCGAAGTTACAATTACATCAACAGTGTGATGAGTATCAGGATGATACTCTGGATGATATGCATCAGGACGATGCTATGATGATGATCAGGATGATCATGTACATCAGGATGATGTATGGTGAGTATCAGGTTGATACTTTGTGGCCGTGGATAGGTTGTGCAGATAAGCATATAATAACGCCCTGGGAGATTTGCAGATACTCTTTTGTGGTTTTTCCTATGGCATATAATAGCGCCCTGGGATATCTGGAAAATGCTCTTTCGAGGTTTTGCTTGGGAGGACATATAATAGCGCCCTGGGAGATTTGCAGATACTCTTTCGAGGTTTTGCCTATGGCATATAATAGTGCCCTAGGATATCTGGAAAATGCTCTTTCGAGGTTTTTTCCTATGGCATATAATAGCGCCATGGGAGATTTGATAGGTTGAGCAGTACGCTCGTAATCAGTCCTGGGATGCTCTTTTGAGGTTTTTCCACGACCACATGTAATATCACCCTGGGAGATCCGATAGGTTGAGCAGTATGCTCGTAATCAGTCCTGGGATGCTCTTTCAAGGTTTTGTGGTGACCACATGTAATAGCGCCCTGGGAGATCTGATAGGTTGAGCAGTATGCTCGTAATCAGTCCTGGGATTCTCTTTTGAGGTTTTGTGGTGGGATCACATGTAATAGCGCCCTAGGAGATCTTGCCGGTCGTGCTTAGGCACATAAAGGATCCTGTGATACTATTTCAAGGTTTTGTGATGCACGTAATAAGTCCTGAGGATTCCACAGTATGGCCAGTGTTGATGAATACCTACAGGTGGTGGGCCTACATCCAGCATGAAAAAGGGTTGGTTCTGTAGAACTTCCTATGACGAGAAGAATTCAGAGATAGCCCAGTGATCGAGATGTCGAGTACAGCAGCAATGATGATGATGATGCTCCGTGATCCAGTGATGATGATCCAGCTCCAGAATTGAAGACTTGCGCCAATATGTATTGATGACCTGTGTCTAAAGAATACCTTCCGAGTTAAGAGGAAGTGTTGATGTATTTGTAACTTCGGAAGATATTCACTTGTATATTACATTTGTACTTTATTGTATATCCAAAAGAGATGTATTATTCCTCTGATTGGAAGTGTCGTCATTTGTATTGATGGGTTATTAGACCACTAATGTGGGGTTGGCCCTAGTTAGGTCATGTGGTTGGGTTATTAGACTTGAGTAGCAAGTCGGCCCTGTTGGATTATTGGTGGGTCAAGTCAGTGTATAAATAGAGAGGTTCTGTCTCTCATTTGATTCATTCACTCACTTCTCAAGCTCGCATAGCTAAGAGAGAAAGTGGCGCACATGTGGAGGAGGAGGAGCATCTACTAGAGACATCTTATTGGGTTTGATCCTTGTGATATTGTATTTGGGTTTATTCTATCTTTGAGGAAGTTGCGGGGCTTTTCACCTTCTTGGTTTTCCCCGGTGAAACTCTGTGTCTCTTGTGTGATTGCTTTTATGTCTATGATTGATATGCTATACATGTTATTCTCTTAGTGATCCTGAATGATAATGGAATGAAATTATCGAAAAATTAACACTCATTAAGTGCCTCTAGGAGGATCCCAACCCTCCCTATGGTTACACTCGTGGCAAGATACATTGCAATATAAAGGTAATATTTTCCTAGTACCTAAATCTGCCTTAAAACAAACAATATTAATAGAGTTGCATTCATCTCCTCTCACAAGTCACTCGAGATTTAAAAAAACTTATGCACACACCAGGCGATCATTATTTTGGGAAGGCATGAAAAATGATATCCTTAATTTTGTAGCAGAATGTGACACTTTCCAAAGGAAGAAGGGTGAGACAGTAAAGACTCATGTGGCATTGCAACCATTACCAATCCCAACCAATATTTGGATTGACATTTCCATGAATTTTGTTGTTGTTCTTCTGAAAGTAGGTAACAAATTAGTCATCATGGTGGTAGTTGATCGACTTTCCAAATATGCCCACTTTTGTGCCCTCCAACACCCATTTACCTTGGAAATGGTGGCCCAAATGTTTATAGGCCATAGTTTCAAAATTGATGGCATACCTTCCTCCATTGTGTTAGATCATGATCCCACATTCACAAGCAAATCTTGGTAAGAACTATTTAAACTACAGGGCACCTAGTTGTAAATGAGCACATCTTATCATCCAAAAATAGATGATGGTCAAGCAAAAGAAGTCAACAAGTTCCTTGACACCTATTTGCGATGTTTTGCATCCAAAAAGCAGCACCAATGGGCATAATGGTTACCGTTAGTGGCATGGTGGTATAACATAACTTATCACGAGGCTACAAAAATGACACCATATGAAGCTATCTATGCCCAACAACCACCCTTAGTGGTTTCTTATCTTCCAGGTACTTCCAAAGTACATGCAATTGATGATTTGCTTCATAATTGTGATGTCACTCTTTGCTCACTCAAGGAAAATTTGGCAATGGACCAAAATCACATGAAGCAACACACATACCAACACTGCTCAGAGCATTTATTTGTAGAAGGTGATCATGTTTTCCTTCACCCCCAACCTTATAAGTAAACCTCTCTCAAAGTTAAAATCCATCAGAATCTTGCACCAAAGTTTTACGACCCATATCTGATTGTTTAACTCATTGGTCAAGTGGTCTACAAATTATCACTCCCAACACACTCCAAGATACACTCAATATTTCATGTCTCTTGTTTGAAGTAGGTGGTGGGTCAAAATTGTTGAGTTCAAACTACCTAACTTGAACTAGATCAAGAAGGATCCATTTGGCTCCAAACAGAAGCAATTTGGGTAGTTGTTTAATGTAAAATGGCCTTCCTGATTGATTAAAGACCCTTAGGTAGTCGACCCTCATTAATAGCTTGACTACAAATAATTAGAATTGATCTATTAAAGTACTATATATAAAGTAGTAAGATATGCAATGTGAAGTCAAGAATTGACATTGTATTTGGATCTAGTGCTCTTGGAGGTTTCCCCCTTGAAGAGGCAAGTGAACATTGCTATCTATTCCATCTACTTTTCTTGTATTTTCTATATTTTCTATGAATTTCTGGGTTTACACATATTACACACTCTATCATTTTGAATGCTGTTGCAAAAATTAGAAAACTTTTTTTCAACTTTCAGTTAGTTTTAGTTTTAGTTTTGTTTTTTGGTCTTTTGGGGGGTTATCATGACTATTCTTTCTAATAGTTATAGTTTGTTGTAGTTATTGCAAACAACAAATATGAGTAGGGACATATTCTTTTAACTATGGGCCAAACGAGGTTTGGCACCCCCAAATTTTCTTGAAAATTTAAAAGTGAACTAATGGGAATAAAGAGGAGGGAGAGAGGGCCTACCTAGTCCCGACAAAACTTGAATTCAATAGTTGAATATCCCATAGTCCAACTTTGAAGTTTGAGGGGGTAACAAATTTTCACAATAGGCCTCCAATTTACTATGGTAAAATGGTCAAAATGACTACCAATTCCCATATTTTATCCCATTTTAACAACCTTTTTGTGATCTTTTAGGCAAAAAATGACCATTGTTGAACCATGTTTTTTTGTCCAAATGTTGATTTCAATAAGATTATTTTTCTACTAAGATAGTTTGATCATGTGTGTGTTGACAAGAATACGTTTCTTTGCATTATTTTTTTTACCTTGTTAAGGTAATGTTGATTCAACCTAGCATATAGTGATAGGTTTTAGAATGCATAGTGCACCTTTAATCCGATATTGTATTGGCATCATACCTTAGGGTTGATCTCATTAAGTTGTGGTTTCAATGCACACATTTTTCTATTTCCATAACTTGGCTGATGATATCTACCCAATTGGGGCTGCCCTAGTTAGCACCTCTTTTTCCATTTTGGTGTCCCTGTTGTGATTTTTATGTAGGTGTGGTAACCTCATTAGTCATACATGTCTTTGAATTTGATCCATTCACACTTCTTGCTCATATTTTTGTGGCCATTACCAAGGGGGTTTCCATCATTTTGTCAATCCAAATTAGCTTGTGATTTTAATTGCTTGTGCATTTGTGCATATATCTTCACCATCTTCAACTAGTAGATCATGCTTACGGTCATTGCCATCACTTTTTATTCTTACCATTGATCTCATTAGCTTATGTTAATTGATCATTTACCCCTAGAGGGACCCATTAATGAGTGTATACAACTATCCCAATAATTTTTTTTTCATTTTTGCATAGGATGGCCCCATACGATTGGAATGTAGCCGCACGCCATTATGACACTCGTCCTCTCCAATGTACCATAACATACTTTTATCCCCTTTTCACACTGATAAAAGCATGAAAAAAAAACATCAAAAACATAAAAAAGCCAAAGGGGTGGGGGTGGGGGTGGGGAATAATTTTGAACTTTATTATTTATTTTGTGAATGTGGTAACCATCAATAATTATCATCCTTGAACATGGTACCTATTTGCATCAAGTCTCTTACATTTGGCTATAGTATTGACTTAGGAGTTATACCATGATTATGAGTTTACTCTGTCAATTTGTTATCCTTGCAATCTATTGACATGGCATAATTTATCTGTGTAGACAATAGTAATTACCCCTGATTAAGGGTCCCAATTAGAGCCGTCATCATTTGGAATAGGGAACCCATCCAAATTATGGCTCGACAATTATGCTTTTGAGGTTTTATTTTCTCAATCCATTGTTTAGGTTTTTGAAATGCAATAGATGAAATGCAACTAAATTAATATGTAGAATGTAGGATGATGCTCGGGATAAATAACATAATTATAAATATAAACATAGCCTCAAATACGTTAATGTCCTGATCACTAGAACAGTCTAAAAAATGAACATCCTGATCTTCAATAAATAATTATTGCATGAACAAGAAAAAAACATAAATGACCAAATGCACACTACAGTTAGTTAGTTAGTTTTTGTTTTTTGTTTTTTTGTTTTTTTTTTTTGTTTTTTTTTGTTTTTTTTTGTTTTTTTTTTGTTTTTTTTTTGTTTTTTTTTTTTTTTTTTTTCGTGTGGTTCACGGAACACCCTCTTTTTTTCGTGCCCCGCTACGTCCACGTTAACCTCCCCGGCGACCAAAGACATAGGAAGGGTGGTTAATTGGATAATAGATCTCCTGAAGAGTTCAACGACTCACTTAAGAGCAAGTGTCACTGACGGGACTTGAACCTGGGTGGAGCAGATAAAAAACTGATAACTCAACCACTCGAGCTAAACCCAATTGAATGAAATGTATGCTACTTATAGATTAGAACAAAACAATTATGAATCTCAAAAAATTAGTAGATAAAGATCAACATATTGAGGTCTCAAAGTTGAAATTCACCTCCAAACATCTCAACCAACAAGGGATTCTTCTCATTAGAATTTCATAAAGTAGTTCACATGAAATTTACAAGTAGAAGCTCCCCTATCAATGAGGTCAAGATACATTTTACACAACTAAGAGTGAACCATAGTTTTCCAGTGACCCTTGGTCTTCAGGTAACCGTTAATTATCCCCCATAGGCTCTTCAAATTCCTCTACCGATTTGTTCTTTTCACATCCCTTCATAGATCTTTCATTTTCCTAGGTGAGTAATTTGAAAGAATTTAATATTACATAGATTTTATTTTTATTGTCCTTTTCTCTAGCAATTGTCATTTTCCCCATTTGGCTATTTGTCAGGGATCTAGGGAGACAATGCATTTATAAGGTGGATTTATAATAAAGACAAATTGTCTTCTGATGAATTGATGATAGGTTCAAATGCCTTTGGTAAGAGCTTGCTACCATGTGTATATATGCCGCATCTTATGATTCCCATCATTTCATTCTTCATTTCTTTGGCATTCAATCTTCATCTCAATTTTCACCTAGAGTTAGGGTGTATGGATTTAAGATGTACTTGAATCTGGATGGTTTCCTTCTACTCCCTATCACTATTCCATTTCTTAAAATCTCCATATGTGACTGCAAACACAATTAATTCTATTGAAAAAAAGAATTAAATGAATACTCCAAAGGAAGAAGTTTTAGGTTAATGTCACTTCATGTGTTGTTCTACTCGATAATAGTTGATTCTAAATATGGAGGCATCACATTTTCTTGTATTTGTCGAGAATACAATACATGCATTCAAAAGTTGCATTTATTTTCAATATCAGAGTTCTTTGGAATGGCATAGATCATTTGTTAGATACTCTTAATGTAACCACATCTTTGCTTATGATGATTATTTGAATGACTCATTGATCTCCTCTAACAATTCAATATCCTCAAACATTCCTTTAAGTTTACTTGTGAACCACTTTCCACACTCTATCTTAAGCTTAGAAGTCAATGATTTCTCTACATCAATCCATTCACTTTTTCTTAAAAGTAGTACTTTTGCAACATCATTTTTAGATAATGATTCAAAAACATATTTTCCTTGAATAAACCTAAACAAAATAAGAAGAACTCTATCCAGTGTATTCTATAACTCCTCTTTTGAAGTGCCCTTCTTACTAGATCAAAGTTTCTCATCAAGAAATTTAGCAAACAAGTTTTATTGGTTAGTTTCGCCTTAGGTTGTTTAGATGCTCAAAAGCATCCATGATAGTGTTAGAAATGCCTCGCTCTTTAAAAATATTTCTTCCCATATTATGTCAAGTCGAGCTTTCAAGTCTTGAATTGATAATACCATGTTTTGGTTCCTCCCATTTCATGTTTTTTTTCTAAATGCATCTTTCCTTTTTTTTACTATCATATATGCCATTCTTTTGATTTTTTATGCTTTTATGTGTTTATAAAAAACATTTATTTTCTTTCTTAATACCTTTTATGCATTTGTACCATTGTCTTTTTCATTCCCTTGTTTTGTCGATGTTCTTTTTTATTTTTATTTTTTTATATGCATTTTTATTTTATTTTTAATTTAATTTAGTTTTTATATAAAATAAAAAAATAAAAAATAAAAAACCAGATGAAAATAGAAAAGAAAGAAACATGAAATCAAACAAAGAAAGGTTGAAAATGCCAAATGAAAGAAATAATTTAAAAAACAAATAAAATATCATAATTTGGGTTTCATATTCTATTATGTATTATGCACAGGTTTCTATTATGTATTGTGCATTCCTCCTTTTATCTATGTGCACTCACTCCCCTTTCATATCCCTTGTGCATTCCTCCTTTTATCTATGTGCACTCACTCCCCTTTCATATTTTGTCTTCTACGTTGGCACATCGTGCTTTACATTTAGGGTGCATCCTCTGTGATGAAACCTATGTACAATGTTTTAATCTTTTTTCCATGTGGGTTTCATTATCTCTATGCCCATGGTTTTAATCTTTGCATGGATTTCTCCCATTGTGTGAGTATGATTGAAATTCTCCATAATGGAGGAGATTTCTTATGCACGTGGAAACAAAACAAAATCTCGATGCCATTCTTTGCCTCACCCTCATTACCATCACTTCCTCACCTTCACGACGATGGGATGGGTATGAAGAGGACCAATGGATCCATTGGCATTACTTTTGAAAAAGGAAAGGGAAAAGTTTACAAGAGTAAATCACCAAGTTTAGAAAAATGACCATTAAGTTAGGTATGTATACCAAGAACTCATATGTACTTCTCAAATATCTAGGTGGTCTCCATAGCCATTTAAGGAGGTATGTGGTTCTCTTCAAGCCTAGAACTGTTGATGAGACCTGTTGCAAGCACAACACATAGAGAATATGGATAGTAAGAAATGGAAGCCAAGTAGTTCCAAGCAGAAAGAACACGTAGATACTTCCAAGGATGGGAAGAAGAAGAGGAAATAATAAGACTACATCCATGACACATCACTTTAAATATGAAAAACCATTGCAATCATTGCAACACTAATGGTCACACTAAAGATAAGTGCTATAATACCCCCAATTTTGACTTGGAACGTATCAAATAAGATTATGTAAATGATGTAAAGATGTTATTATGGATTCCTAGTGCAGAGCTCAAGGCAAATGCTTGACTAGTGAATGGCTAGGCATGTAGAATGCAAATATTTCTATATGGAGCATGTGGTTGGTTTGTCATGCTAACTCGAAAGTTATGCAAATACTAAGTTGGAAAAATAATAAAATGGTCCAAGATGGTTGTGTAAAGAGCACTAGAGGGGTTATGATTCCATTAGAGGGGAAGATGAAAGGGGGCCTATGGGAGTTTAAAGATAAGTATTCTCTTTGTACATGAATGTGGATTGATTTTATTTTATGCCTATAATAAATATGCGTGTTTATGCGTGTTGTATGTTTGGATGGAGTTTTAAATTCCATTGGTTTTACATTCATGAATTTATTCATGTATTTCTTAATTATCAATTTGTATTATGGCCCACGAGGCAAAATTAAAAACCTGTAATTCGTAATTACTCCTTCCTTCAATCAAATAGATGGATGGGGCCATGACAGAGTGGTATCAAATCTCTTGGTTGTTGCACCAAGGTTGTATGGGTCAGAATCTGTAGTTACAGGTGAAAATTAGAGCTCGTATAGGGAGTGTTTGACAAATGCTTCCATGAAAATCATGGTTGTATTTAACATATGGTGTTTTAATGGGTCCCATAAGTTAAATATGTGGTATACTGGTAGGAATGGCAGATTGGTTGAAAAAAATTGGGAACAAATTAAAAAATTATAGAGCTATTAGTGAAATTATGAAAATTTGGGGAAAATTTGAGATGGGTCCCACCCCTGCCACGTGGAAAAAATGTATGATGCGGAGGAACCATGTGTATAAAGGGCATGATGCCGATCAATCACATTAGATGAATGCAAGGGTGGAAGGACTAGATAGAGGTCATAGAAAGGAGCTTATTGGGTGATACACTTTCCAGTGTTAACTTGTGAGTTTGATATGGAAAATCCCCAAAACCCGAATTTGATAAAGGTTCTATCGAGACTGAGACCTTCTGACATGGATCATTTGATGCAATGAGACTGGCATTTATATTGGGATATGGCTTATCAGATAATGTTTCCGAAAGTGTACATGAGAGATCTCGATGGATCGAGATCCGATAGTTAGGAAGTAACTCATCAGGAGTGGAGTATTAGGAATGCCTCATTGGATGTTGACCAATCCGAGAGGCTATCAAACGCGAATACATAGGACCTGAGGGAGTATAATTCCAATGTCGTACCAGATCTGACGTATCGAGAATTCCCCATCGAAGGTATGCCATTGAGAAGTACTCCTGAAAGTGTATGTGGGAAGCTCTGATGGATTGGAACCCGATGTATTGGGAAGTCCTCATCGGAGGAGGACCATCGGGAATTAATCCCAAAAGTGCATGCACACAATTCCAATGAGTGGAATTCCTATGATCGAATTCCGATGGATCAGAGTATTTGATCAAGGAGGTTCGCTATGAAAATTTTGATGAAGGAGGTCCAATATCAAAAGTTTGTTAAAGGAGGATTGATATGAAAAGTTCAATAAAGGAGATCTGATAAAGGTCATTGAAATAATCTTATCAAGATGAGACATGTGTAATTCTTTGTTGTGTCTAATATCGATTACAACAAGTTTGAAAATTGATTCATATAGTTAAACACATTCACATAAGATAATGGAATAGAACAACATCAAACACATTACATAGAAATTGCCTCTCTCTTGGAGGTAAACTAGCAAACTAGTGAGCTATCGCTCATTTATTAATAAAACACTCAAAAATAGGTGTTTACAACCATGACTTGCTAGAACACAAATCACTCTTCTTTACATGATCATGTTACACACTACTATTCCCTCAAAGTACATCATGCATATCGATTACATCTTATTTATAGATGCAATACAACCAACTGCTCATTAATGAAAATCCATAACTTCCTAACCACTTTTAGTTATTTTGTTATAGTCGACTTGACTAGGTCAACTTTGGTCAATTTCCCATTGAGCATTGGTCTTTCTATCGACTTTTCGTCGACCATTCATTTTCCTTTGACCAAATAACTATTCTGGTTGGTTGATCAACGAGATTTCCACTGTATATCGCCTTTGACTCTAGTTGAATTATACCAGTCGACTATCAACTTTACCATTCGATTTACATAGAAATAATATAACATTCCCAACATTCTCCCACTTGTTGTATTCTTTGCATAAACTGGAGATTTAGAACTTTAATTCACTTTAGTAGGGTTGACAAGCCCAACATTTCCCTACACCAATAAAAATTCACTATGCTTATCTACTTGGTCAATGAGTCTGCAACATTCTTCACCATATCTACCTTTTTTAGTAACACCTTCTGGTTCTCCACCATTTTCCTCACAAAATGATATTGAACATTAATGTGTTTCATCTTCGAATGATATGCAAGATTATTTGCCATGAATATTGCACTCTGACTGTCACAATCCAAGCTAATAGCATGCTATCCGAACCCAACATTTGAACACAAAATTTGCAATCAAACAAATTCCTTACATGCATGAGTAGCTTCCATGTATTCAACCTCAATAGTTGATAGTGCAACAACTGTCTGCCTTCTACTCATCCAATTGACTGCTCCGCCAGATAACTTGAACACATATCCACTAGTCGACCATCTCTGGTCAATGTCTCTAGCTCAGTTGGAATATACAAAACCATGTACATTGATTTCCTTGTTGTTCTTAGGCTCTTTTTGTGCAGTGTAGATACTTGAATACTCTTTTGAATGTTTTCCATTGCTCTTTTCCAAGTGTCAACATGTACCTGTTCATCTTGTGTCTTTGGACAATGTTCAACATATAGCTTGACTCCTACAGGAATAGGGACCTAGATTGGTCTACTCTCCTGCATGTTGAAATGTTTCAGAACTATCTGAACATATTTCCTTTGACTTAACTAGATACTTCTACTTGCACGATCTCTCAGCATTTCCATTCCAAGAATGTAATTTGCTGCTCCGAGATCATTCATGTCGAACTTGAAGGATAATTGTAGTTTAACCTCCTTTATCAGATCCATGTTATTTCCGACCAACAACATGTTATCAACATACATAACCACATATATGAAATGAGCACCACATTTCTTCCCATACACACAATGATCATCTTGACTTCTCATAAACCCCAACTGTTGGATATACATGTCAAACTTATGATTCCACATCCTAGGTGATTGTTTTATACCATAGAGATACTTCTTGAGCTTGCAGGCCAACTAATTTTATCCTTCCACTGTAAAACCTTCAGGCCGCTTCATATATATTTCTTCTTCAAGATCACCATGAAAAAATGTTGTCTTTAAATGCATCTATTCTATCTCAAGATCAAATGCTGCAAATGAATACATTAGTACCCTTATGGATGTTATCTTAGCAATGGGTGAAAAAATTTCACCAAAGTCAATTCCCTCAACTTGGGAATACCCTTTCGCTACCAATCGAGCCTTGTACTTTTTGACTTGACCTACTACATTCAAATTTTTCTTTAACATGGGTTTCCTTCTTTTTGTTAATACGAGTAGATCCCATGTTTCATTCTTCTTTAAGGACTCCATTTCTTCTTCCATATCCCTTTTCCAAAGTTTACCCTCCATAGAGTTGGTCGCTTCCTTTACCGACCTGGGATCATCTTCTATGGCAGATAACACAAAAGAAGAGTATAATTCAGGTGGACTATACCTTTCTAGTAATTTCCTTGCTTAACCAAACCTCTTGAAATCCATAGTTTGTTGTTCCACCTCTTCATTGGATTTAGTTGACTCACCTAAATCCAAAATTTCGTCGTTCATTTCAAACTCTTGCTTTTCTAGTTTTTCTCTTTTAACCTCTTCATCCTTAGAAGTTCCTTTTACTTCTCTGAAGATCACATCTCTATTATAAAATTCCTTCCTCATCGCTGGGTTCCACAGCTTATACCCTTTCACTCCATCATTGTACCTGATGAAGATGCATTTCTCCGACTTTTTGTAGAGTTTGGTTTTTTGTCCTTTGGGATATGCACAAAGGCATCACATCCAAACACTCTGAGATGTGTATGAGAGGGAATTTTACTATCCCATGCATCATATGGAGTCTTGTCGAACAGAGCCATCGATGGCAACATATTCACCAGGTAACACGCCATGTCGAACTCCTCTACCTAGAATTATTGTGTGACTCCTGCACCACCAAGCATGCTCCTCGCCTTTTCCATCAACATTCTGTTAATTATTTTAGCGACTTTGTTCGGCTGAGGCATGTATGGAGTTGTATTTTTTCGAGCTATACAGTGTTGTATACATAATGTTTTTGCATAGAATTTCCTCCATTATCAGCTCTCAATAGTATCCCGTTTGGAGTATCTTATAGGCCGTTCTTTTTGCTACATAATGGTCTCTACACGACTCATTATATCATGTACTTCATCTTCTCTGATGCACCTTCTTAATATATGATCTGGTCCTTTCTTAAAATCTAGGCCTTGGATCCAGCTGTAAGTTGCACTCTGCCTTATTATTTTGCATCTTTCCTTGTAGTCATAATGTTGTGGAAATGTTCCAGATACTAGGAAGTTGGAAATGCCAGCAAACCATGGAATTTCCACCGATATTGCAAACATGTGTTCATCATGGAAAGCATCTCCTACTAGTTCATTGTCTTGCACATGGGTTAGTCTTGATAGAAAATCTGCCACTACATTGTGTTTTATTGGTTTGTCTAGGATTGTCAAATCAAATTCTTGTAAGAGAAGTAAACATATTATAACTCGAACATTGGTGTGAGGTTTGTTCATTAGGTACCTTATTACTGAGTGGTTGGTGTGCACAAAAATTGGATACCTAGTTATGTAGTGTCGAAATTTGTTGATGGCGTGAACACCAGCTAAGAATTCCTTCTCGGTGACTATATAGTTGAGTTCTACCCCTGCCAAGTTTTTGCTGATATAATAGATGGCGTAGGGTTTCTTTTCCTCTTCTTGTCCTAGGATTGTGCCAATGGATTTTCCAGAGGCATCATAGTGGATGTGGACAGGTAGATTCCAGTTCGGGCCTTGGAGGACAGGAGCAGTACTGGTTTTCTCTTTGAGGTGGTCAAATGCCGTCATATATTGCTTAGTCCATTTGAAATCTATATCTTTGGCTAAGAGAGCAAACATGTGAGCTGCTACTCTGCTGAACCCTTCTATAAATCTTCTGTAGTATCCTGTTTGGCATAAAAAGCTTTGCACATCTCTTTGTTTTACTGGTGGGGGAAGAGTTTTAATGATAGCTACCTTGGCTTGATCAACTTTAATACCCCTTTGGGATATATGGTGCCATATAACTATGCCTTCTTCCATTAGCATTCAAAATTTATCATTGCTTAGAAAAAGACTCATTTCGATGCATTTGTTTAGGACTGCTTCTAGATGTTCTAGTTCTTTTTGAAAATTTTGTCCATATGGTGTGAAATCGTCCATGTATACCTCCATCTAATCGTTAATGAAATATGCAAATATACTTAGGATAGCCCTTTGAAAGGTTGCAGGGGCATTGCAGAGTCCAAATGGTAGTACTATGTATGCAAATGTGCCCCACGGGCAGGTAAATGTGGTTTTATCTTGATCATATGGGTGGATTTGTATTTGATTGTACCCACTGAAACCATCCAGGAATGAAAAGAACTTGTTTCCAACAAGAGTACCCAATGCCTAATCAATGAATGGAAGAGGAAAGTGATATCTTTTGGTTTCCTTATTAAGCTCTCTGTAATCCACACATATTCTCCATTTCTCTCCTTTTTTTGGAACTATCACCAAAGGTGATACCCACTCGCTATCTGAAATAGGATAGAGGAAGCTTGCATCAAGTAGTTTCTACAATTCTTGTTTGACTATATATTTTAATGCTGGGTTCATTCTCCTTTGGGGTTGCCTTACTAGGACAACACCTTCCTTGATATAAATATGGTGCTTACAGATGTCAATATGTATTCCCTTCATGTCGGTATAGGTCCAAGCAAAATACTTGCTATGCTCTGTGAGTACTTTAATTAAGAGCTATTCTTGATTCGGTTTCAGATTTGCATTGATGTTAACAGTCTTTCCAGGTAGAATTTCTACTAATTTCACTGTCATAGGTTGTTGTTCCACAGAAAATACCCGCTGCCACATTGTGTCTGGGTTTTTAGGAGGAGTGTTGAACACTTCTTGTTGTTGTCCTGCTGCAAAAATATCTTCAAGCACATTATGGTTAGGATAAGCATTCTGAATAAAGTTAGATAAATAAGTATCTTCAGCTTCAACTTTTAATGTCAAACAATTTTTATGCTGAGGACTCGTTGCACATTTTGATCGTAAATATCATCATAATCATCTATTCAAATAGGGTTTTCTTCATCAATATATAGTTTGGCTGAGGGATAGATGGTGATCTTCTTTTTAGCTTGTCCACTAGTTATGGTCATGTCTCTAGATCGACATCCTATGTAAACATCTGCCATTGCTAACCATGGCCTTCCTAGGATGATTGTGTATCCACTAAGTTTACTCTTGACCTCTATGACTACAAAGTCTGCAGGATATTCCCATGATTCAATGTTGATAATGATATCCTTTAGTATGCCTTCTAGTTTGACGGTGGAGGTGTCAGCTAGCTATAAAATTGTAGTTGTTGGTCTTATAAAATATTGGATATTTAGAGATAACATCGTATTCTTTTTCATTACATTTATTGCAGCCCCTAAATCAACGAGACTGTTGGAAATATGCATTTTGTTGATGCTCACATTAAGTATAGGGCTACTTGGGTCTAGATACTTGGGGTTGATATATCTCCCTAACATGAGGTCTGCAAGCTGGCCTACGACATTAATAGTGGGGGAATCTTGATTTATTCTTCTCAGTTTCTTTATACAGTTTTCTTTTATGAATTTGTTGTAGATAGGGACATCTCTAATGGCTTGTAGGAGAGGAATATGTATATTCAAGTGTTTCAATTCGTTAAGTAGATAATTTTCTGCTTCTTTTGGAATTTTTTGTTTGAGTCTGTCAGGAAATGGAGGGTTTGGAAGACTTGGATGAGTGGGCCCTTGTGGTTTTTATTTATTTTCTTCCTCAAGAAGGTCCACAATTACTGGCTGTTGGTATGGTGGGTATGTTTTTTCAAGCTCTGTTCGTGGCAATGGGATTGGTATTACTTTGCCTGATCTTAAGTTAACCTCATTAAGTCTAGCGTGTCCACAACATAAGTTGGGAACTGCATCACTTCACTATTGTAGACTTGTTGATTTGATCGATTGTTATTCGGGTTTGGAATGGGCTAAGATGGTATTGGAGATTGTTGGTTTTGTAGTGGAGGCATTATGACTTCTTGTTGTGGTTGAGGTCTCCAGTTTGAGGAAGATGAATACTGTTTTCCATAGTTTATTTGTGGTTGTTAGAAAGGTGGGGGGTACTGTTGGTATGGATGAGTGAAGTATGGATTTTGGTTTTGCTACCATTGACTTAGTCCTGTTTTCAAAGGCCATGAAGGTTGTGTTAATGGAATCCAATATTTGTATGGATTTACTTGATTGAAGTAGGGCTATTTATTTGCTTGAAATGGTCTAGAGAAATTGTTTCTTTGTTGGTTGAAAAAACATAGTTGTTCCACATAATTTTCTGATCCAAGATATTGCATAGATGATTTGCATGAAGGGAGTAGAGGACACTTGTTTCTTGTGTGATTTTCAGTGCACAATCCATATACTTCAATCATATTTAACGGGAATTGACCTTTCTCATGTTTTTTTCTACATTTTGGACAGAACACAGCTAGTGCTTGATTAATTTCATCTTCTTTTCTCTCGAGTTTTAATGCATCTAGTTGCATTTCCAGTGACTAAAGGATGTCGGTTTTCATATCATCTAGGAGATTAACTAAATCAGATTTAGTGAGGGTTGGTACAAGAAATGACGATCCTCTTGTTGATGGGGTTATGCCTCTTACTCCAGCCTTACCTTTCCTAGACCTTGAATAATTTTTAAAGATTTGTAGGATATGATCAAAGGATTTCTGGAAGATATATCCATCACCCAATAGGTTTAGGATTTCCAAGTATTCTTCCTTGATTCCTCCGAGGAGTACTAATTTCAATGACTCTTGATCCAGGGTACAATGAATGGCTCTCTTATAGCTGAGTTGGAATCGATGTGCATAATCTTCCAAAGATTCCAAAGATTCCTTTTCTCCTTGTTGCATTCTAAAAATTTCATCCCTAGTATCCTTGGCCTTGCAATAATCTCTATATTTATCCAAGAAATCCGGTTTCATTTGATCCCACGAGAAAATATTGTTTCCTTCCAAGCTCATGAACCATCTAAGCGCTAGATCTTTTAGTGTTGCAGGAAAGAGTCTTAGTTTTTGGGCGTCTACTGTGTAGCCAAATGATCTACAAATTACTTCAAATTCGAATAAAAGGTGTCGAGGTATTCCGAGGTCAAGCCATAAAAATTTGGGATATTAGTGAGATTGATGTTTTTCATTCTAGAATCCCCTTGAGGTACGCTTATGGGAAATGTGAACAATTCCCTGGGTTCTTCTTCATCATCAGACATGGTGGTATTGGAACTAGAGCTAGCAAATAAATTATCACAATATGGATTATAGCTGGAGTCAGTGTCGTCAGAAGGAAAACGTTCAAAGTCAAAGGTTTATGAGCTAGTTTCACTCATGGGGGAATTGGGCAGAAAGTGTACAAATGCGTCTCTCCTCCGCCGAGGCATTCATGGTAAACAAGACCTAAGTTTTTAATCTTCTAGTTGTTTTTTTCTTTTTAATATTTTTCTAATAATTTTCTCTCTTTTATTTAGTCTATTTTTAGTCTTTCCTTAGAGTTTCAGCACCTCCTTGGCAACGATGCCAAAAAGTGGTGGTCTTCTGATATGATAACCTTTTTACAGGTTTACAGTTCACGTACAAACTTAAGAGGCACTATGCACTATATGTGAAACACTGAGAGAATCCTAGCTAAAGTGACAGAATTCAAGAATGTTCTAGTCAAAGGGAAGTATGTAAATTATTTGTTTTATGAAAGCATATAAAGAAAATAGTTTAACAATCTCATTTACTTGCTGAAGGAAATGATCTAACAATCTACAAAAGCATCAATATAGTTTTTTTTTTATGAAAGTACACATCTAATCTATGTAAGCATCAATCTATTTTTAGAAAGCATACATCTTATCTATGAAAGCATCGATCTATTTTAAGAAAGCATACATATTATCTATGAAAGCATCGATCTATTTTAAGAAAGCATACATTTGATCTAAGAAAGCATAAATCTATTTAAGAAATGCTTTGGAAAACTTGACCTAAGAAAAATAACCATTTATGAAAAACTGGAGATATGCTAATCTATGATTTCCCCAAAGAAATTAATGTAACCCAAGTCTAAGAATCATGCAAATATCGTAAAAACTCCTTAATGCATGAAAAGGTAAATTAGTTTTAAAATGTCTTTGCGGAATACGCCTACAGGACTATAGAGGCCATATAATGAAACTACAGACGCTGTTATACTACGGATGAAAACAAGCATTTCCAGAAATGTATCTTATGCAACCAATAATACTTCAATAAATCACAGTTGCTTACTCAATAAAAAATAATGAAATGCTTTTAATCTAAATATAAATAAAACACAAAAATCCTGCTCAACGCAATGAGGGTGCCCACCTCAAAGCATATTACAGGATCTAAATTAAACTTATAAACTCACAGGTAATATGAAACATTGTTTCTTCATTAAGCTGGTATAGAATCCATGTCAATCGTAATACAAAAACTTGAGTGCTGTAAAATAAAAATGTTTGAAAACATAAATAACAAAATTCATGAAAGAGCTTCACGCTATGCATGAGCCTCTATTTATTACATAGTTTCAACAATGTGTCGTCATTGGAAATCATGAGATCAATCTATTCTAGATTTGTCCCTAGAAATCAAGAGAGAATGATAGAGTGATCTCGAGTTCTTATTTCATTACTTTGTGAGATTAATTGGAATTGACTTTGTCAAGCTTGTTTGACTGGAAAAAGGTGCTACCTGCTATCTTCATAGTTGTCTTTAAACCTGCACTTGTTTTCACATGGCGCTTATCCACTTGGTTAGCTTATTAAAACATGCTAAGAACATAAAATATTACTACTTAACCATCATCATTTCATAGTCAAATAAATCATATCCTAGCCTACAGAAGGGATGATATTGGCTTAATTTCTTACTCCCTAATAGTCAAAAGGAAGCTCATGATTACACTTGATACCTATATTGTGGCCCCATCAGATTCCTTGTCTTATCTTTCCTATCCTCCATAGTAGCCCATATATCTTAACGATTTTTAACCAATGCCTCTTGTATGATTTTCAAACTCACTAAAATGTATTTGAGAAATGCCTAAGGACGTTGAGCTTAATAGAGTTGTCTTAGTCATGGTGTTGGATTTCACAATTGAAATGGAAGGTTTCTTTGCTTCTTCGGTCTCTTGGACAACTATCTGTAGATTTTCGATGCTTCTTCATTCTATACCAAATCTTGAAGCAATTGAATCATCACTTGAGTGAGATTATCCTCCTGCTAGATATCTATTGGAATGACCTTCTTTCTTAGTTGTACTAGTTAAACTTTGATTTTGTACCAATCTACCATAATCACATCGAGGAAGTCTTGGAATTCATCAAATCAATTCTTGAGCAATGGTAACAATTTAATAGAGGTATCAAGGGTTTTCTTAATCTTTACCATCTATCTTTCATATATCTGGACCTTCTCCTTCAAGTGACTATTATTTTCTTGAAGTTGCACATTGAAGGTGATCCATATGGATATCGGTGGTCACCCACCTATTCCACTAGCTCAAAACAGTTTCCCATTTTGGCAATTTTCTAGTAATTTTTCTATGGTTTTTTGGGTCCCAAACTTCCAGGGCCATTTTGAGGCCCTAAATGACGTTTTTTGGAGATTCAGGGGCCAAATGATCACCAACAACATGCATTTGGCTCCATTCAAAAGTTGTAAATCTTGGATAGACCTTTCTAACGGGCTACCGAGCGGCCCAAACGAAGATTGTATGCAAAAGTTATGACCCCTGGAAGTTGACTGTTCAACTAACCACCTTGGGGCCGCAAACTTTATGACGGTTAATCTTCTATGGTTAGGTTTTTGGATGTTTGGGATGCTTTCCCTCATGATTATGATAAATAGGCCCTTTCGGCCTCCTTTTGTATTCAGATTGGCACGAATGAGCATAGCGGCCACATCTCTTCTCAGAGATAGCTACCACCATTCTAGCTATTGTATTTTACAGTCTGTTCTATTTCCGCTATTTAATAGAATATGTGTTTACTGTATCACAATGTTCTTTGCAATATATCTCTGCATATGATTTTGTATATGCTCTTTTAATTTGTTCCCACATAAATACGGATCAGTGGTATTAGAGCAATATGCTCTTTGATTGTTTCTCGGTGCATGTCCCCAATGAGGTCAGGATATAGAGAGTTGGGTCTCGAACTAGTTTCACTTGGGGAAGATCACTCTCGCCTCCCCAAATGGCCTCCCATGGAAGAAGAAAAGAGAGATGATGGAGCAGGAGATCCTATCAAGTTGTTGCTCGAGGAAGCCCTCGCGCGACAGAGGAACGAGATGATGGATAATTTCGCCCAGATCCTTCGACACATGCCGATTGCAGAAAATACACCTTCAATGAGAAGCCATTTTGGAGATGCGACTCCCTTCAAGGTACAAGTTAAATTTGATATCCCTTTATTTGAAGGCTAGATCGATGTTGATGCCCTAGATAAATGGGTGAATCTACTAGAAGGGTATCTCTCTATCCATAATTTTTTTTGACAGGGAAAAGATTACCTGTGCGCTCCTCAAGGTTGCCCCCCATGTCAAAAATTGGTGGGAAACTTATTGTGAGTAAAACTCATCAGACGAGTCTGGATTGTTTGAGGCCAATCCCACTTGGGCCTCTTTTATAGATGCCATCAAGGAACAATATTACCCTGTGGGAAACTATGATGACCAGTACACAAAATGGACCATTCTACGTCAAGAGAGGGACCAAACGGTGTCGGATTACACAAAAAAATTTCATACCTTGCGCACAAAGATAGGTATCAAGGACTCCAAGTGAAACCTCGTACTGAAATATTGCAGTGCCTACACCAGTACATACGAACGAAGATGGATTTCCTGGACATCTCTTCACTCAGATCCGCCTATCGATATGCTGTTAAAATTGCGCAGAAATTTCAGCAAAAGAACAGGCATGAC
The DNA here is from genome assembly GCA_027924585.1 of Larix kaempferi. Lineage (NCBI taxonomy): Eukaryota > Viridiplantae > Streptophyta > Pinopsida > Pinales > Pinaceae > Larix > Larix kaempferi. The sequence continues at coordinate 12,900,826 of BSBM01000893.1, forward strand.
TTCGGACCTGCGTAGAAGCAGGGTAAGGGAAACTCTGGCTCGCAGAACACGGACAACCAATCCCAACCACAAGCGAAGAAAGGTAACAAAAAGACAACGAAGGACACCGAGAAGTGGTGCGGGTTCCACAAAATCCCATGGCACAACACTAATGAATGTCGCTCAAAACAGTCATTGGTGGCTAAGATCAAAGCTTCAGAATCAGATTCCAATTCTGAATTAGAGCCCAATGTCACAGTCACAGACAAAGGGAAGCGGATGTAATGTCCCCATTCAAATAAATCTCAAAAAGAGGAAATTCCACCAATCTACTAGTTTCCTAGGTTGGGGTGGAAACATAAGATTTGGAATAAGGAGACTACAAAACCCCGAATGGACATTAGATTGACATAAATATATTTAAAGGGTTTAAATAAATATTTATGATAGGAAAATAAGGTGGCACTTGGTCATGGAGACACATTGGTGGCGTGGGACCCACACAAAGCTAGATTCCTCATGCCACATGGAATTCTATTCTCACCCATTTGAATCCAAGGTGGAATATAATGATCTTGGGGAGTTGGAAGGTCAATATACTTGGCATGACTCAATGAAGGTCGAATTGGAGTGGAAGAGTAACTCCCAGGGAAGAGGAAGAGGCATTTGAGAGATATTGAGACACTTGGGATAGATTCCCTAGCTTCTATGACAACAATGATGAAGATGCTATGACACCTATGACACAAATGAGACCTGAATGCTAAAATATGACATATATGACATGTCAGGGCTAAAAATAGCCTCCGAGAAGGTGCACAAGGGATTTAGGGCAGCCAAAGAGACACCCATTCGAATTGAGGGAAGATGGAGACTAGGAATTGTTGGACAAGTGGCACACATTGGAATCTCTTCCCAACTTGAGTTGGCATGAGGATTTTGGAAGGAATTATACCCATGGAGGACTTGAGAAGTTCATAAAAGACAAGAACAAAGAAGGAGAGTGTCTTTTGATCATTTTACATTTTGCATTTGGAGAGGAGAGCTAGTAGAGTGTTATTCTACTTGCCTTAGCACCAGTTTTGAGGGTGAAAGATTCCCGTCCTAATTGGAAATTGGAGAGGCCATTCAAAACTTTCATTTGGAGATAAAATGGAGTCATTTGTTGTAGGTTGAAGATATAGGGCAGCTCGTGATCACATATCCTTTAGATTTTTTCTACAACTATTCTTCCATTTCTTGTCATATTCTTGCTCCTTGAGGAGGGGTGCACTTGGTGAGGTGATGATCTCTTTGGGATAGCTCTCGAGGCCCCATATTTTTGTAATATGATATATATACTCTGTATTTACTGCTCAGAATACTTTCAGATCAAAACTCCAAGATATTTTAGTACAAATGCTAAACTATGATTAAATGGTGCCATTTCCCCAATACCTTGTTATAAGCACTTGAAGTGGTATCAAATTCAAATGGTTCATTCAAAATATGATATATTATTGTTGTATGGAGCGCCATTAATATGATGAAGAAGTTTCATATTCATTAGACAAGCATTTGGAGCAATATTCTCAAGTTTCATAACCATTTGTGAAGATTTACTATCATTCCCCCTTATGTTAAAGCTAGTATACAAACATCTGATTTATGGAAGTTGCAGAAGCCTTTAGGAACTGATTGATGATGTATTTGGGAGCCCATTGAAATATTTTAACAGCTCCATGTCTCTATTCTAAAATTTGGGAAGTTTGTACAACATTTGGAGATCCATCTTTGACCACTACTATTGGGGGATTTGAACCTCGATTTGACTAGTAAATTTCGCTATCTTTCCTTGATTATAATTGAGTGTTGCATAAGTATTTTGAGAGTGTCCAAGATTAAATTAGTCACAATTTTATGTATTAATACCTTCCAAACACATTCAGAACCAATTTGGAAGCATTTGGAGCCATTTGGAGGCATTTGGGTGAATGCTAGTCTAAGGGTCGAATTGGCCAAAATTTGCAATTTTTCCAATTTTACCAAATTTATCAAAAAGGGACACTACAACGGATAATTGATGTAGAAACAATTGTCACTTTTGATACCAAACATATTCAACCAGAGGAACCTGAAGAGTCAGAGGCAAAGGAGCACCTCTTCCACTCACAAATGTGGGTGAAGAGAATTCCCCTACATTTTGTTGTGGACAGCGACAGCCAAAAGAACCTGATCTCAACATAAGTCATCAAGAGATTGGAGATACCAATAATACCACACCCGCAACCATACACCATTGGGTGGCTAAGCCAAGGACGAGGTATCCGCGCCAGTCATCAATGCAGCCTACCATACGACATCAAGCCCTTCAGAGATGAGGTATTGTGTGATGTGGGCACACTTGAAGTATGTGATGTTCTTTTAGGACAACCATATATGTGGAAGCATCATGCTATATATGAATCATGACCTCGTAGTGTCATTGTCACTTTGGGAGGACAACTCTATCGGATACCAGAGATAGTTGTACCTACCCCAACCAAGCAGTGCAGGAAGATAATCTCCCACACTGGGAAATTTTCCCTAATCGCAATTGCCACGGAAGGAGAACATCAGATCGTAGAGACATCCACACCTTATGCACATGATCCCTCTACTCAATAGAAATAAGAAGAACACAAAGTCATTGCAACATCGTCTATCCGGGTACCTCTACAGTGCAAGGCCATGCATTCAAGGTCCTCCTCCAAAAAGAAACCATCTGCACCAATGCAGACCAAGGATAACATGACAACTTTAACTGTTGAACAACTCCAACGCATCCATCAACAACAATTACAACCCTCTGAAGATGTCAAAGTAAGACATCCTTTTCACTTCAGCAAATGCCGCACCAGGAGCTCAACTCAACACACAGTTCGACATATGATAAGGGATTTAACGCAATGGAGACCATTGCTTCCTAAGGGGGGAGGAATGATCCAAATGGATCTCGGTGGCCACCCACCTATTCCACTGGCTCAAAACAGTTTCCCATTTGGGCAATTTTCTAGTAATTTTTCTATGTTTTTTCGGGGTCCCAAACTTCCGGGGCCATTTTGAGGCCCTAAATGACATTTTTTGGCGATTCGAGGGGCCAAATGGTTGCCAACAACATCCATTTGACTCTACCTGAAAGTTGTAAATCTCGGATAGACCTTTATAACGGGCTACCGAGCGCCCCAAACGGAGATCGTATGCAAAAGTTATGACCCTGGGAAGTTGACTGTTCAACTAACCACCTTCGTGCTGCAAACTTTATGACGGTTCATCTTCTAGGGTTAGGTTTTTGGATGTTTTGGATTCTTTCCCTCATGCTTATGATAAATAGGCCCTTTTGACCTCCTTTTGTATTCAACTTGGCACGAATGAGCATAGTGGCCACATCTCTTCTCAGAGATAGCTACCACCATTCTAGCTGTTGTATTTTACAGTCTGTTCTATTTCCGCTATTTAATAGAATATGTGTTTACTGTATCACAATGTTATTTGAAATATATCTCTGCATATGATTCTGTATATGCTCTTTTATTTCGTTCCCACATATATCCGAATCAGAAGGTCTATAGGTCTTCCAACATTTCCCTTTTTTCTTTACCCATGTTGAGTTTTCTTTCTCTTCAAGGTTCTTGTAGTTGTGTTATGGTCAAGGATTCAATTGCTATGATACCTTATGATTCATAAATGAGGGACTTATAGCCCACTTACTTCACCAACACAAATGCTCTGCGAAAATTAAAATATGAACTTATTCTTAGTCTTGTACAATGATATTTGTCTTCTAAATGTCTACAAGGCATTTTATGCTTAGTTTAACTTGCACATGAAACAACTAGTTGAAAATGCAATATTAGTCAAGACTTATAATTCAAGCTGGTCAAGACAATTTTGAGCATGTTTAGTCCTTCTTGTTCTAAACTATGTCTCCCCAGGCTATCAAGGTTGTTTATGAATACATTGATAAAATAACACTCCTATTTTCCTCAATCAACTGAATGAATGGACTATGTTTACTTGTTCCTTTAAATGATAACTAGCACACTAACATTCCCCGATGCTTCTTATGCACATAGTACATTCCAACATCTTTTCCTCAACAAGCCATCAACAAAATCACCATATAGTGCTCCAACAATAATAAAAAACATGATCCGTTGGATTAATGGAAACATCCCTAGAAATGTTATATGAATAAATATATTCAAAGACCAATAACTACCAAATTGTTTCTGCCCTTTAAACTCAACAATTGACAGGATTCTCACAGGTTCACAAGATTTACTTCACCGAGACCTTTGCACTGGTTGCAAAGATAGATTCTATCAGGCTAGTTTTGGCCATTTAAGCTTCTCGACATTGGGAAGTGCACCACATGGGGGCCGTGTAGAGGAAGGGCGCTCCAAACAACCATCTGCTTCATTAATCCTTAGTTGCTAGGCAATTAGACCTTTGCTATTGACCTTTTGAAGCCTACTTGATCAATGTTTGTGCGACCTACCAACAACCTTACTTTTATCCATCCTTGATCTTACTGGCTCACTTACCTTAAATTACAAAAGAAGAGACATGCAATGAGTTTTATATGATAATTATTTTGTATTTTGTCTCTTCCATTTACAACCCTGTCAATAATGAACCACATGAAACCTTTTCACCACTTATACTTCATGAATAGCTGTGCAAATTTACAAGTGCGAGTAGTTGAATGAGATATATAGTTAAAGAGATATATGCAATATTATAGCTACTACAAGTGTTGGCATTAGGTGGAGACTAGGGTTCTCATGTAAGGGACAAAAAAGGTCTAGTGTAGTTTATATGTGCTAGTATTTTCAATCCTCCCCGAGGAAAGAAGGTCTCACTCGAAGCGCAACCAAGACCATGGAAGTATGGGGGAATAATATTAGGTTATGGATGCAACTTTGAGTCATACCACTGGTTCAACATCTACGTATTATTGCTATATAGCAATAAATAAAATGAAATAGATGCAAATAAAAAATCATTGCAATCAAGATATAATCATATCTCTATAGATACATTAAAACATAATCAACATATAGATAAATTATTCATTAAATTTCAAAGGGGGAACCAAATAATCTATTTTCATTCATATTATTTAGAATACAACAAAAAATGACTTCCATTCCATTAGCGAATCTTCAGTATAGTTCACCATAGACATCCCACAACCTTCATTACAACAAAAGTGACCCAACAACAAGAGGAACCCAATCATCTTTATTAACATTAGCACTAAAAGTAGTGCAAGTAACCCATTTCCTTTATCCTCCATGGGTTATTTTAGAAAACAAGTTTCTAACATTGACCTTGTCAAGATGATTACAAAGGGGTAAATACATCTAGGTTGATTAAGTACTCGGGTGTTGTGCCCGCAACAAATCCCCCTTCATGTTTGAGCAAAAATAAAGGCCCCCCTATTAAATTTTGCAACTTGTGCCTACTTTTATTATCATGCATTACTTTTGATTTCTAAATTATGGCTTGGAGTCCTATGGTTAAAACAATCAATTGAATTTTGGCGATGATTGCAATTGGTTTATGTATTTACTCATTGGATTTTGTTTACTTTCATTATAGATCATGTCTTGAAATTGAGATTTCTTCACTTTGTTACTAATGGTCTTGGGTAGATTGATTTATGATCTTCGCCAATTAGTTTTATAAATTGATGCTTAAGTTTGGATTCTTATCATGTGGTTTTCATGCTTTGATAATTGATACATATTTGGGTCTTATTGTTGTTTTGAATGCTTGGAATCATAAAACCGATTCAAAGATTATCTTTTAATTGATGGCTTGCTTAAGTTTTCTTACGTTATATTGCTTCACGCTCCTTATTCTCATTAGTTTTTTTACCTTGTTTGAGTTCTTTGAATGGTTCTCTGGGGTTGAATTTGTCATTAGTACATGACAAGAAGTTTATATTTGGAACATATAAAGAGGGAGATCAAATAGGATATATTGAAGCCATATTTTGTAGATTGAGGACATGAGCAAGAAATATATCCTTTTGATGAAGTATGATTGAGTACGACTTTTAAGGAATAACTTCATATAATATCCATGTGATGACTTCATTTGTGCAAGAATTATTGGCCACTTCATCAATTTGTTACAAAGTAAGAATCACAAAGAGATATCAATTTTGGATATACAATATCATCGATGAATTATCCCCCACAATAGGCGTCTGTAGTTTTGAAGCACATGCTAACGTCAGATTATAAATATCAGAAATATTATTTACTATATTCTTTTAAAAATGGACATAACTCTTAATATGCTTAGGTGCATTGTAGAATCTATAGAAATATTCAAGGATAAACTAGTATGTAGTTATCATCATTTAAGCTAATAAATGAAAATGCAACAATGCAAATGAATGGAAAACACATAAAAGAAAGACATAGAAGGAATAGATATTTGATGTATTGGTGCAAGTACATGATGTTTCTTTCATGCAAATGATTCTCTTGAATGTTGCAGAACAGGTTTGAATTTCATTACAAAACTATTTTTCCTTTTGGGGTTGATTTGAATACAAGGTGAAATGAAGCTCATGGTGGTTTTTCTGCTTACTTATTTATTCTTTCTTGTCTAATGAAAAAAAAGATCAATATAGAGAGGAACAAACACCATGTTATATGAAATTGATGTGTGATGCACATGTCATATAAAGGATCATCCCCACAATTGGTCCATTAAGGAGGGGATTACCTTTTGAATTAAAACCAGTAAAAGCAACTCACATGGATTTATGCAATAAAATAAGTAAAAGAGGATTTATGCTTTATGGAGTGTGTAATATCTCCATCATCCCCCCTAAACACTACTAGGGTGTATATTATGAATGTGTCCTGACAACCAAGGCCATGTTAGGTACCCATTTTACAATGCATCGAAGAATGAACACTGAAAAACAAAGGAAAGAGGGAAAACCTAATGGGAAATTCCCCCCTCAAAGTACAATGTATCAAATAATAAGAATGAAGGGAAAATGCTAAGCAACTGTGAGATCCACCATGTGGTAGACAATCTCCAAAAACTAGAAAACATGACAAGTCAGTGAAGCATGATCTGGAAATGACATAGTGTAATCCAATCCTATGAATGTGTTGAAGTTGAAATGTTGTGGATAATACCAGTCAATCAAAATTTATATCTCTCCAAACAACTAAGGCACCATCCTACACCAAGATGGTCGGGTTAGTTAGAGTGCTCCAATATTTAGGAGTAAACACCATAATACTAGTCATCAAAATAGTGGTGAATGAAACTGTAAATGCAACCTAATTAGTAAATTCAAGAGAAAATGAGAACGATTCCCATGTATCATGGATGAGAAAATATGTAGGAAGTATTCAAATAGTTGCCCATATGTTTCCTTGACTAATTAATCATCAATCCAACCACAAAAATATTTGGTGTTGGTACCTTGCCAAGATGTTGCTGAATATGCCTCCTCTTCAATGATTTGAAGGAATGAGAACTCACAAATGGTTATGGATACTTGAAAGGAGGATGATGTTATCTCTAATCATGATGTCGAGGATGTCGATAGGTGGATGATGTAAACCTTGATGCTGATGCTGCCAAGAGCTCTAGTGTTGGTGCTGAAGAGTTTGATGCTGACAACTTTGATAAGTTTGAAGATGGTGATGATGCTAGTTGTGTAAGCCCCAAATATGTATCAAAAAGAGGTGTAGGAGATGGATTTTGCAACTCATCAATAAAATAGTCATCTGATGTAATGATATCAAGTGCTAGAATGAACTGAATTTGAGCAGTAGAGGAATCAAGATAGCTTGATAATGTTGATGAAACCCCATCAATAAATAATCCAACTCTAGATGGTATCATCATAGGATGAATACTTTTTGAAATCCCTTGTCCATTTTTATCAAGGCCACAACAAGTATATCTCAACTTAAAAAGTGGTTTGGATCCAATTCCACAAGTGTGCAACTCAAAAGAACTAGGTGCTGGAAGCTTTTGAATAGCAGTAAATGATTTTGAATTTGTAGTTGAATATGTAGTTTCTTTATATTTATCAATATATGCAATGAAAGATGAAGAGTCTGTAGTAATATAGGTACAATCTGCAGTAAAACCCGATTTAGCACTATCAAAAGAAGAATCAGAAAAGGAGGAGGTTGCGCTAGAAGCAATAGAGTTTTGCAGATATCCCTGCAAGATAAATATTATATCTTCCTTTTTCTTTAATTCGACCAAGAGTTGTTCAATGCATAGATTTGATTTTTCCTCCATCTCATCATAGTGTGTTTCTCAATTGGAAACTTCATCTTGTAGGTCCTTTCCTAAAACTGAAACTACAATTGTGTATTTGTTTGAAAAGCAATCTTGAGCTTCTCTTGTGAAGAATATAAATCGTCTTGAAGTTTGCTAACTTCCTTGACAAGAGTTTGGTTGAGATTTCGAAGATTGTGTCATGCAACTAATTCCTAGAAAGAGCATGAAAAGAGCATAAATAGAATAGAAAAAGTAATCCATGCCTTAATAATGAGGAAAAGAGATGAATAACAAGCCTATTTGAGGGGGAAACCTCCTTACACAATGTACTAAGTACAAAAGACAAGGACAGATGAGATGATTCAAATGAAAAGGTATCCTTCTTATATATAGGAGACAAAGAGGTACAATTACAACTAATGGATCCAAGACGACATAACTAATGTATTGATACTAATGACAATTACCAATAATAGAACCAATATGACATCGATAATATGTAATGAGCCACAATATAGGGGGTAATGTGCCAACATTTAGGACTTAACATTCGCCTACCCTTTAGACAAGTTGTCCTCAATGCTTGATTAGTCGTGGATGTTTTTGTATGAAGGACTCATCTTCCCATGTCGAATCTTCAACTGGTAAGTTCTTCCACTTGATGAGGTACTAAATAATAGCTTGATTTTGTAGTTGTTGGGTCCTTGTTTCAGTGATTTGTTCAGGTTCCAATATGAATTTTCCTTCTTCATAAAGATTTGACAAGAAAGTTTGAAATGTGATCTTGTCTCCTATTACCTTATTTAAGCAAGAAAGATGGAAAACTGGGTGTACCCTTAAATATGAAGGGAGCTCCAATTTGTAAGCCATTCTACCAATCTTTTGCAACACTTTATAAGGACCATAGTACTTGGGTGATAATTTATTGTCTTTATTTAGTTTCCTGAGGGACATCTGTTTGTAAGGTTGCATCCTTAGAAATACCCAATTTCCTTCTTCAAAACGCCTTTCACTGTGATGTTGATCTGATTGTTGTTTCATCCTATTTTTTGACATAGCCAGGTTGTCCTTCAATAACTAGAGAAATTCTTGCTGGTACTCTGGTTATCTTCCACGGTTTGAGCTTTAGATTTTCCTTTTAAGGGATATGTTATAGATGGAGGATAGTACCCATAAAGTGCCATAAATGGAGACATTTTTGATGACATACAGAAGGAAGTATTGTACCACCATTTTTCCAAAGATAACCATTTCACCCATTTTTTGGTTTATCAGATGCAAAGCAACGAAGATAGCCTTCCAAATATTTGTTCACTATTTCAGTTTTCCCATCGGATTGAGGATTATAAGAAGAACTATGAGCCAACTGGGTACCCAAACAAAAAAACAATTTAGTACAATTTTTTCTAGTGAAAATTGGATCTCTATCACTTACAATAATCTTCGGGTTTCCATGTAACTTCTGAACTATTTCCATGAAGGATACAACAACTGTAGTTGCATTAAAAGGGTGAGAGAGTGCACAAAAATGTGCATACTTTGTGAGTCTATCAACAATCACCATAATAACATTCTTCCCTTCTGAATTGGGTAGACATGTGGTAAAATCCATTGAGACTTCCTCCCAACACTAACAAGGTATTTTTAATGGTTGTAAAAGACCCGGGGTCTTAACTGTTTCAACCTTATTTTGTTGGAAAACCAAACATTTTTCCATGAACCTTTGAACATTAAATTTAGGACCTTCCCAAAATAATTCCTTCTTGACCCCGTGGTACATTTTTACGAATCCTGAGTGCCCACATATAGGAGAGGTGTGTAATCCCAAAAGGATATTTTGTTTGAGTTAGGAGTTCTTACACACACACACACACACACACACACACACACACACACATATATAAGCGATCCTTATACCATAGTGATTCATTTTTCCACACAAAAGTATCTGATACACTGGGATCCTTTTGTAGCTTTTGAATGAGTGTTCACACAGATATGTTATTCTTCCATTCTTCTCTTGCTACTACTACCCAATCGGGTTATATAATCGAAATTGCACAAAGTAATACCTCAACATCCTCATCTTTTCTAGAGAGTGCATCTACCACCACATTCCGGTTCCCTTTTTTATAGATGATTTCAAAGTCATATCCCAACATCTTGGTTACCCATTTTTGTTGTTCTTTTGAAGATAATCTCCATTCCAAGAAGTATTTAAGACTATCATGATCGTTTTTGACTTTGAAGTTCCTACCTATTAGGTAAGGACACCATTGCTTAAGTGCATGTACTATTTCCATCATTTCCTCTCATAAACGGGTTTCTGCAAGTTCTTTCCTTTGATTGGTTGAATTTTGAAAGAAAGGACCTGTCCTTCCTGCATTAGAACCACATTGATTCCATTTCCCAAGGCATCATATTCCACAATGAAGGTTTTTGTGAAGCTAGTGTGGTAAAAACAAGAGCTTTTCACATTACCTCTTTAAGCTGTTCAAATGCTAGAGTTGCCTCTGGAGTCCCCGAAAATGCTTCCTTATTCAATAATTCTCTTAGAGGTGCTTCTATTCTTTCATAGTTCCAAACAAACTTGCGATAGTGCCCAATCAAACCTATGAATCCTCTAAGATTCTTCAAGGTTTTGAGAATCGACCAGTCCATCATGGCTTTAATTTTATTAGGGCCTACCTCGACACCTTCATGAGATACAATATGACCAAAATAATTTACCTCCTTTATCCCAAAGAAACATTTGGAATGTTTTGCATATAGTTGTTGCCCCTTTAGTAGTTGGAGCACCCTGCCAACATGTTGAACATGTTCTTCCCAAGAGTCTCTATAGATTAGTATATCATCAAAAAATAGCAACACAAATATTAAAGGAGGGTCTTGAAAATGGAATTCATCAAACCTTGAAATGTGGAAGGTGCATTAGCAAGGACAAAAGGCATGAACATAAATTCATAATGAACTTCATGAGTTCTGAATGTTGTTTTTAGGATGTCTATTTCCTTCATTATAATCTGATGATACCTTGAAAGAAGATCCAAATTTGTGAAGAAACTGCTCCATGTAGTTCATCTAACAATTCATCAATGATAGGAATGGGAAACTTATCTTTAATGGTGATCATGTCCAACTCTATACAATCTGGACACATATGCCATGACCCCTCCTTCTTGTGTAACATTACCATTGGTGCAGAGTAAGAACTTTGGCTAGGCCTAATTATGCCAATTTCTAACTTTTCTTCAACCATGCACTCAATTCCACTCTTCTGGCCATATGGGTATTTGTGAGGTTTGATGTTAGGAGGAACACTTCCTAGAATTAAGTGAATAACATGATCAAAATCTCAAGTAGGTGGAAGACCTTTTGGAATATATTCAAATACCTTGGAGTGCTTATCAATGACCCTTTGGAGATCCAGGGGAATAAGAGACTTAGATGTTTGACTATCTAGTGAGCGTAATTGTCCAATTATACCGTGATGTTCCCTTTTCAACAATTTTGTCATACCATTAGAGCTTATCACCTTGCTTGGATTCCTTGTGATACCCATTAATTCAAATTCTTTTAATTCCCAAGAAAATTTCATGAAAAGTTCTTGAAAATTAAAAACCATTGTTCCTAATGATTGTAGCCATTGAACCCCTAATACAACATCAACACCACCCATTGGGATAGAAATCACATGACTATTCAATACATATTCCCCCATAGTAAGATTGATATTATGGTATTTCCCTGAGCAATTGATAGTTTCTTCATTTGCAATTATTACTTGAAATTCTGGTGTTGGATATACAAAGCAATTGAGAACTTTCGCTAATTTACAATGAATGAAATTATGAGTACTACCAGAATCAATCAACACTGTTACCTTTTTTTATTTATTATATATCCTTTGATCTTGAGAGTTTGAGGAGTGCTAATTCCAACCAATGCATGACAAGATATGGTGGGAGTAATCTCTTCTATTTCTTCAGCTGAAGATGGTTCATGTTATTTTTCTTCTTCCTCTTCACAATCTATGTAGAATAATTTCTTCTCACCACACTTATGTCCATTACTATTCTTGCTGTCACAATTAAAGCATTTACTTTTGCTCTTCTTTCATCCAGTTGTTGAGGTGTCAACCTTTGAGGTGGGTTAGAAGAAGGAACATTATTCTCTCTATATGTTAAGCCCTAAATATGGGAACATTACCCCTTATTTTGTGGCTCATTACATATTTATGATGTTGGCTTGGGTATATTAGTGGTAATTGTCATTAGTATTATTATATTAGTTATGTCTAATTTGGTCCATTAGTTATAATTGTGCCTCTTTGTCTCCTATATATAGGAGGGAGACCTTTTCATTTTATCATCTCATATTGTCTTGTATTATGTACTTAGTACATTGTATAAGGAGGTTTTCCCCTCGACGAGGCTTGATATTCATCTCCTTTATTCATTATTAAGGCATGGATTAGTCTTTCAAGTCTCTTTATGCTCTTTTCATGCTCTTTTGGGGAATTTGTTGCTTAACATTTGGTATGAGAGCTTGGATGCTTCCAAAACAAGACCTCTTGGAATTTTATCTAAAATCTGTTTTCTACAAATATTCAGATAACAAAATTCGGAACCCATCTAGAAAACAAGCCGATCTATTCATTGTACAATTTTCAGATCCCGACTCATTACAAGTTTGTAGTTATACCCAATGGAATATAGGGTTTTTGATTAGTCCAAAAACTAGTCTAAAACAAGTGTTTAGGGAAAAAAGGTTATATCTAGAGCATGAAAGATCCAAATTGAGTGAGACCTATTGCATCAGAAATACTACATACCACACTATATTGGGAATAAATTTTAGAATAATCATAAAAAAATGGACATGTGGCAGGCCATACACTTTCGTTCTTTTGAAAATGAAAAAGATAACAAGTGTTGGGAAAATTGTCACAACTTTGTTTGGCACATCCAAATTCAACGAAACCTATGGAATTTGAAAGAGGACATATGAGGATATAACGAGACAATATTTTGGACTCAAAGGAGCCTAAATTTTAGGGTTACCTCAGTTGGAAGGTTGGCTAGCAAATCAGTTTTCAAATCAGTGTTTGAAAAGGTACACCATTTTTAATTTGAATAAATTTTATTAGAAGGATCTATTTGAGGTGAAACCAAGGTGTGATAAACATTTATATTGTTCAAAATTCCACCAAAAGGAAGTGGATAAAATCACACTCCACTCAAACCACCATAGGATTCATCCCTGACCTACAATGAAAGTGAAGACCTATGCTTTCGAATGTCTAAGTTGGAAGATATGATAAAATGGTCTATGAAAACGATTGATTTACTTAATTTAGAGGAAAGGATGGGACACATGGAGAATAAAATGGAGGAAAATATGAAAAATATTGCTAACCTCATACAAAATTCAAGAGAAAATATCCCCACAGGTGATGATGTGTTTAATGGAAATCAGGAAGATAAATTTAGTTTCCATGTTGAGAAACCTTCCATGGATAAGAATATTCCAAGAGGAATTGATTCTAGTAATGGAAGTAACCATGGATGGTTCCCAAGGGGTATTCAACTCCCCAATATTGACATGAGGAATTTTGATGGCAAGGACCCCATAACATGGATATTACAGATGGAGCAATTTTTGATATACATCAGGTGCCAAATCTCCAAAAGGTTCCTATTGCATCTTTATATTTAGAACTTGAGCAATTTGTATGGTACCACTGTCTTTGTGAATGCAAAAATAACTCCATTATCTCATGGTCCATTTTTACAAAATAATTGATATCATATCATGATGATGTTAAGAGAAATTCCTTCTTTACCCAATTGATAAATCTAAGGCAAATGGGTCCAGTAAGCGAGCACATTCAACAATTTCAAAATTTGAGTCTCAGAGTGGAGGGGATACTATATGATAAATTGTTGGATCTCTTTATTGGAACCTTGAAGGATAACATCAAACATTCGAACCAACATCCTTAGAGAAGGATTTCACCTTGGAAAGGAAGGTTGAAAGTAAAAATATGGCAATGGCTACTAGAAGAACCACCTACAACACATATAGAGAGAATAATGTTCCTTCTTCTAACCCATTGTTGCAGCTGCAACCATTTTCCCCAAAATTCGCATGAAGTTATAGGACCCCTCCTTTAATTTTTGATTTATGAATGCGTTCTTAATCTTACCTTCTTTAGATTTAAAAAAGTTTCTTTTTAGAGAAGTTCTACACTTAGAATATTTTTTTGGATTTTCTTGTTTGAATTAAAAGTTGATTTGTCGCCGAAATGGTCGGGGAAAAAATTGATTTGTTGCCAAAACGGTCGGAGAAAAAATTGATTTGTCACCGAAACGGTTGGAGCAGGAATACGTTTATGTGAATCGAGGGAAAATGGAATTTATCTCCGAAACGATGGATGCAAAATGGCAATTTGTGCTGATGTTCCGCTCATAAAATGATTTTTTCTTTTTGACCGATACGTAATGGGAGCTTGCTTTGAAACAAAAACCACAAATCCATTAAAAACCTGAAACTAAACCGACATAAAATCCATTAAAAATATGAAATAGAAACCAGCGTAAAATCCATTAAACACTTGAAATTGACCCAATGCAAAATCAATATGCATCTGAAACTATCCATAGTTAAAACCATTTTACATCCGAAAATAGCCGGCATTAAAACCTTTTTTTGCTCCGAAACTGACCCGACGTTAGGATTGTTTTTCCATCCGAAATTGACCTAGTGTTAAAACCCATTTTGATCCAAAATTGGCCAGCGTTAAATCATTTGGATATTGAAACATGTCTTTTCGAAAATAAAATTTTGAACTCCGTTTTAAAATGACGTCGTGAAAAAGGGATGTCCACCGACAAACGTAAATGCACATTTATTGGTTAGTTTTTTTTTCATTTGGTTTAAAGGGAGGGAATTTTTTGTTTTTTTACATTTTACACCTCGTAGAAACGTCATTCCCCCGAGTAGCTATGCGAATCTTTGTCAGAAGAGCTCAATGGCATCTAGAGCCACCTCATTGCGGGATCTCGACTTCACTGCCAGGTAGGTAAATTTTTAGGAATTCATTTTTTTGGAAGGGCGAGAAAATGATATCTAAAACCCTTTGTCTCCATGCCATAAGATAGTTGGTATAGGGTTTAGTGGTCGATAACAGGAAATTCTACACTGATATGAGTTTTTTCCATTCACGTTGGTCATCTTTTCCCACTGTTATGTGTTTGTGGGCATCATTAAGTGTGTTCGGGACAATATTTCTTGACATTGATGAGTTTTGAACCAGTACTCATTTGATAGAAAGCTATCATTTTGGTCTCTTGTGAGGTTTACTTTGTTTGAGAAAAGGAGTAGAAAAACCCTATTCTTTGTTGGATTTTGTTCAATCGAAAGAGAAGTCGGGCTCATAGATTTTTCCTTTCAGTTAACATGGTTAATGAATTGTTTACCTTAGAATGTTTCAATGCGCATTTCCAGTTTTCACGATAAAGTGTAGTTTGGGATAACCTAATGTTTATTTAAAATAAATAAATGCCATGACAATGTTGTATTATCAGTTTCTTAAAGCTCGTTGGAACTAGGTTGCGAAATGGTAAACTACAACTAGAGAAATGGTGACCTTTGACGAATTAGTTTTTGCAACAGACTTAAGAAATGTTTCCCATAGAATTTTTTACATGCTCACTTATTTTCATAAAATGTTTCTCATTGAATTAAAAAATTATTGAATGAAAAGTAAGTTTGGTAAAGTCAATTTAATAACAACAATGAGCCTGAATCAGTTGGTTTTTCTTTTTCAGTTTCTTGTAGATTTGATTATACACTGATACTGTTTTGGTCACAAGATTCGAATACGTACAGAAGGGATTCCAAGCAAAAATCTAAAGTTGCAGAATTTGATTTAGATATTGAAGTTGTACCAACAATTATTATGGAAAACTTGTTTGAAGACACCAAAGCGATAACCAAAGTAGTCCCCAAATACAAATGGGGTGAAATATGTCAACTTGTCAGAGATCAGGATGTGCCCGATGCTTCCATTGAAGAGATGGTGATCCATCAAAACATAAATAAATCAATTCTTCATAAGGCTGCAACTCGTCCAGAATTATTCCCTTGCTACGAGGTAATAGGATGGATATTAGCTTATATAGATGTCAAATCTAGGATCATGGCGAGAGCTAATGGGAAAGGGTTTGCTTAATTTCAACCTGCCCATATAAGCACAACCTACAAATTACCTGCTCCAAAAATCCTTTTGAATGATGACTGGATCAAAAGTATTAACATAGATCATTCAGAGTATGCCAATAAAATGCTTCTCCCGGGCAAACAAATAAGGAAAAGAGCTAGTGGAGAGCATGGTTCGCAGAATTTGAAGACCCCATTTAGAATTGTAGCCATGATGCTAAGCATAATATTTGGGAGAGAAAATGAAAATATATACAAGCTCAGCTGGGTGCTGATCATGTATCATATTTCCTCTCATAGTACTATTTTTATTTGGGTGGATATTATTTCAGAAAGTATGGTTGCAGCAGTATCCGCAACTCAAGGATGTTTAATGCAGAAGAAAGCATCATTTTTCATGTCATCCTACCTCATTGATTTCATATTGATTAGGAACCCATTTTATAAATTGTGATGTTATTGGATTCTAGATGAGACTCTACTCTATGTTGCTTACCAAATTATGTAGGCTCATAAGTATGCCAGCTTTTACAAACTCTTATGAGTTTATAATGCCTTTATATAAATTGATTTTCGATGAGGAACCCAATTCAATATCAGAAAATGCATTGGAGATAATTAGCGAGTATGGAGATTATTATTTCACCCCAGAGGGGCACTTACGTACGAATGTATGGGGGCACCAAAAGTCCTTCTCTAATGCCAAAATATGTCACCGACTACATAGTACAGAATGAAGCTATTAGACAAGTTTTCATAAACAGAGTTGGACATTTTATAAATGAAAATAAGAAGGCATCTTGTCCTCCGATTCCTTTTACCATTAGAGCATACAAGTTTACTAAGGTTAAAGGAGCAGAGAATTTTGTGAAAGACCTCGAGGCATGTCATTTTGGAGAGAAGATATTTATCAGGAATGATAAGTTGTAGAAGGAAGCTAAACATTATGCCTCATGCAAGATCAATTTTGAATATACAAATCATTTCCTGAAAGACAAGGAAGTATATAGAACAACCAATAACATGATAGACTTGAACAAGTGATTTGGTAAGAAAGAAGGAGAAAGTTCAAGTTAGACAAAAGAAACTTCAAAAGAAGTAGAGCAACAGAAATCATGGGAAGAATCCTTGGCAGTAGAAGAGGCAAAGAGGAAACAAGATGAAGAAAGAAAATAAAGAGAGGAAGAGGCAACGAGGAAACACGAGCAAGAAAAGGAAGATAAGGAAGCTGCTAAGAAAAAAAATAAAAGATTACAAGAGGAAGCTGAAAAGAAAAGAGAAGAAGAAGAGAAGGTCAAGAAAGATGTGGAAGAAAAGAGAATTCAAGAAGAAAATCAGAATTCACAGGATATGGAAGTAGATCAACCCGCTGATTTAGCAATACCACTTACAGGGGGTCATCTCCCATTAGCTGAGCTTGGGCTCACACTGTTCACCCCCTCGAAGCAACATTCTGTGGTGAAGCTAGACATTATTGTTTTTATCCCAAAAGAAAGACTATTATAAGGAGATCAGAAAAGAGATTAAAGTTTGGTACACATCCTGATATTGTAACCATACAAGAAAACACTCTAGTAGAAGGTACCGATGAAGATCCGAAATTCACTGCTTCTATGAATATCGCGGCTGCACAAGTTAATGCAGATAATGTGCATAAATTGATGGATGATTTAGAACGCAACAAAAAAATGTAAAAATTAAAGGATAATTTAGTACAAGCTCGAAGCGAAGGGATTGAAATGAAAAGAAAGCGAGATGCCATAGAAGCCGAAAATGAATTTTTTTTTGCTGGACTACTAAGAACTTGAATATGAAAGGGATTCCTTGAATGTATAGTTAGTAATTATGGAAGGAGAATGAGTTGATTTCCATTCTCGAATAAAATATTTAGAGAGAAGAGAAACTCTGTTGAATCAATAGGTAGAATCCCTAATGGTTGAAAATGGATCTCTATAATCTCAGATGGATGAATGGATGAAATAAAATGAGTCTTTGATGGAGAAAATCACAATTCATCAGGATCTGAAATAGGATATGGAACCATTTTACAAACATACTCGTGAAATGCAAGAACATATTTTTCACTCCTAGGAGTTATTGACAGAGGAAGTTTATGAATTGAGAGGGATGATAGACAGAATGAAAGAGATCTCTGCAGAAGCTTCCATTGTAAAACATAGATTGGTAGACACATTTAACAAGGTAAAGAGGCTAATTGGGTGGAAAGGGAAAGTTCAGGAAATTCCTGATCACTTGCCTAAGAAGACAACTACTGAACTAAAGCTAGATATAGCTCTTTTGGAAAGTTGTCGAAAGTCTTCCAAAAGAGTACAAAATGAAGTGCAAAGGACCATTACAAAATGTGAAGAAATTTATCAAACTATATACCAAGCACATGAAAAATGCCATATTCCAATTTCTAAAGATATCGATGAATTACCATCCAAAGAACAATGTTTAGCAGAGTTGAGGAATAGTTTGAGTAAAGACTTGGAGTACATCAAGGGACTGGACGTGCTTACTATAGAATATCTTCGGCAACATGTGGGACAAGCAACTATGAATGCATATTTTCTAGGAGAAGATCACAAGGCAACAACAAAGGGGTTAATAAACATAGGCTCATAGTGAAAGAATTGTCCACTCATGAAGTTGTTAGAACCTCAACAATTTAATGTAATATCTTATGAAAGTGATCTTTGGGACAATTATATTTCAAGTTTAGAAAATCCTCCAGCAAGATAATGTAATTTGTATTTTATTATCTGTTTTTCCTGAGCAATCATAGAAGGACAAAATGTAGAAACCCAAGGGTTAAAAGGGAAGGTGAAACGATTAGTCATGTAAGGACAAACTTTTGTAAAGATAAATAGGAAAGAATTAGAATAGAAAAGGGCTTTTGGTTTGTGTAACAAAGTCTAGTAACATTTTGTATGAGAATTAATTTTCTGCTAATGAGAAGGAACTATTTTGCTAGGTAAAAACTTACATGGAGTTTGCATGTAATGTCATGAATTAAGGCTCAGAATTATTTACTCCTTCGTTCATATTTATGCTATGAGATATTTCTTACTTTATTGGACTATTATAATGGTGTATGAATGATTTTACTGTTTTTTGATACAAAATGCGAATGTCTATGTAGAAAGGAGTAATAAAATGGAATCAATTGATACCAAAGCTATCTTTGTATATCATTTTGCTGTGATTGTAAATACTTTATTTCCGACAGTTAGCTATTGAATTTGTACAATCAATCTTAGATATTACTCTTATATTTAAACTCTCTCCTTGCAAGGATAGATTAGTTAGTTAGTTAAGAATATGTACTCTATTAGACTAGTGTTAATTGATTGATAAGGTAGAAGTGATAAGACGAGAGGTAAGAACCTGCGCATCCTTTGTGAGGCTTCTACCTATCAATTATAGACTGTGCATAATTAGGATTACGGAATTTGCATTTGCATATTACATATAAAATATAAACTGTGGTCTGGGTCGCAACTAGTAAAGTTTTTATTTAAAAACATATATGGTAGTTGGACCGTTAAACTGGACGGATTCCCCATACCAAACAATAAATACTCTAATTGGGATTGTTCATTGGGGAGAATCCCTACTGTCGGTGCAAGGATTTTCCAGGCATCAACACCCACCTCAAAGGTTGACACCTCAACAACTGGATGAAAGAAGAACAAAAGGTCTCTGCTTTAATTGTGATAGCAAGTATAGTAAGGGACACAAGTTTGGTGAGAAGAAATGATTCTACATAGATTGTGAAAATGAAGAAGCAAAAGAACAAGAACCATCTCCTACTAAAGAAATAGAAGAGATTAATATTGAAGAGATTACTCCCACCATATCTTGTCATGCATTGGATGGAATTAACACTCCGAAAACTCTCAAGCTCAAAGGATATATAAAAAAGAAAAAGGTAATGTTGTTGATTGATTCTAGTAGTACTCATAATTTCATTAATTGTAAATTAGCCAAAGTTCTCAATTGCTTTGTATATCTAGAACCAGAGTTTTAAGTAATGATTGTAGATGGAGGAGCTATCAATTGCTCAGGGAAATTCCATAATATCAATCTTACTATGGGGGAATATGTATTGAATGGTCCTATGATTTCTATCCCAATGGGTGGGGCTAATGTTGTCTTAGGGGTTCAATGGTTACAATCATTATTAATAGTGGCTCTTAATTTTCAAGAACTTTTCATGAAATTTTATTGGGAAGGAAATAATTTGAATTAAGGGGCATCACAGGGAAGACAATCAAAGTGATAAGCTCTAATGGTATGACAAAATTGTTGAAAAATGGACATCAAGGTGTAATTGCACAATTATGCTCACTAGATGTTCATACATCTAAGCCTCCTATTCCCCTAGATCTACAAAGGGTCATTGATAAGCACTCCAAGGTATTTGAAGATATTCCAAAGGGTCTTCCACCTACTCGATATTTTGATCATGCTATTCACTTAATTACAAGAAGCGTTCTTCCTAACATAAGACCTTACAGACACCCCTATGGATAGAAGAGTGAAATTGGGCGTATGGTTGAAGAAATGTTAGTGGTTGGCATAATTAGGCCTAGACAAAGTTCTTATTCTGCACCAGTGGTAATGGTACACAAGAAAGAGCGATCATGGCATATGTGTCCATATTATAAAGAGATAAACAATATCACAATTAAAGATAAGTTTCCCATTCCTATCATTGATGAATTGTTAGATGAACTACATGGAGCAGTTTTCTTCACAAAGTTGGATCTCCGTTTAGGGTATCATCATATTAGAATGAAGGAAGAAGACATAAAAAAAACATTCAAAACTCATGAAGGTAATTATTGTGAAATCTAACTCATAGTTGGATCTACTAGCTAAATATTACCTCACAATCAAGAAATTTGGCTAAGTATGCAGAAAAATAGTGCAAAAAGAATTCTGGACACACAAATGATAAAAAACCAGACACAAATGATCAAATAGCAAGTTTATTATAAATTTCCAACCTAGAAATGAGTTGTGAATACATTTATATAGTATTTGGAAGAATTTGTTTTCCTTTGGACTCATCTACACGTGGCTAGCTTACATTGGACCTCAATCCCCCCTAGGTTGACCAATAGGCTCCCAAATAATCTCAAACAAATGCGAATTATCAATATGAACATTGGGTAGGCATGGGAAGGCATTAATGATGGTCACACATGTGGTGGTGAGGATTTCGTGGAGTGTAGGTGACCAAGGATAGGCCAAAACAACCAAAAGGGGTTCAAAATGTCCACATACAATGCATATGCGCCTTAAGTCAAAGACATATCCTTAAAACAGGGGATAAGGGAGCCTTTGCTCCAGTAGTGGCAATAAATTATGGAGGTGGCCATAAATGAGGGAACCTAATTGCCAGTTTGACTAGATTTTGGCCTTGAAGTGGTGGATTGTGACATAAATGCCCCAACTAACTTCTAACAACCTTGGATTATCATCATTAACCTTATTTTGGACTAGTTAATCATCAAATTAATGTATGAATAAGGTCCTAAGGTGTAATAATGTTCTAACACCCCCCCTTAAGCTACACTTATGTAGCAATAAAAAATGAGGCCTTGGAAACTAAGGCTCAAGTCACCTCTTACAACAATAATTTTTATTAGTCCATGTAACCAAGGTAAGGAGGAAAACCACATGGAAAATAAAACCTCCCCTCTAAAATGGACATGAAACAAATCTGGAAAATGTACTAGTCTTCACCATGCATCACTCACCCCAAGGAGTGATCTAAGGTAAGTGAAGGTCTTCTTAGTGAAACTCTTGGTGAATATATCAGCAGTTTGCTCAACATATGGGAAATACTGCAAGGCAATAATCTAGTCATGCACTAAGCCTCGAATGTAGTGCATGTGGATATCTATGTGCTTGGTCCTCTTTCTATGTACTGGATCAGTGGAGATATTGATTGCACTTTGATTATCACACCAAATGACTGTGAGTGAATCAAATGCAAATCCAAACTCTCCAAGAATGCCTTGCAACCACACACATTGTGTAGCTGCATTCACTGCTTCCCTATATTCGCCCTCAGCTGAAGATACAAAAATGGTGCGCTGATTCTTGCTATACCAAAAAATGGGACCATGTGCAAGCATAAACACATAACTATAAGTGGACTTCTGATCAATGCCATCTCCAGCCCAATCTGAATCAGTAAAACCAACTAGTTCAAGTGATGAACTGGCTGCATAGTGTATCCCAAACTGTTCCTTGCACATAATGCAAGATCCTTTTGGAATCCTTCCAATGGATATCATTAGGCTCTTTTGTGTGTCTTGCAACAACTCCTACTGCATAAGCCAAATCTGGTTGAGAGTGTGTGAGATACAACAAGCTTCCAACTAGTTGTCTATACAGTGAACTGTCAACCAATGGTGAGGAACGCCAATCATTTAGATTTAATCCTAAAAGGAATGGGAACTTAGAAGCCTTACATTCAGCCATTTTGAAATTCTGTAGCATATCTGAAGCATACTTTGACTGTGAAACTGTGATCCATTCATCATATTGAACACTCTTCAAGCCAAGAAATTGTCTAAACAATCCTAGATCTGACATGGAGAATGCATTGTGTAATGCAACTTTAATTGAGCCTAGTTATTTGATGCAACAGCCAGTGATCAAAAGATCATAAAAATAAAACACAATAAGCAAAATGGAGTCACTAACATGATGCATGTAAACATTTGTATCATATTTGTATCTCTCAAAACCTTGTGATAGCAGAAAATTGTTCATCTTGGCATACCAAGCTCTAGGAGCTTGCTTGAGACCATAGAGGGACTTATTCAACCTGCACACAAGTGAAGGATCATGAATGAATCCTTTAGGATTCTATATATATATATCTCCTCATGAATATCCCCATGAAGAAATGCACTCTTCACATCCATGTGATGAACCTCTCATCGCTTGGAAGCTACAATGGCCAAAACTAGACTAATTGAGTCCATCTTTTCCACAGGTGCAAATGTCTATGTGTAGTCCACTCCATGGACTTGAGAGAAGCCTTTAGCCACAAATATGGACTTATACATCAGATCATAACCATAAACATCCATCTTGGTTTTATACACCCACTTGCATTGCACCAGTTTCCTCTTGGAAGGAAGAGGGACCAATTCCCAAGTTTCATTGTCATGGAGGGAGTTCATCTCTTCTTGCATGGTTGTTTTCCATCTTGGATATTTTATGATTCTTCATATGATTGTGGATCAGATACAACCATAATAAAACACCTCACATGAAGATCTGTATCATAAGAAGACAATGCATTGTGAAATTGTGATCTAGTCTTCCTAGGTTTTTGTGGATCACTTGCAAGTTCACCAACTGCTTGTATTGTTTTCTCAGCCCACTTGGGCCTTGTAGGAGGGTCATGATATGCATGCATGTAATCATATTCATCCTCAATATAATAATCAGAAATATTAGAGAATGAATCATCACTTACATCCTCTTCATGTAGGGGGTTTGAGCATTCCCCTTCTTCTTGTTTTGCTGCATGCATGGGCTCTTCTTCAAACTGAACACTCGTCTCAGTGAAAGTTTTATGAGATGAGGGGTCAAATAGCTTGTATCCATTTTCATATTTTGCTTATAAAACCATGATGGAATACTTGCTTTGGGGCTGCAAGGCCTTTCTCTTCTCTGGAGGTATTCTAGCCCATGCTCTTGAGCCAAACACCCTGAAATGAGACACATTAGGATTATGTCCCATCCAAGATTCAAATGGAGTCATGCATTCCAAGGATTTTTGTGGTGCTCTGTTATGAACATATGCAACACAATTAATGGCTTCAGCCCATAGTTTAGGATTCAAGGACTTAGCCTCCATCATACAGGTAGCCATCGCCTTCAATGCTCTATTCTTGCGCTCTGCTACACCATTCTGCTGGGGTGTGTAAGGCACATAATGTTGAATTTGAATGCCATATTATTCACATAGCTATTTCAGGTCCTTATTGACATATTCCCTTCCATTATCAGTCCTTACGATCTTCATATTCCTCCCACTGAATTTCTCCACTGAAGCTTTGAAAGCTTTGAATGATTGGAAGACTTCAGATTTGTGCTTGAGAAAGACCACCCAACAATATCTGAAAAATCATCAATGAATGTTAGGACATACTTTGAGTTTCCATAGGAGGGTGTTGGAAGAGGTCCTATTACATCTGAATGGACCAAACCAAGAGGATGATCATCTCTCCTCGCCTTCCCCTTCTCATACTTGCGCTCTGCATGCTTCCCAACAATGCACCCTTTGCAAGCGCCTTTGTAAAATATGATGGTTGGAAGTCCTTCAACCATGTCTTCTTTGCTAAATGCTTGAAGATATCTGTAGTTGAGGTGTCCAAAAATATCATGCCAAATTTTATTGACTTTATTAGCATGTGACAGAAGTGCATTAGGAGAGGGGTCCTCAAGAAAGTGAGAGAACTTGTACATTCTTGACTCATGATCTGCAACGCCAACTGCTACCACTTTCCTTGTAGAAACTTCATAAATTTCCACATATTCTTGAGTGAAAATCACTCTCTTGGCCAAACCAATGTGGGTCATTTGGTAAACAGAGAGGAGATTTGCTGCAAGATCTGGCACATAAAGTACATTACTGAAGTACCCATTCTCTAGACTGATCTTCCCAATGCCTCTAGCTGGGATTTCTAAATCATCACCCATGAGAATGGAAGGACCACTGTAAGGTGAAAGAGTAGAGAAAGAATCTCTTGTAGAAGACATGTGCCTCGAGGCACCTGAATCTATGATGAAAGATGAATATTCTGAGGTACTATCCATCAATGCATGGCATCTCTCCTTGTCTTCAGAAAAACCCTCCTTTTTCTTTGAACTTTCTGGAAGAGGAATGTTATTCTTCTGGAGGAGATGGGTCATCATATCAATGGTATTCTTCATGCATGCACTTTCAGGGTTCCAATCCTTTTGACAGTAAGTGCATTTGGTCTTTTCTTTCTTCTTTCCTTTCTCCTTGACAGGATTCGAACCCCCATAATAAAATCTTGGCTTCTCCTTGTTTTCTTCTTCTCTTGATACTTTGAACCCTTGGGATTTTGCTTTCCTCATGCTTGCTTCGAATCCCCAGCTGCAATAACTTGGTCCTTTTGCTTAATGGAACCCATTAAAACCAGTTTATCTTGTTCTTGTGTAAGCATCTCCATGAAATCTGCCAAAGATGGCATCTTACAGTTTCGAACAATGAGCTTGGTGGAGTGAAATGTAGAAACAAACACAGAGTACTCAGGACCCAGCTTCGAAATGATGGAAAAAAATTATTCATCCTTCTTCTCAATGCCACATTGCTTGAGCTGCAAGACCAAGGATTTGAACTTGGTGAATAATTCTTGGATGGTTTCAAAACTTCCTAGGCTCAGTGAGATCAACTCATTCTCAAGTTGATGGCCCCACATCTCATCAGTCCTTCCAAACAATGAATCAAGCTTGAGACACACTTCATTTGGAGTAGTGAGACTGTCAATATGAAACACGAGGTCTCTTGAAATGCCGAGACAAAGCATGCCAAATGCTTCATCCATTATGTTGAAGAACTTCGACTTCTCTACTGCAGAATTTGGTTCAATCTCATTCCTCATGGTAATTCTGAAGAGAACCTTCGATCTCAGCTGGATCATCATTTCAGACTTCCACTCAAATTAGTTGAATGGAGTGAGCAAGTTAACATGAGACTGCTCCATTCTGTAGCTTGTGCACTTGGTGACAAAGAACACTGTAAACCTGCAATGCAAACTCTCAATCACTCAGGAGGGATCCTAACTAGCTAATTCGAACCCTGTATTGACAGAAGGCACATTTGGGATTGCATCACACCCTGGGTACACTCCAAATGATTGCTCCAATGGCTTCAAGGCAATGGCCCTAGTGACTTCTGTGGTTGCTCCACTGCTTCTGGTGCACTTCTGAAGCATACTGGTTCCAATAGAAGCTCCAATAGCTTTGATACCATGTGAAATCTCACTCACAGTATGATCTACTAGCTAAATATTACCTCACAATCAAGAAATTTGGCTAAGTATGCAGAAAAATATTGCAAAAAGAATTCTAGACACACAAATGATAAAAAACCAGACACAAATGATCAAATAGCAGGTTTATTATAACTCTCCAACCAATAAATGAGTTGTGAATACATTTATATAGCATTTGGAATAATTTGTTTTCCTTTGGAGGCAGTTACAAGTGGCTAGCTTACATTGGACCTCAATCCCTCCTAGGTTGACCCATAGGCTCCCAAATCACCTCAAACAACTATGAATTGTCAATCTGAATGTTGGATAGGCATGGGAAGGCATTAATTATGGTCACACATGTGGTGGTGAGGATTTGGTGGAGTGTAGGTGGCCAAGGATAAGCCAAAATAGCCAAAAGGGGGCCAAAATGTCCACATACAATGCATAGGTGCCTCAAGTCAAAGATAGATCCTTAAAACATGGGATAAGGGTGCCTTTTCTCCAGTAGTGGAAATAAATGATGGAGGTGGCCATAAATGAGGGCGCCTAACTGCCAGTTTGACTAGATTTTGACCTAGAAGTGGTGGATTGTGCCATAAACGCCCC
Source organism: Larix kaempferi (assembly GCA_027924585.1). Taxonomy (NCBI): domain Eukaryota; kingdom Viridiplantae; phylum Streptophyta; class Pinopsida; order Pinales; family Pinaceae; genus Larix; species Larix kaempferi. The sequence goes on from BSBM01000893.1 coordinate 12,927,975, forward strand.
AACTAACTTCCAACAACCTTGGATTATCATCATTAACCTTATTTTGGACCATTTAATCATCAAATTAATGTATGAAGAAGGTCCTAAGGTGTAATAATGTTCTAACAATTATGAATTTCCAGTCATTCGTTTTGGCCTTATGAATGCACCTTCCACATTTCAAGGTTTGATGAATTCCATTTTTAATCCCTTACTTAGAAAATTTGTGTTGGTATTTTTTGATGATATACTAATACATAGCAAGTCTTGAGAAGAACATGTTCAACTTGTTGACAGGGTGCTACAACTTCTAAAGGAGCAACAACTATATGCAAAACCTTCCAAATGTTTCTTTTGGGTAAATGAGGTAGAATATTTGGCTCATATTGTCTCTCATGAAGGTGTCAATGTAGACCCTAACAAAATTAAATCCACGATGGACTGGCCGATTCCCAAAAATTTGAATAATCTTAGAGGATTCTTAGGTTTGACAGGGTACTACCGCAAGTTTGTTTGGAACTATGGAAGAATAGTGACACGTCTAACAACATTATTGAAGAAGGAAGCATTTTTTTGGACTCCGGAGGAAACTCAAGCATTTGAACAACTTAAAGGGGAAATGTGAAAAGCTCCTATTTTGACTACACTAAACTTCACAAAAACCTTCATTGTGGAATGTGATGCTTTAGGAAATGGAATTGGTTCTATTCTAATGTAAGAATGATGCCCCTTGCTTTTGAAATTTGACCAATCAAGGGAAAGAACTTACAGAAACCCATTTATAAGAAGGAAATGATGGCAATATGACATTCACTTAAGCAATGACATCCTTACCTAATAGGTAGGCACTTCACAAATGCTAGAGTTACTAGATGGCTGTTACTGCTACAAGAATTTGATATCACAATTATTGATAGACCAAGGAAGGAAAATGTTGTTGCAGATTTCTTATCTTGACTTACTAACAGTGATGACAATTTACCAGTCGAAGATTCCTTCCCTGACGAACATTTGTTTGCAGCATCAGCTCATTCCCCATGGTATGCAGATATTGCTAACTTTTTGGCTGCAGGTAAGCTTCCAGCACATCTGTCGAAGAGAGAAAGAAAGAAAATCATACAACAGAGTGCTAGGTACTGCTGGATTGATGGCCATCTTTTCTACACTGGGCTTGATTTAGAAATCAGAAGATGTGTTAGAGAGGATTAAATCTTTAGAATTCTTAAAGCTTTCCATGATGAGCCCTGTGGGGGGCATTTTGCTGACAAGAGGACATGTCATAAAGTTTTGAGAATGGGCTATTTCTGGCCTACATTATTCAGGGATGCAAAGAAGTATGTTCAGGCATGTGATAGCTGCCAGAGGATGGGCCAACCCAACAGATTAGATGAGATGCCTTTACAGCCACAGCTTGTGGTTGAACCATTTGACAGGTGGGCCCTAGATTTTGCAGGGCCTATCAACCCTCCCTCAAAGCAGAAAGTTCATATGTTGGTTTGCGCAGACTATATGACTAAATGGGTGGAAGCTGTAGCCTTAGTTAAGGCCAATGATCAAGCTGTGATTGATTTCCTGTATGAAGGAATTTTTACTTGCTTTTCAGTACCCAAGGAGATCATTACAGACGGTGGACCACAGTTTGTATCTCACAAGATGGAAGCACTGTTGCAGAAATTTCATATTCAGCACAGAATAACCTCACCATATCATCCATAGGCCAATGGGCAGGTGGAGAGCACAAATTAGGTTATTGAGGCTATTTTGACAAAAACAGTGAAGAGCCATCGTAAAGATTGGGCTGAAAGACTTCCAGAGGCACTGTGGGCCTATCGTACTGCTTGGCGTAACACCACTGGTTTTCCCCCATATAAGCCAATATATGGAAAGAACGCCGTTTTCCTAATTGAATTTGAAATCAGAACTTTGAAAACAACTATTGAAGCAAAGGATTTATCAGAGGCTCAGAGGAATCCACTGAATCAACTCAATGAATTGGATGAGAAACGCACAGCTACAGTGCATCATACAGCTTTAATCCAACAACAGCGCTCTAGATGGCATGACCGATTTATAAAGAAAAGAGTCTTCCATGAAGGAGACTGGGCCCTGTTGTATGATTCACGGTTTAAGAGGGATTTTAAAGGCAAATTGCACACCCGTTGGTTGGGACCCTATCAGATAGATCAGGTATTTAATAATGGAACAGTCCGATTGATCACCATTGATGAGAACAAAGTACCATTATTCACAAATGGTCATCGGCTGCGACTGTATCACAGGCCGATCTCAAGGGAAGCTTTTATTTCACAAGTTGCATCTGATCCAGAGTATCAGTTAACATTAGGACATGGATTTTTAAACCCTGTAAATTCCTAAAAAGTTGGAGTTTCCACACATATCTTTGTACATAAATAATCAGTTTTTCTTTCATTCTGTATTTTATCTATTTTTAATTTTTTTGCACTTGATCGGTTTGTTTTTAAGAACTGTGTGCAGGAACTTATTGGAGGAGTAGCAGCCGTGATTGGGCCAGATGACTGCAAACACCCCATATGTGTTCCTGATCTAATAAAGCTCTTTGAAGAAGATGGATATTTCATGGTCTCTCACAAATAAAATTTGCTTCTACTACAGTTGGACGCAGCCGCGACTCCGCCACACTTGCCTATTCTGCCAAATTTCAGCTGTGACTCCACTATACTTGCCTATTCTTCCAAATTCGCAGCTGCAACCCCACCACTTTTGCTCATTCGGCCAAATCCAGCAGCTGCAACTCCGCTACTTCTGCTTATCTTTCTAATTTGGCAGATTCTACTTCGCCATTTCCGTCTCATTTTTACTCCTTCCCAGCAGCTGCGACGCTGCCAATTTTATCCATTCCGCTAAATATAGCAGCTGTGACTCCGCCACTTTTGTCCGTTCTGCTAAATCTAGCACCGTAGCTCCATTCCTTCCACTTCATTATAGCTCCTTCCATACAGCTGCGACTCCGCCATTTTTCGTTCATTTTGCTAGATTTCGCAGCTGATACTCTGCCAGTTTGTCTGCTCTCCGATTAATGATCCCAATAATGATGTGACTAAGCATCAGTTTTGGTGCTTGCTCCACACGGTCCAATCATGATCCACCACGAAGGACAATCCAGATGCCTTGAGTAGCTGTCATCCTGGGTGGAAAGTGCCACGCACTTCAGCACATGTGCATTTATATCCGCTGGGACGACGGTCGGCCGCAATGATTAATTCATGGCTCAAATTCATAAACGCAATGTATGGGTCCTATCTTTTACATGATTTGGCAGAATAATTAATACGGTAATAACGATTGTGTCCTGTCATAACCCCCGATCAATGAACCGAATTGAATCACACTTTAAAGATTAAGTTAAAGGTCATAATTGTGATTATTTTTTCATCACCTTACCTAATTTTGCACCTGTTACTCCTATCTGCCAACCTCATCGCTTCCATAGAACGTTCATACTATTATAGACTAGCCTAAAAACCTGATTCTTGAACCCCAACGACCCTTTGCATGTTCGAAAGCTACAACTCTCCACTTCTAAACCAGAAATTGTTGAGGTCTGAACCTTGAGGAGAGGTTAAAATGGGAAATCCAGTCAGACACAAACCTGTGAATACAGATGCTGTGCGTGCCAATGCAGAGGTTCTCAATATTTTTATAGCAGCAGGTTGGATGGATTATTTCGAACGGTTGAATGGTTTTCATACCGAAACCGCATTGCGATTCGCCGTCAACTTGACTGATACTCATGCTGAGGTCAGAGGACTGCGCATGGATGTTACAGAAGAAATCATAGCTAAGGTTACTGGTTTTCCCATGGTGGGAAAGAAGTCATTTGGGCAGAAAGTACATAATGCGAATGTAGTGAGGGAATTTCTGTCAGTAGGAGAACAGGTTATTCCAAAGCTTTGTGGGATGGAACTGGCATCCTTACCACCACCTTGGAATCAAGTTGCAATCTTTGTGAAGAGATTTATTTCTTGTGGAGGTAGGTACCAAGTTGTTTCATTCTCTAAACTTCCCTTACTGTCTCATTTACGACATGGTATATTAGTAAATATACCATTCTATCTGTTTAAATCCCTACAAACCATGGCTGGCTATGCAAGAACTGCCCAGCACCCAGTTTCCTCCCTCACTAATCATGGTCTAATCAAATTATTGGTCCTAAGATCCATTGCAAGTCATCATTTAACTTGGGACCAATTTTTGGCTGAGGACGCACCAATCAGACAACCTGTATTAGAAGAGGGAGGTGTTGGTGAGGGTAGTGAGGACCGGAGTTCCTCAAACCCAGTTGGGGGGGGAGGTTGGAGTAACAGAAAGTTAGGAAAATAATGAAGGGGAAGTAATTAAAGAAGAGGTTGGAGTAGCAGAAAACCCTATAATTGAAGGAAGTATGATGGAAACCCTGGAGCAGGAGGTAGAAAAATTGGAATCTGTAATTACAGAGTCAAGTACTCAATTGAAAGAAGCTGAAACTGGAGCAGCTGTTGAAGTTGCGACAGTTGAAGATGCAATTGCAGAAGTAGGGATTCATAAGGAAGGATATCAGCCAAAACAATAGCAGAAGGGACTGTGGAAGTCTTGGAAGTAGAGTCCTCTTCAGAAATAAGGGGCACCATTATTGAAGAAGAAGAAACCAGGGTGAACACCCCTGTGTCAAAGAAACGAAGAATAGAATCAAGGAACAGGGGTCATACACCCATGCCAACAAAGAGGAAGAATAGTCAAACTGTCAAAGCATCAGTAGCAGCAAGTGGTGAGGAACACCCAATGGGATTGTTGAGGAAAAGAAGAACTCGGTCAGCAGCAGCAACAGAAGCAGCTGTGACAGTGGCAGCAGTAGAAGTAACTATAATGGCAGCAGAATTAACAGGGACAACAGTAGAAGCTGATACAGTGGATGCTGTTGGGGGTAACAGTGTAACACCCCTATCAGAGATGACAAGAGAAGTTAAAGGGAATAGGGGGTCACCTGCGTTAGAAGAAGCACATATAGTAGGGGTAGATATAGAGATTCCTATTTTGAACCCCAAATTTCCTACTGCTATACACGAACCCTCCAGGGAAGAACCCAAAATTGAAAACCTCCTGTTTGAAAATGAATTATTAAAGGAGGAAGTGCATACATTAAGAAAATAATTGGAAAAGTGGAAGGGAGCAGCTGGTATACAAGCAGAGAAAAATTTGGATACATTAGCAAATGCTGCAAATTTGCTGGAAAAACCATCTGTTGCATTTGAAAATGAGAAGTATGGGGAGACTGTTTGCCCAAAATGTGGAGATATATTTGCTTCAGCAAGACACAGAGTTGTTGTGTTGGGACTTGCATCCCAGAGTCATGTACAGATAAAGGAGGTGGAAGAAGGAATGTCAGGGATCAAATTGATAGAGGAGAATGAGCCAAGAATGGAAGAAATCCCTGATTTGAATTTAGAGGATGAAATGGTATAGTTCCAGCCATCAGGGGATACTGAGCTCCTTCAAGACCAGTCCTACCAGTCAGAAAGATCTGATAAAAATCAGAAACAATCTCAACAATTTAAAGAAACGGAGGAACAGGGGACTATTACACAAGAACCAATACCCTTGAGGATGTTTAAATCTGCAACTTAGATAGCAACATTTGATGTGGAGAATCAGGAGGGAAACACTACTACATAAGAACCAGTGTTTCCAAAATCATTTGCTACAGTGGCAACACAAACTGAGATGGCTGAGATTGAAATGGAAGACTTGGGTGCTGTTACACAAGAACCAGCAACCCTAAAAATACTAATTGAGATTGTAGCACTGACTGAGGAAGTTGAGATGGATATGGATATGAAGAATGCTGTTACACAAGAACTAGCATCCTTAAACCCTATGGCTGATACTGCACCACATGTATAGGCCATTGCAATCCCGATAGAAGATGAAGCTGTCACAGTGCTGAGGCAAGATAAGGAAGTCATTCATCTAGATTCTGATGATGAAAAGGAGGTAGAAGACAGAAAAATTCAACGACTAGAGAAGAAAATTCTCTGGTTAAACCTTGAACTGGATAAATGGCTCAAATGGATGGAACTGTTCAAAGAAGGTATGATCTCTCTCCAGGAGCATAGGAATGTCATTAAGGGACTAAGAGAAAAATGGGCTGAGGAGCTATTCTTCCAGAAGCTTCAGTGGGAAAAACTCCAAGAAAAATTGTAAGGTTTGAAGAAGCTTGAGTCCCTACAATGGGACAAAAAGAAAGTGTATAATCTTTCTATAGAATTAATGAGTTGCATAGCTCCATCCCCCTCTTATCCCGTCTTCCTCTATGAGCAGAAAACATTATTTAAATTGAAGGCTCTCGAATATGGAAGATCATTTGAGTTGGCAACAACTGATAAATTTCTGGAGACTTTTCTGAAGAGTGACTTTGAGGATCAACATTTGTTATGTGAGTTATATTTGCATGATAGGGCTTGCTATGTTTATGTTCCATCTGACCCTTTACCTATTCTTGGGGATGTTAAGCTGAGGGCATTTGCCTCCTTTGTCATTAACCATGTAAGATTAGACAGATAACGTTGGAGTTACATAGATTAGACAAATAACGTTGGAGTTACAGTAGTCACTGGATAGATCATTTTGGTAAAGGTTAATTGCTGTAGTTTGATGATCATAAGGATTTAACTTCTTGAAAAAGTAATTTCATTTCATTTCATTATTAGATCTTTAACTTTCTGGATTGATTCTTTAAGAAGGATTGTTTCAATTGGGATTTGTAGATGTGTGAATCAGATTAGTTGCTTAGGGAATGAGTTGGCTGAGCATCTAGGTAGGATCATTACTTACATTCATTAATCAACTGCTTAATCTGTTTATGCATAGATTGTGCTCATTACCCTTGAAATAAAAGACCTTCCTGGGTTTGACAATTCATATTGATCATTCTGTGTGTTAGCTTTAATTAACTGACATATAGAGTGCCCAACACATGTTCAGTCATTGAATAGTTTATTTCTGCTTTATTTAACTTCCGACTGGTGTACATGTTTGGGTAGTCAAGTTTATCATCTCCAGGTTGTGTTAGTATGGCCCTGACTGTGATTCCTAATGAATCTATATGGGCGTGAAAAAATTTCGACCAATTGGTAAATTTAATTATTGGAGCTTCAACTAATTTTCTGTTAAGCAAATCAAAAGATTCTTCACATTCTAGGGTCCATAGGAATTCAACCTATAATATAAGTAATTACTCCAATGGAAATGTAATGTCAAAATAATATCAGATAAACTTCCTATAATACCCAGTATGCCCAAGCAAAACTCTAACTTGTTTGGGGTTTATAGGAGACTTTAGATCAAGAATAACTTTAATTTTATCTAGATCTAGTTTTATACCCTCCTTGCATACAACATGGCCCAATAATACTCCTATTGGTGTAGAAAATATGCATTTCTTTATATTTAGGGATAATTGAATCTATTTTCACCTTTCTAGCATTAGCCTAAGCCATTGTACATGGTATCTGAGCATTGTATAAATAGTCCAGTCATGAAAGTAGACATTCATTGTTTTGTATAAAAATTCTTGGAAAGATTTTAAAACTATTCTAGAAATTATAGCTGGAGCATTCTTTAGACCAAAGGGCATGACCATTTATGCGAATGATCCAAATTAACAGAAAAATGTAGTTTTATGTTGGTCTTCTTTTGCTATGGAGACTTGATTATAACCAAAGAATCCGCTGGTGAAAGAGTAGAACTCGTGTCCATCAACTTCATTAATAATCTTGTCGGCAAAGGGAGTCAGGAATGGGTCTGTAAGGGTTACTTTATTAAGGCCTCTAAACTCAACATAGACGTGAAGTCTCTTTGGGTCATGTTTCTTTGGCGGGATGACCATGGGGTTGGCCCACTTTGAGTGATCCACTGGATATATGATTTTGGCAGTTAACATATTCTTAATTTCTTTCTTGACTATGTCTTTGTATTTATTGGCTAACTTGTATGGTCGTTTCTTGACAGGTTTGGCGTCAAGCATTATGTCAAACTTCATCTCTCCCATTTCTCATATTAATCCTTTCAAATCCTTAAAGTCATAGGTGAAGACGTCTTGATATTCTTCTAATAAATTTTCTCTCTCTGTCATTTTCTATACCAACTAGTAGTCACCTATATTTTCCATTTTTGGTCTTCCATCGGTCGACTCTCGAGATGTCGACTACTTTTATCTTAATTTCAGCGTCCATCCATTATAGTGCTTTAGATTCATTAATTGGTCGTTCTCCTTCCTTAACTTTTGTAAAGGCCAGGGGAAAATCTTTGTGATCGTCCTCATTCTCTTTTTCTTTGGTAGAAAATTTCAAGATGGTCTCTACTGGTTGACTTACATAGGGGTGATTTCTTTTCCATCATAAGATTTTCCCATAAGTGTGCCCATTCTTTGTGTCCAGTCAAGTCTTCGATTGATCCGTCTGTTTATGTTTGGTTGAAATTATTTTACAGTATGAGATTAGTCGGTCGCTTTGGTAATCTACATTGACTTCTTTCTTTTCCAATTTAATTAATCGATGTAATTATTGTAATGATTCTCTGAGGCATTCTTATGTGGGTGAAAATGAGAAATATTTGATAAAGTTCTCCCTAAGAGTTTTCCAATTAAAAGTATATCCTCTTGCTTCTTCCATTTTGTACCATTTTTTAGCCAAGTCATTTAACGTGTTTGGGAACAAATGCGGCCAAATTCTCTCATCCTTGTACCCGAATCTTTTCCATTCTTTTTCACAATTTTCAATATGTGCAACTGGGTCTAGACCTTGGACAAAATTTTGGATTTCTACTTGAGATGTTAAATTTTTTCCTCCAAATATTTCAATGAAGTATGTTGAATAAGTCATCCCAGTCTATAGTCATGAGTGATGGGTATCCCACCATCTAGCAGGTTGACTAGTGAATGTTTCAACTAGGATCTGTAGTCGACCTTGCTCACCGACACTTTTAGATACTTCTTTTACATTAACTATTGCAAACTTTTGTTCGTTGTACATAAGAGGGGGAAGATTTGTCAGATCAATTTTCATCAGTACAGAGGTGGGTATTCTCTTGTTATTTTCTCAAAGAGAGCTGATATCACAATTATTGCAAATCATTTTCATGTTGGTCGTCACGGGATAAATTCGACCGTCCAGCATTCTCTTACAAGTTTTTCATAATTTTCAATTTTCCAGTTGTACAACTTTGAGTCGGAGTTTTCCCAATTGACATAGGTTATCCCAATTGAATTTCACCAAATTCATTTGGTTCTACTAAATATTCGTTATCCTGCATCACCTGATATAATTTCCTTATATCTCCATCATTATCATTTGGTTCTGCCCAAGGTTTCCCATGATATGGATGAATAGGTACTATGACCTTTTTTCCTTCTCCTTTCATTATTCTATCTTTTTCTAACGAAATGGAAGATTTCATTTTCTGACCGCAAGGTATACTAACTAATTCTGGGAAGGATTTTTCCTCTACTTTGGCTTTTCCCTCTTTTCTCCTCTCTTCTTTTTGCCTTCTTTCTTCTTCTACTATTCTACGAGTCTCCAACCACACCTCTTTAGTAACTCTGGTTCCGTCAATATGATAAATCTCCTCTCTATTTGGTGCACCTACAACACTTCCCTTATCTTCGGGAGGTTTGCTTTATGCAACAGGAGTTGAAGGTCCCGTTGTATTCTCCACTGTAGATGCTGAATGTTCAAGATTAGGAGGGACATAATTTCCCCTTCCTATAGAGTTTCGTTGTGGTCTAGTGGAAGAATTAGCTGTAGCAATTATCTCGTCAATATAAGTGTGTCTTCCCTGACCTGTATTACGACCTCAACCTCTTCCACCTGCAATGTTAGTATTCAAAGGGGGTTCCCGATTTGTTTTTCTTGTATTCATGCATGCTGTAAAAATATTGAACTAAAGTAAAATCAAATGAAACCAACTACTAACTTTGTCTATCTATTACCATCCCCGATAACGACGCCAAAATGTTGGGCACTCTATATGTCAGTTAATTAAAGCTAGCACACAGAATGATCAATATGAATTGTCAAACCCAGGAAGGTCTTTTATTTCAAGGTTAATGAGCACAATCTATGCATAAATAGATTAAGCAGTTGATTAATGAATGTAAGTAATGATCCTACCTAGATGCTCAGCCAACTCATTCCCTAAGAAACTAATCTGATTCACACATCTACAAATCCCAATTGAAACAATCCTTCTTACAGAATCAATCCAGAAAGTTAATGATCTAATAATGAAATGAAATGAAATTACTTTTGCAAGAAGTTAAATCCTTATGATCATCAAACTACAACAATTAACCTTTACCAAAAAGATCTATCCAGTGACTATTGTAACTCCAACTTTATCTGTCTAATCTATGTATGCAGTTAAAGATACAACAACAACCAGAATTGAAATACAAGCTTGAACTCTATTGATGATTACTAGAAGTCCTAGAAAGCATAAATAACTACCAATTGATTGGGATCGAGCTTGGATGTTACAGCTGATTAAAACACACATGCAATTTAATTGAATTGTTCTACATAGTCGACTGTCACACCACTCTGCTACAACTATTCAAGATGCAATTGTAAATTACCAGCAAGGAAGCTAATCTCTGTTACAACTATCATCAATATCTGCAACTTTCCACACCACACAATAGAAATGAAATTAAACTATTCTACGTACTTAAATCGACTATCTCTGTGAGAAGGCGGGCCCTAGCCTTCTAACAGAGATGCCGAGAGTCACAGCTAATTAAAACTCAGAAGTGAAGAATGCTGCTCTCATATTATTAATGGAAGATCATGAGCTTCAATGCTTTGTTACAGCGTACACCAGTAATGATTGTCCAACCCTAGGCTACGAGATTCTTCTGGGATTTATACAAAAAGAAAGACAGTTTCAGATCCACAAAAATAGTGCAGCAATGAAGATCTATGATCTTCATGTTGCGCAGTTATAGCTAACTGATACAATGTGTTGAATAGTGTTGTTAATACTGAAGGATGTTGCTGTCTCAATGGCAATTGGATTAACAAACTTGACAGTTGGAATGCCACCTGTCTATTGTGGCTAAGCTCTTCTTCAATGAGATCTGTTACAGTGGAAATCTGTTACAGCTCACGTGGAGGATGCACTGTCCCTTAGAGTATGAGGAGATGACATTGAAGAGTCATAGTTGGCATTGCTGGGTTGATACACCTGCGCTTTTAGACCTTAGCTAAATAAAGTCACATAAATTAGTATAAACCAAGGACTAAGATCCATAATCTTTAACAGTCTTAGGCATAAAAACAAATAAAGTAATAACAAATTATACCTGTCAATGTTATAGATTGATATGGAAAGACATGGATATAGCTCATGAAAATAGGATGGAATTAGGGCAAAAAGGTGTAAATAGAGGTAGCCAAAAAGGGCATTTCCTGGACCCAACAACATGAAGGGATGGGTATGATATTTTCACTAAAAAATACTGACATTATTTAATGTATACCTCATTCATATTCTTTATAGATCATCAAGCACTTAAGTATTTGGTGAATAAACCACTCCACCATGGTTGCATATGTTGTTGGCTCCTATTATTTCAAAAATTTAATTTGAAATCCCGAGTATGACTAGGCAAGTTGAATGTCAGACCCAACCACTTGTCTCATATTGAAATTGGTGAAGACCTAGTTGGAATCGATGATGAGATTCTTTATGCACACATTTTTAGAGTTGAAGCCATACCAAAAGAATTAGCATATATTGTAGAGTTCTTACAAGATGTTCAGGAACCAACAGGTACATCAAAGAAAAAAAGAAAGATCTTAGAAATGAAAGAAACAACATACACATTAATCAACCGGTACCGATACAAGCTTGGACTTGATGACATACTCCACCGATGTACACTTGAGCATGGGGGATAAAATATCATTGAAGAAGCACACTTAGTACTCGTAGGAGGACATTTCTAGGCTGACAGGACTACCGAAAAAATTCTACAACATGGACTATGGTGGCCATCACTACATAAGGACTCAAGATATATGTAAATAAGTGTGATAAATGTCACTAAATGGGATGAACCTTAATACAACATGAAATTTCATTAATATTTGGAAACCCTAGCCTTACATTTGAAATTTGGGCAATTGATTTCATCATACCTTTTCCAAACCATGGCCAACGGACCAGTGCAAAATATTTTTTTACCACAGTAGAATATGTAATGAAAGGGTTGAAGCAGAACCAGTCGAAGGCTGTACCAGTGAAGTTGCAACCATATTTATATATGAAAATATAATTACAAGGTTTGGATGTCCATTAAATCACATTAGTGACCAAGGGATGCATTTTATAAATAAAACTATTAATGTGTTACTGAAAGAATTTATGATAGACCATCACAAAAGCTCAACTTACCATCCACAGTCGAATGAAGCAGTCAAGTCATTCAATAAAACATTACCAAAGGACTAACAAAAATTTGTAGCATCAACAAAGACATTTGGATGACAAAGTTCCAGTGATACTATGGGAATATAGAACAACATTCAAAATATCAACAAGAAAGACACCATTCAAGCTAGTATATGGTTAAGAAGCAGTCATGACTCTCCATTTTAAACAACAAGCACCAACCATTGCTCAAGTTTTTCATCTAGACACCATCCAAGCAAATCAAGACTAAATGTTCGATTTACATAAGCTAAAAGAACAAAGAGTGATTTCCATACACCACTAAGAAGTTCAAAAGATGTAATAGAAATCCTAGAACGATCGAAATATTAAAAGAAAAGACATCTCCATTGGTGACCTAGTACTACTACATATATAATAGTCAGATAAAAGGAAAGCCTAAAAAGATTGAAACCATATTTTTGGGACCATATATCATCGAATAAATAAACAATAATGGTTCATTAAGACTAAAAAATCTACAAGGCTGTGTATTAAAAAAGGTCATGAACAAAGCACGACTAAAATGCTACTGAATTTGAAAGAGGCATGATGCCGACTAGTGACCCAATCATCACTAGTTGAACGCCGTGCCCCAAGTTTGCATGATGCTTTGTATATTAATTCTATTAACTAATTTGTTGTGAAAAATGGTTATAAAAACTAACACACTTAGGAGTCATATAAAAATCTAACTGAGACATGGATACTGGCAGAAGGTGGAAAAATTCGACACAATAACGGTTGATTGGACAAACAAGGTAGAGCAGAGTGATATAGGCATGCAGACCAGTCGTAGGACCCCACCAATAATATACTAATGAAGCACAATTGTGGGGATATAATCAATCAAGAAAAGTAGAAGAGTGGAAAATAGGTTGTCCAAGAATCCATCCAACAGACCAAGAAAACATATCACGATGTCCAACACAAGAAACCAATGTAGCCACTCACATGGACAATGATCATTTAATGAACCAACTAGACCAATATTGAATCTTACCTCGCAAGTTTCCCTGCACATGCGAACTAGATTTCCACCACGAATTTTGTAGTTAATAAGATCACCTACTCATACTAAATGCCTGCTAGATGTTTTGCCTATAAAAATACCACTTGAAGGAAGTTGGAAATTTTTTTTCCTTGAGATTGAACAAGCACACCAACTACTAGAGCCACCATTAAAACCATAGAGTTCAATGTTTGTACCTAATTCTCCCATCGAAAATGGTATCCAAGAAAGCAACAATAGTAACTAGAGTGACCATAGCAACAAAAAAACTCCATATCCAGGAAGAGGAAGCCGCTATATCACCGCTTGAAGTTAGACTTAACATGATAAACATGTCTGCACATACAAATATATCTGGAAGTGACACTGGATTGAGATCTGTGAATGGGGTATTAGGGATTACCAATGGATAAACAATCCATATAATCTCACCAATGTGGATATGAGACACTACCAGAATGCTCCCCCACTCGACAATTTTGGAAATTTGAAAGACTTGATTTCCAAGTACATTGTTAGCAGATACCATGATGACAAATTGTTGTTCAATGAGTCATATGAAATAATGAATCCCTTATCACACAAATCACTGGTTTACCCAACAAGGGGAAAAAAGTAACAATATTCTCCAAGACATTACCATTGGTTGAACAACTGATAGGAACACCATAGAGAAAGAATTCAAATGGGCTCATTATCAGTAAGATTACAACCCATTGGTTAAGTTTGTTGCCATCATTATCTCCATTTGCTTGACCATTTTTGGTTGTCCCTGTAAAATTAAATTAGAGATGTTAGAAGATGTAAAATATGTCACTAATGAAGGAAAAATGTATACTTGGGCCGAGTACCTAGCCACAGTCATTAAAACGAATTGCGAGAAATGCCAGGAATCTAGACAAGCAATTCGGTTTTCATCTCTATTAATGTGGATAGTGATGCAAAGTTTCTACATGTCGGTGATCACGAATTCACTAGGACTTATAATCCCCTAATGTATATTTCAAAACATTTGCACCTAAAGGGTGCACAAAGGGTTCAAAAGTCGCCAAGATCTAGTTGGAGAATGGGTTTCAGGAATTGAAAACTACTTGCTTCTGATAGTGAGTTCCACAAAAATTCCATCGCAGTCTTCCATGGATGGAACACATCCAGTTAGACCTAGACCATACCAATTTTTTGTACTTGGAAGGAAAATGGGGTAATATGACCCAACTAGATTACTGCCCAACAATTCAAGAAATCTTCATGGACTTGTTCCACCAATCCAAAACAATCTTGTAGATTCCAGACTTTTCATGGAGCAAAATTGTCGCCATCATTGAACCATTGATCGATGGAGAAATAGAAGACCCGTTTGAAGCAGGGATATACTTAAATTTTTTTGCACCTGATGACAACCTCATCGAGACAAATATGCTTTCCATTAACAAGCTAGAAGGAGATAGTAAAAGAAAAGCCTACGGGTGAAACAACTAAGGAATATGAAGGCCATGAAGTAGAAGAAAAGTCGAAGCTAGATCTATCCAAAGGGAAGCTCAACCTAGTGGCTGAGTAGATATTTACCAAGAAGTAAAATTTCAGAGGGGACTCATCTAAGAAATTAAAGAAAATGAAGCTATTTCTCAATGAACCCATAGAAGACAACTTGGAGGAGCTCCACGTCGAAGAACAAGAAGAAATCCTAGAAGTTTCCTAGAATAAAGTCACCATCAAGCAACAGATAGAAAAGAACCTGATGATGAAAAATACTAGAACAAAGGTAAATCCTCCTCCTTGGATACCCAAGAAGTTAAAACTAACTATGTAGTCCCAATCCAACAATCTTGTTCCCTGACAAATCTCTAGCCCCATCAAATGCTAGTATTGAAGAATAAATTTCTACCCAGCTAGCCACTTCGTCTATTCATACAACCCCGAAGATTAGCACATTTATTGCTAATTTACCCAAGCTTTTCCCCAATTGGAATAAAATCATTACATAATTCCTCGTCATCAAAGCCACTATATCTCCAGCCCGAGTACACTTACTACCTCAAGGATTACAATTGCTTAAGCAACCCATCACATCCATGTCACCGAAAAATTCCATGCCCTTTGCATCCTTTAAAACAATTTTACAAATCAACTCTCTCCATCATCCATTGCACCGATTTTACTCAGTATACCATAACAATGATTACAACTGTTGAAGCATCCACATCAACCACCTCATCATTGATCTCAGCATCAACAGTTCTGTTGACTACCTTGCCTTCGTCGATTGCCCTACCTTTGATAACTACACTATCATTGACGACGACCCTTCCTTAGTCGATCTCACCTACTTCAAGCATTATAGTTTCCTCGACCAATGTCACTACATCACCCTCGATGATTACTTCATCAACCCTTTCTACATCTATCTCTACCCCAACATCATCAGCCTCTGCTACCACTACCTTGACCCAATCTCGACAGCCGCAAGCACCAGGAGGATCATCAAAGAAAAATAGGAATAATAAGAAGAAGTAGGTTCCCACATTCACAATATAAGTCAAGAAAACAATTGATACTTCAGATGCTGAGGGAGTCTTTGATGCAACTCAAGCCTTAGATCAATATTTGGAAGATTTCATTAAAATTATGAATAGAGAAAAATAAAAGCGATGGTCAGATGAAAAAATAAGCTTAAAAGTATTCAGAAGGAGCATAAACAAACATTAAAGCAATGCTTCGACTTAGTTTCCCAATTCATGTCAAAAACTGAAGGACCAAAATCTTAGAAGTATCTTGACCAAAAATTTTCATCCTATTTAGATCTGCTATTTCATTTAGGCAAGATGTTGTCAACCAGAAGAACCAGGAAAATGAACAAGAGATTGAAGTTCTATTGACTGACCAGTATAAATTATTTGTAGATAGATCCAATAAATTAAAGGAATACCAAGTATAGGCCATCCATTCAACATGAGTATTGAACAATTGGTATTCCTACCATGGGAAAATTTTTATGGATATGGGAAACACACATAGTAATATTGCTAAAATCTACCAGCAGAAGGCCATAGCAGACCCAACAACTCTAGCACTTTCGGATAACCAACTGAACATGGAACAAAAACAGCTCATCGAACTCTAGAAGAAATAATATAAATGGATGAAGTAGGCCAATTAAACACAAAGAGAGGTCAATCACCTAACATATCATATAGACCGACTGTCACAAGCCGCTGTGACACAACACCTCAAATTGGGACTTGGCATACATAATATGAAAAGTGTATTAGTGACAGAGAATTTTGCAATATTTTATGAACTCATCATTTTCATCCTCGACATTTAGTCGGTACTACATGCTTGGGAGGATTTCCAAAGACGACTAGCGATATTGGAAAAAACAATTGTAGAATATTGTGTTGAAGAAGATCCGTCGAGCACCACATCCAGTGTAAAGTAGTCATATAATTTTTGTAGAAGTCTTTATATCATCTTGTGACAAGCTTTTCTAGTCATACATCTCTCAATTCTCTTTGGGATGAAGAATTGTCTTGTTGGTGGGGGAAATGTTGGAGGATCCTAGTCGACTCATCAACTAGGTTTTCCAGAACGACCGCAGTCGTGGTGGTTCAATTGGTCGGACAATTATTCGACTGAACGATCAATTATAATTGCTTAACTACTTTGTAACTTGTATAAATAGGTTGGTGATCCCAGAGATAAATAATACTACTTTTGTACATGATTGGCCTGCTTTTATAATAAGGACGCTTGTTCTTATGGTCCTAGTTACTCTATGTCCTTTGCTTACATTATATATGTATGATATTGTATGTGATGTATATTTATATATGCTATGACTTCTGTACTATTGGTAACTTTTTGTAATCCCATAGATTACAATAGTGTCCCGATGTTCGTCACAAGTACGATGAATTTTATCTCCCATCGAACTTACAACGATAGTTAATCAAACTTATGATGCAATATTTTACATGTGTGGAAGGGTATATACTCGTTTGGTAGGTAGAAATGGTTGTTGACTTTCTGTTTTGGTCAATGTTGACCATGTTTCACATTCATTGGAAGACTAACAATATCAAATTTGTTAATAGAGGCTTCCAGATTCCCTGTGTTTGAGATTATTAGGTAAACGTTTTGGATCCGCGATATGCGATCCATCATCAAGACAAGGAGAGATCTAGTGATCAAGAGAAGAGAAATAGGAAGAATGCAAAGAGGACAGTGTTGGAATATTATCACCATCATTTTTTTATTTTGCATGCCTGCATGCATTCTACATGCATCCAGTCATCATGCATGCATCTGCATGCATCCAGTCATCAGTATGGTAGTCTCCCAACACCTAGTCCTCAATATTTCAGCCCCAGGAGCCTGTTTCTACTCAGTTCTATCCCTCCTAGCCACAGATGCACCCTTGTTTTCATCACTGGAGTACAAGTGCACTCTCTTCCACATATTTAGGAGATTCTTCAGTTAGTTCCATGATTAGTGGATCTATTCCTTGTTTTGGGGATTGATTACTAGTTTAACTGACTGAACCACTTAGATAGACCTCCAGAGAGACTAGATCAGCTATACTGACTACTGACAGCTCCTCATGCACCCACATTGGAGTCTCCTTCCCTAGATCAGTGCCCATGCACTCAGTTAGACTCAGTTAGACTCATTTGACTGACTATCTGACTATTGTGACTACTACCACTGGTTTGGATGATGTCTCCAATGCTATCCAAGCCACACATTGAGAAGAATTCGAATAACCTTAGTGGCATTCGAATTCATTTGATTGTATTTAGTTATTATTCACTTTACAGAGTGCCATATCACAGCTGATGTATGATACAACAATTATTGTCATTTCTTGTGTATGAGTGATTATTGAATCTCCATTTCTTCTTCTTCTTTCTACACATCTTGAGTGAATTATTAGTGAGGTATGATACTGTTGAGTGATCCTAATCCTAAAATATCACATGGTATCAGAGTTGACAGCAGCTATTCGAATTGCAGCAACAACAGTTACAACAATTCCTTGAGCAGTTGTCTTTCATTGAGCACCAGAAGCCTCTGGCCGGTTTCCACAGCAAATCCTGGTGCTATTTCCTTGAATTCACTGGAGCAATCCAGTGAGGTCTAGACAGGTGTGAAGGACCTAGTCACATGTTCTCAGTGTCCTAAGGCAATGTTCAATTCGAATTGCAATAGATCTCCATTTCATAATTCTCATTTGCTTTGTAGGAATCTCCCCTATTCAACTTCAAATTCTTCAGTATCATGGATCTCAAGTTGAATTCATTCAACTAATTCAAATGGAAGGAAAATATGGACATCTTCTTGCAGTCGAAGAGCCTTTCCAGAGTGGTGAATGGCTCTGCAGTTGAGCCCACTGGTGCAGTAGAGAAATACAAGTACTTAGACAAGCTTGATGAAGCAGTAGGACTACTGCTACTTAGCATTTCTGAAGACCTACACTTTCATGTTATCGATCTGAAGACTCCAAAGGAGGTTTGGGACAAGCTCAAATCCCTCCTTGGCCAGAAAGATGATCTGAAGGGTCATAAACTAGAAAATGAGATCATCTCCTTGAGCCCAAGGAGTTTCAAAACTATCACTGGGTTTCTCAACAAATTCAAGAACTTGATTTCATAGTTGAAGAGGTATGGGATTGAGAAGGAAGAAAAACAACTCATTCTTGCCATCCTGTCAAAGCTAGGCCCTGATTATTCAGTTTTTGTTTCGAACTTCCAGTCAGCAAAGTTATCCATTCCAAAATGGAAATTCCCTTCGCTTGAAGACTTCATCCAATCCCTCACTCTTGAGGAGGAGAAGCTAGTGCACATGGGAGTGATAAAATCCAAATTGGATTCAGCTCTTCCAGCTACTGAGTTGAGGAGAGCGAATGGAAAAGGAAAACAAAAAAGTTATGATAGAAATTTGAATAACCGGAAGCAGAAGGAGGCTCCAATTCACTCAGATGGAGTCTTGAATCCTAAGAAGGAAAAGCAAAATCAAAAGGGAAAATCCAAGTGCACATACTGTAATCGAGGATATCACCCTGGGAGCTCATGTATGAAGAAGACCATAGATATCATGGCTTCACTTCTTGAAAAAAATAATATTCCAGTACCTGCATGTGCTAGAAAGAAAGAGAGTGAACCATATGGATTTGAGAACAAAGAGAGATGCCATGCCCTCATGGTAGGTGCATCAACTCAATCCTCCTTCATCATAGATTCTGGAGCATCAAGACACATGTCTTCCTCCAAGGATCTCTTCACTGGATTCAAAGCCACTGTTGGACCATCCATTATGTTGGGGAATGATTCTGAGGTCTCCTCTGAGGGGATTGGAAGAATCAAACTTGATCATGGATACTTCTCCGATGTACTCTATGTCCCCACTCTCACTGCTAATCTACTTTCAGTATATCAGATGACCCATACTGGAGAGCCCAAGAGGGTGATCTTCTCTCCAAATGAGGTCGAAATTCATCAAATGGTATCAGAGCTAACAACAACTATTCGAATTGAAGCAACATCAGTTGCAACTCTTGCAGCAATTCCTTAAGCATATGTCTTTCATTGAGCACCAGAAGCCTCTGGGTTTCCACAACAAATCCTGGTGCTATTTCCTTGAATTCACTAGAGCAATCTAGTGAGGTCTAGCCAGGTGTGAAGGACCCAGTCACATGTGCTTAGTGTCCTAAGGATGTGTTCAATTCCAATTGCAGCAGATCTCCATTTACAATTCTCATTTGTTTTGCAGGTTATTCCATCATTGGAATCCATCTTCAACAGATTGGAATTAAGCAGCTGCTATGGATCTCCATTGTTTTTGCAGGTTATTCGAAGTTCTCTGCAGTTGTAGTAGTTTCTTGCAGTTGTAGCAGTGTTTTTGATGTCTTCTGTAGTTGCAACAATTTTCTGCAGTTGTAGCAGTAGATTCGAGTTCAACAATAGCTTCATATATCTGGAAGAAATTCCTTCTCTCTCTTCATACAACTATGAAGAATGGAAACCAAATATGACAACATACCTGAAGAGATATGGTCTTTTCAATATGTGTATTGGTGTTAAGAGAGATTTTGCTTCCTATGAAGAGGAAGAAGATTGGCTAGATGATTGTGACAGAGCCTCAACAACAATATGTACTGCTATGCTTTCCAATATGGAATACCTCATTGATCGTGCAGAACATCCAAGTGATAACTGGACAATATTGGACATATTGTTTGGAAAGAAGGAAGAGGACGATGTTAGCCATTTGGAGAACAAGACTAGTAGTACTGCCTCAAGTGCCCTCTCTATTCATGATTCGGCCTCCATCATCTCTCATGATGAAGTTGTTCAAGATGAATTCGAAATACAAGACATGGTTTCAGGATTTGATCCATCTTCTGATTCGAATTCTGATAAGAGATGTCAGCTACTACACAAGAAGTTGAAGAGACTTTCAAAATATCTACTTCCCATGAGCCTGCTGATGTGCAAGATGATGACCTACTGAGTATTTTGGAGGTAAAATAAGATTTGGGAGGCAATGCATTCACCCTCCTTGATCAAATTCTTCCTATGGACTCCTATTTGGTCATTGGCACATGTTTTTAGAGTTTTACCGAAGATGGAAGACACCATCATTCGCTTGGTTTCAAGTCTCATGCATATCCTTGTGATTTTGGTTTTGATCTCACCCCTGCTGGTTCAAAGGAGATCATAAGAAGCCATCTATCAATTCTTGGATCTGATTTGAAGTCCAAGCCACCACCATCATGTATTAGTTCATTTGGTTATGATCTCACCTATGTCGGTTCAAAGGAGATATCAAAGAACTACATGCACATTCATGGATTTGATTCTACTTCAGTTGGTTCAAATCACATGCTCCATAATGATCTTCATATTTTTGAATTTGTTCTCACCATGATTGGTAGGAAGAGCAAGTTCAAGGATCCTCCAGATTCGCTTGCATCCATTATTGGAGAACTCAAGCACATGTTTTTGGAGAATGATCCACTTCTTCCCAAGAGGAAGATAAATCTTTTTGAGAGAATGCTAGATCCAGATCCATAAGAACCTGAATATCTAGCACCTATTAGTGAATATGAGCGAATGAAAGACCAAGATCCATAT
Source organism: Larix kaempferi (assembly GCA_027924585.1). NCBI lineage: Eukaryota > Viridiplantae > Streptophyta > Pinopsida > Pinales > Pinaceae > Larix > Larix kaempferi. Next base: position 12,949,602 of record BSBM01000893.1, read on the forward strand.
CTTGCGCCTAATGATCCTCCTCTTCCTATATGGTCACCCACTACTCTTAGATATGCCAGAGATCTTGTTGGAGATCCACTTGATCCGAGGAGAAGCAGATCTTATTTTCAAAATGGAAGGTTTCATCCTTCTCACATTATAGATCCCTTTCTTACTGATAGATCTTTCTTCGGCGGAGAAGTGCACTTACCATTTGGGGTGAGTGATGTACATGATTGATCATTCTGCCATAGTCTATTTTGAGGGGGGGATTTCTTCCCACTGGGTTTTCCCTCTTTCCTCACTTTGTTTATTTAGATTGTTGTACGGGGTGACATTTGGTCTCAGTTACCAGGGCCCTACCATTTAATTTGTTCCTTTGGGAGGCAATGCATTCGCCCTCCTTGATCAAATGCTTCCTATGGACTCCTATTTGGTCATTGGCACATGTTTTCAGAGTTTTACCGAAGATGGAAGACACCATCATTCGCTTGGTTTCAAGTCTCATGCATATCCTTGTGATTTTGGTTTTGATCTCATCCCTGTTGGTTCAAAGGAGATCATAAGAATCCATCTATCAATTCTTGGATCTGATTTGAAGTCCAAGCCACCACCATCATGTATTAGTTCATTTGGTTATGATCTCACCTATGTCGGTTCAAAGGAGATATCAAAGAACTACATGCACATTCATGGATTTGATTCTACTTCAGTTGGTTCAAATCACATGCTCCATAATGATCTTCATATTTTTGAATTTGTTCTCACCATGATTGGTAGGAAGAGCAAGTTCAAGGATCCTCCAGATTCGCTTGCATCCATTATTGGAGAACTCAAGCACACGTTTTTGGAGCATGATCCACTTCTTCCCAAGAGGAAGATAACTCTTTTTGAGAGAATGCTAGATCCAGATCCATAAGAACCTGAATATGTAGCACCTATTAATGAATATGAGCGAATGGAAGACCAAGATCCATATCTTGCACCTGATGATCCTCCTCTTCCTATATGGGCACCCACTACTCTTAGATATGCCAGAGATCTTGTTGGAGATCCACTTGATCCGAGGAGAAGCAGATCTTATTTTCAAAATGGAAGGTTTCATCCTTCTCACATTATAGATCCCTTTCTTACTGATAGATCTTTCTTTGGCAGAGAAGTGCACTTACCATTTGGGGTGAGTGATGTACATGATTGATCATTCTGCCACAGTCTATTTTGAGGGGGGGATTTCTTCCCATTGGGTTTTCCCTCTTTCCTCACTTTGTTTATTTAGATTGTTGTACAGGGTGACCTTTGGTCTCAGTTACCAGGGCCCTACCATTTAAGTTGTTCCTCATAGTTTGGCTTGCCGGGGGGGGGGGGCGTTGGAATACTCTCACCATCATTTTTTTATTTTGCATGCTTGCATGCATCCAATCATCAGTATGGTAGTCTCCCATCACCTAGTCCTCAGTATTTCAGCCCCAGGAGCCTGTTTCTACTCAGCTCTATCCCTCCTAGCCACATATGCACCCTTGTTTTCATCACTGGAGTATAAGTGCGCCCTCTTCCATCTATTTAGGAGATTCTTCAGTTAGTTCCATGATTAGTGGATCTGTTCCTTGTTTTGGGGATTGATTACTAGTTTAACTGACTGAATCACTTAGATAGACCTCTAGAGAGACTAGATCAACTATATTGACTACTGAAAACTCTTCATGCTCCCAAATTGGAGTCTCCTTCCCTAGATCAGTTCCCATGCACCCAGTTAGACTCAGTTAGACTCATTGGACTGACTATCTGACTATTGTGACTACTTGCACCGGTTTGGTTGATGTCTCTAATGCTATCCAAGCCACACATTGAGGAGAATTCGAATGACCTTAGTGGAATTTGTTACAGATAAACACTTCCTATGGCTAAGGGCAGACCACAATAGACAAATGACTACCAGAAATCAACTCAATTCTTAATACAATGCTATATAAATGAAAATGCTAAGATGTGGATAGAAGACCAACCTTCAACTGGATGTTCATAGTAGATCCCCGTTGATCTTTCAATCTCTACACTTGAACCTGCAACTTAGTCTCAACAACAATTACAAGCAAGTGCATATAATACATGAAAGATATTAGCATAAACAATAGCATGGTCCATGATATAATAAGCAAATGTAACCCAATGTAATTAAACAAACATTCACAAGATCAATTGGATGAGAAAATGATTATTTCTATTAATGAAAACAAGAAGTACATGATACAACCTCTTGCCGACAACTCATATGAACCAAGAACTAGGTCCCTCCACTTGTGCCTCCACCACTTCAATCCCCCATGCAATGGAAAACTCAAACTATGAAGGAGTTTGGTACGTGAACATAAGAGGTTCACAACAACAAGGATCGATGGATGTAGACTCAAGTTTCTATGCTCTCTCTTTCCTCCTCCTTCCATGCACCATAAGAGCTCAATATATAACCCTCCAAAGGTAGGTGAAAGGTTGAATCGAGTCGTTTTGGGGGTACATGGAGGGCCAAAGGTCACCCTAAGACCGCTTTTGGAGTGAAAAGTGAATTTATATTGTTTTTTACCATTTAACTCGATGTACGTAGGCTATATTGGTACAGCTTGCGTATACGCTAGGTATAGTGGAACAACTAGCGTACAGGAACAAAAATAGGGAACAATGGGTTCCTGGAGGACAAAATGTGGATCCGAGTCAATAAAATGAATACTGAAGGTTAATGAGTGCTGATGCTCACAAGGTGGAAAAATACGCTGTAATAGATGCCCCCTAATGTGTGAGGTCAGAGAAGGTACTGCGATGACCGAAATACATTATAAATCTCAGAAGTGGAGTGATTGAGACACAAATGGAAGGAGTAGCCTACTCGTCATAATACAATGATATCTCTGAATACATGTTGGTATAATACAACAATATGATACAATGGCCATGAATAGGAAGTATATAGTAATACATGTCATAGGTGATCATAGCCATGACCCATATACAGTAAGATACGATATCGTATTGAAAAGGAAACCACTAGTGCAAACTGAAGGTACAAACTGTTGGTGTATGAGAATGACATCTCATAAGTACAATCATGATCGGAAGTAGCATACTGAATGCCACTGAAGTCTGGGGTCTTCTACACAAATAATCTACTGTGAAAGTCCCATCAAGTGAATAAAGGTGTTGAAGTCGAAACTGATGTGACATCGTCTGATTACTGGTCAATGATGTATACCGTTAATAGATGCGAGATAACCCACCAATAATGAAAATGGGCATCAAGGCACATAGTACATTCACCAAGTGCGAATAAAGGTGTTGAGGTCGAACACTATGATGAATCCATCGATCAGGAGGCATTGATGAATCCCCAATTGTCGATGGCAAGAGAACCTACCAATAATGACTGCAAGCCTCAAGGTACTCAACCAACTCTAGGTCTCAATTCCAGAATAAATGGGTTGAAGTCGATGGAATGAAACTCACTAAAAGGAGGGCATTAAGGCATCCCCCATCAACCAACACGAGGTAATAGCTACGCTGAAAGATTTGGAAGAACTCGGTCGAACAGATTGGAATGAATCAAAAGGGATGGTCGACATGCGATAGTCAAGAGATATGAGGAGTGGCTGACTTTGGTTTAAGAACTTCCTTTGAACAAGAGCATGAGCAGATGGATAGACTCAGGCAACATAGACTCAAGTACTAGATAATAATGACACTTTGCGACATAGGAGGCATCGACAAAGGGATCCATAATGACTGGAAGTTTAACCAAATGGTGGAGTAAGATCTGAGACATGAGTACAACTCCTAAGGTCCTACTATAGTCCCGACTCATAATGAAAGGAGTGGAGTGAATGCTCTGTTCAAAAGCGTCACGACAACTGCCAACAAGAAGTAGTCAATATTTTCCCTTCCGGCTTTTTCAGCTATTTGATTTTTTTGGTCTTTTTCATATTATGAAAGCTTGAAAAAGAATAAAATTGCTTATAGTACAACAAGTGAGGGAATGAGTATCGAATGGAAATCAAACTAGTCCCAAGTAGTGGAACATGCCTATGATCAATGCAAGGAATCATGTGCAAGATGTGGACACTCGGGGGGGGGGGGGGGGTGTTCCCTCACGGTAAAGGATCATCAAATTGCGAAAGGCAAATAAAAGCTCTACTGGGCTCGACAGGGAAAGTGCTCATGCACATGACTAATAATTGAGTAAGCGGAAGCCGACACAAGGCTCAAGCGGCAAGCAAGATGATGCAATGCAATAACAACTTGACATAAATGGGGGAGTCCTTATGGGAGATGGCCAGAATAAGACAAAGTAGAGTATGAGTCTTCATCGCAAAGTCATGGAATGACTACAAAGGACTCCCAATCCTAAGGAGAAACAATGGCATGGGAACCAAAAGACATAAAAAGGCTCTAACTAGGGCACCCATGATCGGACAAGCCCTACCACCAAATAACGACACTTCTATAACAATGTGAAAGTTTCGTGTCGGTTAAAAAGCGGGGTCGTACCTAGGGTTAATGAACATGGTCATAAGGTTAAATGCAAAATGCAGGCAAAAATGATATCTAACCTATATGACGGGTGTAAATTATACCTGCCGAAGGCGCAAAACGGTAAAAAAAGCACTCTCGTTGGAAAAATCTGTTCAAAAAGGTCCTCCAAGACGACATATTAGTTCAAAATAGCTCAAAACGACAAAAACTATAGGAAAGTGGGTTTAAAAAACTATAAATAGTAAAAAGAAATCACTTTTACTATTCCATTTTCACTTTTACCCAAAATAGTGTTTTTTGCTTAGTTTTTACCTCAATCTTTAGTTTTTGATTCTGGGAGCTATGGGCGTCGGATTCGTGAGCCGTCTAGATCAGGTTAGTAGTCTCATCCCCCTCTTCAAATTCATGGTTTTTATTTCATTTTTTTATGGTTAAATTTTTATCTTTGCCAAGATCTACACTTACTCGGTGCTGTACGCGAGCTATAGCTTTACGAGTCGCGCATAGGGATTCATGGACGTGGTCAACTCATGTGTTTACCATGTACGAACGTGACTGTATACAAATTTGACTGCGTACAGGGCCATGAGGGTTGTTTTTTGACACATGAATACTAAAAAATGCTTTATTTTTGCCTCCAGGATGGTCCTAGAGTGTAGAGAAAGGGAACATGACATTGTTGATGAGTATGTACGCCAAGATTTACCCGCCGAACAAGCGTTACAAGCATGCAGTCTATATAAGTTTTGGAGCATTGGGGGTTTAAGGGCCCAAAACCAATTGCTCCACAAGTTGGTCGATTACTGGGATGCAGATGCACAGAACTTCGATCTGGATGGTCAACACTTCCATTGGAGGTGGAGGATATTTATTTAATCATAGGTTTGTCCCCCTGAGGGGATATGGCAAGCCTCAGGTGCCGATGTGTAGGAGGTGGAATCATGATTAGTGATTACATAGACAGGTATTGCATCCATGGAAACTAGAAGGTGGGAAGTCAGATTCCTATTGATTCCATTGCAAGCCTGAGTATGAAGATTATAGTTCTTATACTCGGGAGGATATCAGGTTCAGCTTCTCTACATCAGGCTTCGAGGCCGATGATATTCTATGCGACAGAATGTATGAGACTAACTTTGTACGACTGGTGCACAACGTTGCTGGTTACTATGAAGAGCCATCCAACAGAGTGTAAGCTTGGGAGGGAAAAGAACTTCAGTTTTTCCAGCATACTTTGTAGTTTCTTCTTTGAGAGAGTATCGGTCTTGAGTCCGAGGGTTGAAGTGCTTCCGCATAGTCTTCGAGATCCTGCCCAGACCCGATGGGCAGAGGTGCTGACGTGATAGGGTGGTGGCCGACAGGCATCACCATATTCAGAGGAGTTTTTTCACTGGTGGGCACGATAGATCGTCGCCATCGATGACTATCCATATGAGGGTATAGACTTCAACGGAGATAGAGACATGCCCCTCCCACCAGGGGCCATGTTCGGAGACATAGGTATGACTACTCTTTTCAAGTTTTGTGTATTTTAATTTTTTGGATTTTTTATTATAAGTGAAATGAAAAAACCTTTTTGGTGTGGTATCATATACTGACATTTAACTGTTTGCTCGCAAATCGAGGTTTGCAAAGACCTCAAAAATTCCCATGGCACCGACGCAGAGGAAAGGGAGGTGAGATCGTAGGTGCGGCGACAGAGCTCACATTGGAGATAGTATAGGTTAACCTCTCCTGTATGAACGCTCAGGTACCATTGGTAGATGTAGAGCATCTCTCGGAGGCGATGCAACAACATGTAGTCGGGGGTACCGGGTGTATGGGTGAGGCTGCTGCGGCATAAAGCCAACACTGTTAGATTCATCCTATCGAGGCGGTGAGACCTCCCCACAGGGCTTAGATGCCATGGGGTCTCACTATTTTTGTATCGGATTGTATATTTTTGAGAGCTATGGGTTCTAGTTTTGTACTTATGATACCACATTTTGGACATATTATTAATGAAAAACTATGACTATTCAGTTCTACTATTGTGTATGTACAAATGTATGAATGTATGTTTATTTGTGTGCTTCTTTTATTGATGTGACAAATGCCAATCTAGGACATAATTAGCATATGCATCAGGTACATGATTAAAACACCTTGGAACATGAATGTATGTGATAAAAAAATTGAAGCTCCAAGAGTCTTACCCTTAAGAACCTCTGTAGTAACATAGGATCCATCGCACGGTACTGGCCATTCAATTGAGACACAAACAGTTGCGAATATAGGCAGACTTCTAAAGACTGGATACCATGCGAAATGGCATCGCGAAGCAACTCAACAACGACACTATACTCAGCCACATTGTTGGATGTAGGACCGAGACAAGCACCTCCTGAAGACACAATCTAATGGTTGGGCGAATAAATAACCCACGCAGCAGAAGCTAGTCTCTGCGTATGACGGCTAGCCCCACCCACAAATCCCAAGAACACTGGAGATTCTGCTGACATTTGTCAACCAAATGGAAGTGAATCAACATACCCGATTAATCAAAATAAATCTAAAATATGTACAGAAACAAATATACAATAGTATACAAAAGTATCAGCTCGAGCTAGAAGCTCAAGGATAATACTGCTTGAGGTAGAGCCCATTTCTAGGCTCCTTCAAGGCATTCCCCTCATAGTCTTCCAACTCATAGGCTCCTTTCTCAAGGTCATGCCTCACAATGTAAGGGCCATGCCACATGGGGTTAAACTTACCTACCCCCAAGGGTTCCTTATCTTGGTCATAAAGGAGTACCAAGTCACCTTCAACATATTTCCGAGGACATACAAACCTATCATACTGAACCTTAACATGAAATTTGTTGGCATCTATAGCCACAATGGCATCTCGACGCTGCTCATCAAGTTGATAAAGGTGGATCAAACATTGCTCAACATCTGAGATGTTAGGCATGAGCTCTATAGCTAGTTTCAATGAAGGGATTTCGCATTCAATCGACAAGATAGACTCCACACCATGTACTAGCGAAATGGTGAGAAACTAGTGGCAGTATTTACTATGATTCGATATTCCCACAAAGCAGGATATAACATAATATGCTAGTTGCTCTTGCTTTGCTGGATGGTTCATTGGAGAATGGTCTTTAAGGACTTATTTACTGCCTCGACCTGACCATTCGCTTGGGGATAGTATGAGGATTAATTATCTTGACGAAACCCCAACTTAAGTGATAAATCCACCATCATCTTGTTCTGGAAATGACTACCATGGTCAGTGAAAATCTCCTTTGGGATACTGAATCGAGCGATAATCTGATTGAATACAAAGTGGGATGATGCAACACCATTGAATTTTACAATTAGCATGGCCTCAACCCATTCAGAAAAGTAATCAATGGCCATGATAATATGGTGATTCCCCCCAGCCGAAGCTGGTTTGCAATCCATGAAATAAAACCCCCACTTAGTGAAGGAACCGATGGTGACGACTGGATGAAGGGGTGCAGGATGTGAGTGTACATTCCTGGAGAACACCTGGAAAGGGTGACATCTCTTCATGGCATCCATACAATCTTTGAAGATCGAGGGCCAGAAGTAACCAGCTCACATGATACATTGGGCTGTCGCAATCCCAGATAAGTGACCACCACATGCCCCACCGTGGCAGTCATTAAGCACCAACTCCGCTTCTTCATGAGTTAAACAATGACGTGGGATGGAGTCTTTTCCCCGACAATACAAAGTGTTGCTGACAATGACATAGTATTTAGTGTGATGTCTCACACGCCGTCGTTCATCTCGCGAATAATGTGGAGGAAACTTCAGAGTTTGGAGATATATGATGATATCCCCATACCAAGGGTCCGCGGATGATATAAGAAATATATATTCATCCACAAATGAGTCTTCATGGATGATGTCCTCATCAAGTCTCAGGAAATATGACATAAGCTCAGCGAAAACCAAGGACTTCATCGACTTCGCCGAAGCAAAATCAAGATCAAATTCTTGAAGGATTACAATCCACTTATTCTACTTCCCCCCAATTAGGCATCATGAGAGCACAAACTGAAATGGATTGACGTGTGCTATAATGGTGGTTTTCCTAAGTAGAATATAATTCCATAACCGTTGGACTGCATGAACAGTCGCAAGGGCCAATTTCTCAACGTGAGAGTATCTCATCTCAACGTCTACTAAATTTTGACTAAGGTAATAGACAACATGCTCTTGGAGCACATCATCCACCTGAACTAACACCATACCAATCATCTCTTGAGACGTGGCCACATAAAGCAAAAAATATCTAGCAAAGTCGGGTGGACTCAGAAGAGGGGCCGATACCAAAGCTTTCTTCAAAGCGTCGAAAGATTATTGGGTTTGCTCATCCCAGATACATGGAGTGTCTTTCTTCAAAATTCGCGCGAAACCTTTGGTAAGATTGGCATAATTCATGATAAAGCATCGCAAGAAAGTGGCTCTCCCTTGGAGGCTCTAAAGTTGAATTAAGTTACACGGGGGAGGCAATCGAAGTATTGCTTGAACCTTTAGAGGATCGACTCTATACCCTCTTTTGAAACTACAAACCCTAGAAGGCGACCTGTTTTCACAACAAAGATGCACTTGTTGGGGTTCAAACGAATATTGTAACACCGACATCTTTCAAAAATGAGGTGGAGGTGCTTGGGTTGGTCCACTCTCTTACGAGAATGGCCAGCAAGATCATCCAAGTAAGCCTCCACTATGCGCTTAAGGTCATGAAAAGAGTATGTCATAGCCCACTGAAAAGTAGCTCCAGAATTTTTAAGGACGAAGGGCATCTTCCGGTATCCAAATGTATCCCAAGGATATATAAAAGCTGTCTTATGTTGATCCTCGGGTTTAATTTGGATCTGATTGTATCCTGAGAAACCATCCATAAACGAAAAAACTTCACTTCCCGCACACGCATCTAAGATTTGATCTATGAATGGAGTGGGAAAGTTATCTTTCGGACATGCTTGGTTCATATCTCTAAAATCAATACACACACGGATGGTTCCTTGCTTCTTATCCACATGAACGAGATTGGAGACCCATTTGGTAAGGGGAACCGGGTAGATGAAAATTACTTTGAGAAGTTTCTCCACCTCTGCCTTGATTGCGGCTTCCTTTCTAGGATTCACAGCACGAAGACGTTGTCGAACTGGCTTAACATTAGGATAAGTTTTAATCTCATGCTAAAAAATGATAGGGTCTATTCCTGGCATCTCCTCATATGACCAGGCGAAAACATCCTGAAATTCCCTGAACAACCCGGTGTATATGCGGATCTCATCAGGAGAACAATTAGCATTGATATAAACGTTCTCAATCTTTCTGGGAGTGGGAGAGATGTTGATCAAAATGGTTGGGAAATGTTAGCCATATTCCTCTACACGCAAATACCATGTGAATCCAAAGGAGCCACAGGGTGACCAACCTTATCTGTTAGAGTCAATCGAAACTCTTCTTGCTCAATAAGGTCAAGATTAGGAAGAAAATACAATTGATGATGTAGATCTTCCCAAGGATTATCACTACCATACATGGCTTTGATGATAGATTCATCCAAAGGCAAAGAATCATCAAGGAAATCATGTGAGCAAGAGGAGTTGACTGCCCACGCAGGCAGCATAACGGGATCTTCCTTTCCTGTCCATGAAGAAGAGATATCCAGTTCTGCAGTGGCTTGTTGAATCTCATGGTAGGCAAGCTCAACTGCGGATAATGGAATGTCCATCCCGATGTGCGCAATATTTCCAGACGAAGAGCTCGTGGAAGGTAAATTCCATGAATCATTAAAATATGCCGTTCGGAATGATACATTGTGTAATGAGGATGGGGAACTATCAGTAACAGTTCCTATAAAGGATATTGGTGCAACAAAGTCGAAAGTTCCCATCAAAGAAGAATACAATCTTACACCAACATTCCCAGTTTCAGGTTGAGAATTTTTGATTTGAGGAACTTCCGTTCTTGGTGATGCAATGGTATTGGAACTCGGGTAATTGAGCTGATCGACTGTCACAATATTGCCTTCGTGTGGAAAGTAGATAACTCTAAACACAGAGGACACGATCGCTCACATAACATAGATCCAAATCCTACCCAGTAGAAGGTTGTAGTCGATGGGTGCATCAACCACCTCGACTTCAATTGGCACGGCCTTCCCACCCAAGTGGACCTCAAGGGAGGGGATAATACCATGCGGTCTGAATGAACGACTATCGAATGCAGTCAACATGGTCATAGACTTCGACAAAGGAGGGGAACATAGAGCCTTCCAACAAGCTAATGACATTACCGATGTGGAGGCACCTTCGTCAACCACAGTACATTTAACAATATTCTGAAGGCACCTCACATGGAATTGAAAAGCCACATGATAAGGTAAGCAAGACTGTACATCAGTAGTGTCGAACTTGATAATACTAGGGCTACCCTAATCCCGAACTCCCAAAGCACATAAAAGGGCAGTCCTTTGTGAAGGACAATCCTAGAGAACCTCGAGAGCCGACATGGCACACGGAGTTTGGCCCAAATCTTCTACAATGGAGTAGTTCTAGGTGGCTCGGGCATTAGGGTTATGCACTGAATGCTTAAGAACACCTTTAGGTATCCGCGACATGGCACTAGGCTTCTCGATATGCAAAGGAGAGTCGGGAGGAGGGGGTTCATTCCCCATATTCGGTTGTGGTGCACCATAATCGTGTTGGCGAGTAGCAATATTAACCTTAGATTGAACCATGTTAACACATCCGTAACCACCAGTAGCGGTAGAGGAAGTCGAAGTTTCATAGGTCCCACTATCGGCGATCAAAGCACCCGAATCCATATTTTGGTGATGAGGAAGGGGATCCTTCAACATAGCTGGGCCCTGTGCTATGTGTTTTGTAGCTTCTTCAAGACGAGGACACGAATGTGTAAGGTGATCTTCCGTGCAAAGCTTACAAGGGAATTTCACTTTGTGTCTAGGTTTTTGGTCCCCACCAGCATTTTCACTGTCTCGAGGAGGGTTGGCGTTCTCTTTCTTAGGATTGTTGTTATTCCTATTATTCCCACCCCTACGATTCTTCTTCCCCTTTTTCTTCCCACCAAGTTGCTGGTTACTTGATGAGTTCCTCGATTGTATAGAGTGAACATCTGATGACTGGGTGGAAACAGATGAGGCGTGATCCTGTCCGGGGGTAGATTGGCTAATGGACAGATTATGCATCTGATTCATAACCAACTCTATAGGACGAGTACTCGTGGATCCAAAAATACCATCGGCATGTGGTCCAGGAACAGGCTTGGGCTCATGTCGTGACCGTGATGCGTCAGGTATAATATCATATAAGATGCCAGATTGAGCATAGACTAGGTCTAGCTGCTGGGATTTGAAGATAGCTTGTTCCTCAGTCATAATATTGGACAATGAAACATCCTTCGAAATGTAAGGAAGTAAATACTTGAGGAACCACTCCAATAGAATCTCTGAAGGAATGTTGGATTTCACTAGCCTCTTCCACCGGCGCCACTCCTGAATATTGTCAGAGATGTGCGTGGCTTTGTCCTGATGGAAGGTGGACAATAGTTTGGTGCCGGTATCATAACGAACCGGCAACTGAAAGTGGTCTAGGAAAACCAAAGCTAAATCATTGAAACCTTTATATGTTCCCCCAGGAAACTCAACATACCATTTCACCACTGCCCCCGTGAGGGTGTGTTGAAATAACCTCAAACAGATAGAGTCATGGTTCAAGGAATTCGATGAGCACCATAAGTGAAAGTAGTAACGTGATCACCTGGATCCTCACCCTTCTTCCCCTCAAAATTTGGAATGTCAGAAGAGAGCTTGGTGGGGACTGGAGTCCATGTAGGATCGTGACACACCGGATCATTATTGAGCTTCGAACGATCTGGTAGATTCAATCTAGCAAGAAAAAGGAGCTGAGGCTGTGAAGCTTGATTATGAGCTCCCAAAAGAGACTGGTTCTGCGAATTGTAAGGTGGGACTGTATACATCAAAGTTGACACCTGTGGTGCCGATGAACTCTGGTAATAACCATGACCGTGATTATAAGGATAGTAACCTCCTCCAAAATGGCACGCGTTGGAATACACAAGCACATGCGTACAAGGGATTCCATGGGAAGAATTGGGATACTAAGTGGGACCAACAGAAAAACCATAAGGATGACCTCCATGAGAATGGGGTCCCATATACGGACTCGAGGAAGGAATATTGGACAAGTGAGGGCTGTATGAAAATGGTATGTGAGCACTCCACGAAACCAAAGAGATAGCAATACGAGGGTTTTGTGGAATCACAAAAGCGTTTGAAGGTACATGCATAGTGACATGCGGATGAACAGACAAAATGAAAGTTGTGGATCCAATACCTAATGTGAAACCTCCACTTGAAAATGGGTTCACACTAACGCCAGGGGACGATGAAGGAGGTGGTACTCTGCTAGTAGTCGGATTAGATGGAGGGATGTGACTACTCCCAAACTTATAGGTGGTGAAAGCAGGCATGGTGCCCCCAACTCCAACACTAGAGCTAGCGTGACTACTAGACATGGTGGACGTAATAGTCGGTGTAAATCCAGGCATACCATATGTAAAAGGACTTGAGGTCGAAGGGACGGACGAAGTACCATAACCTGGAATCCCATATCGAAAACCAGATGGCTGTGTATCGTCGAATGGGTTCATTCTCGTGGGTGGGGACATCCCAAACCCATGAGGAATAGTGTGTGGAGAGCCTCCTCCCCATTCACCCCTAGGAGGGGCCGGAGGGGAGTTTACCATTGTGTTAATGGATGCAGTCACTGGGACTCTGCTCGTTCCAGGTATAGAACTCATAATAGAAGCTCTTTGAATCTCGTGAGATGTGTGTTTAGGATTAACGGTAGTCTTCCAACGCTTCTTAATAAAATACTGCAACGGATTGCTAGTTGGTAAACCAACCAACCTACGAGATCGACGGAGAGGCGGATCGCGATCCACGATGACTTCAAAAAGGTCAACAAATAGTTTTCTACTAAAGGCCTACTATATTGTCACACAGCATACACCTAAAAGAAATCTACAGCCAAATGCACACAAACAAGACTGGCTCAAGGGACCTCCCGACATTACAACCGGTATGTCTCACCTAGGAGAGGCTTGAGACTCCCAAACTATAACCGAAGGTAACCCAATTAGTTATAAGGGACCTCAGACTTCGCTGTGTGCACAGGGTCAAATCCCTATACATACAACAACTGTGTTGTCCGATCCCTATCTGATTTAGGATACTCACAGTATAATCGCTGCAAGCACCCTATATGATACCTAGGTAAAGCACCTAAGGCCACCAGGTATAACCAATGCTCAAGCGGATAGTCACAGGTGGGATCCATCGTATGGGTAGGGTAACTAATCCCGAAAATCAGGAGGGTCAAATCCTCCAAGAGCCCCTGTACATGAACAAATCCTGGAAATATCTCCCACGTTTAGCTAGTATTGGAGGGATATCTCCGCAACCAACCTCCCGTGACCTCGTGCTTAACTCTGGTTTGAGTAGAGCTTCCTGAGAACACTGATGTATACCATGGGTTTCACCACTCCCTGGTCAGACACATAATGTTTGGTTCAATAGTCTTGGATTGTTAACTCACAATGATCTATTCCAAGACTCCAAACCTATACTAGTTGGTGCAGCCTATAAAAGAGAAAATCGTTTCTAATAAATTTTAAGATTAAGCGTTAATTTTAAATGGCTGTGATTACTCAAAGGATATGATTGTGAAACGAATGATGTGTAAAGACTCAATTATATGCACAACCGGAAAATACTAGACTCATCTATCCATAAAAAAGGTATGCCACTATATGACAATCAAACGAACGATTCAAAAAAGACAATGCAATCTCTTTATATTTTCATGCTCAAGCAAGTCCTAATGAAGGCACAAGCACTCTAATGCAAAATGAAATAACATAAAGCAAAATGTTTTTGTATTTTCAAGTATAAATGAAATGAAAATGCAAATGTTTTTGTAATTTTTTCAATATAGATGAATGAAAAAATGCAAGCAAAATCAGAACTCTTCAGAAAAATGCAAAGCAAGCAAACCAGCAGATCCCAAAAGTAAGACTCAGCCAAGCTAATGAGCTATAAAAATGGAAAATGGTTGGAAACCAAAAGCTCAAAAACTAAAGAAAGAAGAGTTTCTGGTCAATAAGAGAGCATGAAACAGTCAGGAAACAAGCCTACTAAGACTCAGGAACACTCAGAATCAAACCAACAACAACCAAAGATCATAAACAAGACAATCCCAGAGTTGCACGCGACTGTTCATAGAACAGTAGCGTTTGTACGCTGGCTACTGTACTAACAATAGCGGGTAGACACGGGCTAACCAAGGATGATCCGCATACAGGGCAAGACAAGTGGACCAAAAATGAATCAAACAGCCCAGAAAAAAACAAGTTTTCTAATGCAGATCCCAACGGCCAGTCAATGACACAGAAGCTCGACAAATATAAACTCAAAATAAGGAAAAATGCCTAAAAATACCCAAAATGGATGTTCCTCCCCAGTATGGTCGCCATTTTTGTTACGGATGAAAATTCCTATGGATCGGGGTAGACCACAACAGATAGAGGACTACCAGAAATCAACTCAATTCTCAATACAATGCTATATAAATGAAAATGCTAAGATGTGGATAGAAGACCAACCTTCAATCGGATGTTCGTAGTAGATCCCGATTGAGCTTTCAATCTCTACACTTGAACCTGCAACTTAGTCTCAACAACAAATACAAGCGAGTGCATATAATACATGAAAGATATTAGCATAAACAATAACATGGTCCATGATATAATAAGCAAATGTAACCCAATGTAATTAAACAAACATTCATAAGATCAATTGGACAAGAAAATGAGTATTTCTATTAATGAAAACAAGAAGTACATGATACAACCTCTTGCCGACAACTCATCTGAACCAAGAACTAGGTCCCTCCACCACTTCAATCCCCCATGCAATGGCAAACTCAAACTATGAAGGAGTTTCATAGGTGAACATGAGAGGTTCACAACAACAAGGATCAATGGATGTAGACTCAAGTCACGGCAAAAATCCAATAGATTTTCTATGCTCTCTCTTTCCTCCTCCTTCCATGCACCATAAGAGCTTAATATATAACCCTCGAATGGTAGGTGAAAGGTTGAATTGAGTTGTTTCGGGGGTACATGGAGGGCCAAAGGTCACCCTAAGACAACTTTTTGGAGTGAAAAGTGAATTTCTATTGTTTTTTACCATTTAAATCGATGTACGTGGGCTATATTGGTACAACCTACATATACGCTAGGTATAGTGGAACAACTAGTGTACAGGAAAAAAAATAGGGAACAATGGGTTCCTGGAGGACAAAATGTGGATCTAAGTCAATAAAATGAATACTAAAGGTCAATGAGTGCTGATGCTCGCAAGGTGTAAAAATACGCTGTAACGACATTCGAATTCATTTGATTGTATTCAGTTATTATTCACTTTACAGAGTGCCAACTCACAATTGATGTATAATACAACAGTTATTGTCATTTCTTGTGTATGTGATTATTGAATCTCCATTTCTTCTTCTTCTTTCTACACTTCTTGAGTGAATTATTAGTGAGGTATTCTATTGTTGAGTAATCCTAATCCTAAAATATCACAGATAGATGATTTAACCAATACATAAATAGATAAAAGAACAAAACCCTAAAAAAATAAGAGTAAAGGAGAAAGTCGTCTTGTACAAGTTTATTTAGAAGAAAAAAAGTTAGATTAATAAAAACAAAAGACATAATAATAAGAAAGAAGGAAAAATAAGAAAAAAACAAATGAAATAAAATAAATAATAAAAAAAGGTCAGCTTGTACAAGTTTTATTTTGTTTGTTATTTTTGCTTATTTCTCCTTTTTTCTTATTATTGTGTCTTTTGTTCTTATTAATTTGAATTTTGTCCTTCTAAATAAACTTGCACAAGATGAATAAATCCTTTACTCTTATTATTTGTGAAATTTTGCAACACAACAGATCATTGATCCCGAGAAAATCTCACAGTGAAAGAATTAGCAAGGAAGATGAATTGCAATGAAAACTAGCAAGAAATGAGCAGTAAAATCAAACATGCAAATAAAGTTAGATGTGCATAATAGCTAGTGTCGTATTCCATTAATCTTTATAGTAAAATAATATAGTGCAATTGAGAGGATTCGGTTATCCAGGAGGAATTTGAATCCATGTCAGTCTAGTATAGGAAATATCACCACTATAGTGCTCCAAAGGTTCCAAACCCAACTAATTGTCATTGAACTAAAGCTACTGTCAGTTAACTGAGCATGAAGGGCACATCAATGAGTTCTGCATGCAAATCAAGCTAGAGAGGGCGCATTTGATCACAGTCAGTTGCAATGGGATTTCAAACCCCACTTGAGTCATGAACTCAGGTGGACTGAATCAGATCACTGAGTTAGATCCTAAAATGTAGGGAACTGACTTTGCATGGCCTAAATTCATGCATACATGGCCTAAATTCATGCACACAGGGCACATCATGTGGCTAATGAGGCCTATATGACAACTGCACACCACTAGGAGGTCAACAACATCATCCTACACTAGGAAAATTGAAATAATACTAAGGTAGAAAAATATTGGAGTATTAATTATCCGTACACCCCCCCTTAATCCAAACTTAGACAACCTGGGACCTGGTAACTGAGAGCAAAGGTAACCCAAACAATAAAAAATAACTGTTCATGAAACTAAGGAAATGGGGAAAACCTCATGGGAACCCCCCCTAAAAAATGAACAACAGGAAACTCAAACAACCTTCACACCAAGATCTCATATAGGAAAATATCTTCTGAGTAAAATAATTTGTTGAGATGTCTGCAATTTGATCCTCTGTAGGATAGTAATGCAGGTGTTGGATCTGGATCTAGATATGCTCCTCTGATGTACCTCCCACTCTTTCTAAGCTGCAGTTTTCAAAACAAGTCTGACATAATCCATTCTTGCTACTGGGGTGAAAGTCTCATTGTATTCCAAGCCATGAACATGTGAGTACCCATTGGAAACCAACCGAGCTTTGTTATTGGTTGTAGATCCATTAGAAACAAGTTTTGTTTTATAGATCCCATTGGACTGGACTAGCTTTCTCCCTGCGAAAAGAGAGACAAGATCCCATGTCTCTTTATTCTGTAGTGACTCATATTCTTCATCCATGGTAGCTTTCCATTTCGGATCATGGAAAGCCTCATTGAAGGATTGTGGATCAGAACCCACCATCATGTAGCCCCTCTCTGAGAGAAGTGGATTTGTATGACATAGTGCGAGGTTTGCATCTTGAAAATGAAATATGGTTCTTCTATGGTCATATGGATCCCTAGATACGTTCCCAGCATCTCTAGGGACTTTGTGAGACCATTTTGGCCTTGGATTGGGAGCATGTGCTAGATTTGGATCTAGATATGCTTGAAATTCATACTCAACATCAAGATCTGATTCAACTTGGTCCTCATCTTCAGAATATGAAACATGATCATCGGAAGAGACATCATTCCAATCTTCATCAGGTGCAAATGGAGTAGGCAGAGAGTATGGAAAAAAGTGAGAGAATTCATAGGCCTTGGAGGTATGGTTTGCAACATCTTTTTCTATTAGCTTCCCATATGAGATCTCTACAATATCAACTGTGTCTGGTCCAAAAACAAATTTCTTCGGTGAACCGGTGTGAGTCATCTGATAAACAGATAACAAGTTTGCTTCTAAGGAAGGCACATACATCAAATTTTTGAAATTTCCATGCTCCAGTTGCATTGTGCCCTTCCCTTCAACAGATATCTATGAATCATTTCCCATGTGAATACTAGGACCATCAGTGATATCTAGAGAGGAAAAAGTCTCTCTAGAGGAAACCATGTGGTTGGAGGCTCCATAATCTATGAGGAAGGCTTGTGATTGTGAGAATCCAACCTTCAATGCATGGAATCTCTCATGATCATTTGTCTCACTTCCAGAATCAATGTCCCTTGCGCCTTCTGGGAGGGCAATGTTGTGCTATTCAAGAAGTTTGTTCATTTGATCTATCTTCTTCTTCATGCATGGACTCTCTGGATGGTTTCCTTTCTTGCAATAGGTACACTTGGTTTTCTCAAACCTCTTTTGATTATCCTTCTTGGAGCTGGAGGCTCATTCTGGTGGATTAGGCTTCCCCTTTGGCTTGGATTTAGATTACTTTCCCTTCCGCTTCCCTTTAGCATTCACACTTTTGGACTCCCTAGCCATAAGAGACTGATTCTTGGAGGCTTGCATGGCTCCCATTTGAATCAGTTTGTCTTGTTCTTGGATGAGGGATTCAATGAATACATCTAAAGAAGGAATTTTACAATTGGGGATTGAAAATCTCCCAGAGTGGAAGGTGGACACAAATACTAAAAATTCAGGACCAAGCTTGCTTAGGATGGATAGCACCATCTGCTCATCCTTCTTGTCAATTCCACATTGTTTGCACTGCATAACCAAGTACTTGAAATTTGAAAATAACTGTTGTATGGTTTAGAAATTGATGGGTTGAAGATAAATTATTTCATTCTCCAAAATGTGGCCTCTTAGATCATCTTGATTTCCAAAGAGAGTTTCAAGCTTCTGCCTAACCTCCCTTGGGGTCTTCAATCCATCAAGATGGAAGAGTAAGTCTCTGGATATGTGAATACACATAAAAACAAAAGCCTCATCTAACTTGTTCATGTACTTTTCTTTCTCAACAACTGAATGAGGTTCGACCTCCTTGCCCATTATGACCCTGTACAGACTCTTGTTGTGCAAGACTATCTGCATATATTCCCTCCAATATAGATAATTGAAGTGTGTCAATATTCTTGGTGTCAAAGGAGCATTCAAATTCTCTATCTGTAGCTGCTGGACTGAATGCAAACTGCTACTGCTGCTTCTCAAAATCCTGCAGAAAACTATCAAAATGAAGATAAAACAACTCTACTGATCCTCGATACCATGTGCAATTCTGTAACACAACATATCATTGAGCCTTGGGAAATATCACAGTGAAAGAATTAGTAAGGAGGATAGATTGTAGCGAAAACTAGAAAGAATTGAGCAGTAAAATCAAACATGAAAAGAAACTTAGATGTGCATAATAACTGGTGTCATATTCCATTAATCTGCATAGTAAAAGAATATAGTACAATTGAGAGGATTCAATTATCGAGGAGGAATTCAAATCCATGTCTGTCTAGCATAGGAAATATCACCACTACAATGCTCCAGAGGTTCCAAACTCAACTAATTGTCAGTGAACTAAAGCTACTATCAATTAACCGATCATGAAGGGAGCATCAGTGAGTTCTGCATGCAAATTAGGATATAGAGGGTGCATTTGATCACAGTCAGTTGCAATCAGAGCTCAAACCCCCCACTAGAGTCATGAACTCAGGTGGACCGAATCATATCACCGAGTTAGCTACTAAAATGTAGGGAACTGACTCTGCATGGCCTAAATTCATGCATGTAGGGTGCATCATGTGGCTAATGAGGCCTAGATGACAACTGCACACCACTAGGAGGTCAAAAACATCATCCTACACTAGGAAAATGGAAATAATACTAAGGTGGACAAAGATTTGAGTATTAATTATCCTAACATTTTTTAGGATTTTTATTTTTAGGGTTTTTGTTCTTTTCTCTATTTATGTATTAGGTAATCATTCTTCCTCTTTGCATTCTTCCTATTTCTCTGCTTTTGATTGCTCTATCTTTCCTTGTCCCGATTATGGAATGTGTATTGCAGATCCAAAACGTTGACCTAATAATTTCAAACATAGTGAATATGAAAGCCTCTATTAACAATATTACACACTGTGAAATCCTGCAACATAAGATATCAAATTTATAAATATTTTTGATTGGGACAAATTTTGACAAATTTTCTATAGTTGCAACACTTTTTCTAGTCATTGTTTGATGCATGAAATAATACATTTTTCTATCAACTACTTTTTTAACATGACCATTCCTTAATCTACAGAGCTCGTTTTTTAAAATTTGAACATTAGTATTTTTATTTTTTCTATCTCCTTTAATATTTTATAGTCCTATACTTATGGCATAACAAGATCATTCATGGGATAATAAATTGAATTGCTACATCACTTTAGTATAAATACATCTTCTAAATGGGCATACTATATCATGAGTTTAGTGAGTAAACCCCTTATCAATTACCTGAGTATAGCTCCTATTTTTTTCCTTTGTTTTTAAGAGTATTGGCCTCTCTATAGGCTTATATTGTCTATTAGAATGTAATTAGGAGTAGTTTAGGGTTGCATTTCAAATGATTTATAACGACTCACATTATTTACTCCTAGTTCTCATTGTAATATAAAGCTATGTTAAGAAATTTTAATATCATATAGCTTTATGCATTAACTTCATAATGGATAATTTTGAAATTTATGTAATTTGTTTTCATAGTGAAACTCATTTATAAGCTTTTCCATTTTTTTTAATACTCGGGAAACATTCTATATTCATTTATGTTTTCTTAAACATTATGTGTAGTTTTAGTTTATATCATTATAATAACATTATCATTTGTTTTCATAGTGAAACTAATTTATAAGCTTTTCCATTTTTTTTAATACTCGGGAAACATTCTATATTCATTTATGTTTTCTTAAACATTATGTGTAGTTTTAGTTTATATCATTATAATAACATTATCATTTGTTTTCCATTAGACCTTTGATGTAAATAAAGAGCCTATACATAACATAAGCGATGTAACCCTTTAGTCCAGTATTTAGAACCAATATTACCAAATAAAATACCCGTCCCAAGGTTAATTATAACCCTTAGAAGGGTTGTACTAGGTTTAAATTCTAAACATGTTGCAATTTATTATATTGATCTCAATATTTCTATTACAAGTGTAAGGATTGTATCAATAAAGCTCATTTGTACTTATAATGCTTCAATGGATTTTGTTGTAATAGGTAATTACAATGCCAACTCAAGAAGAATCAACAATGCTTGATAAGTTAAAGAGGCGAATGGTGGCTATGGGTGATGGGAAATGTTATTTCCCTTGACGTTAATGTAGGGGCTTTAATGGAAAAATACATTTATTAACAACAATAGAAATACATTGTAGGGAGTATGGGCACATAAAAGGAGGGGTATGAATATCGTCCCATGGTAAGTTGTTCATTATAGGTCTTAGTATATATTGATTTTTTTATACAAATTTTCCATTTGTTTTAATTTTTGGTTATATACTCTATTTTTATTTGATGGTATGTATTGTTTGTAAAGAGAAATAATCTTAGGTATGTGACACTACTTAATATGGAAAGTATTTCTTGAAATAATATTGTACAAGCTGAGGAAGATGGTATGGATATTGAAGATCATGTTAATCCTTTGCAAGAATATGACACTAATAATACAGTTGAGGGTGATGAGACAAATAGATTGATCCAAGTTCTCCCATGGATGAGGCCGACAACTTGGATGAGGACAACAATGACGAATATGTTTATGATGTACCTACGCTTGAGAGTACCACAAAACCCCTTCATGAAGGCACAAAAAATAATATTCTATTTTTTGTATTGTTGTTGGTTAACTTGAAGGTATTGAATGGTTTGTCAAATACATGTCTCACATAGATATTAAGGTACACAATATAATTTGTCACATATACGTAAATGTCAACTTCTTTTTATCTATTTTTTGTGTCAATTGATGTGTAAATTAAGGGTCCAATATTTATATTTATTACTATTATTTACATTAACAAGTTATTTTTTATATTGTCGTAGATTGATAGGTGAATTTTTCTTACCATCGCCGAATAAGTTACCTCATACCTACCTAGAATTATCTGCCATTATGAAAGCTATTGGAATGGATGATCAGGCTATTGATGCATATATTATATATTATGGACAATATGCATCGGAAACAAAATTCCCACAATGGAAAATCGGTAGATATCGAACAGATCAAGTAACAAATAAGGTGCCGCACAAGGTTCTTTGTTATATTCCCATAATTTCATGTTTACTGCGACTGTTCAGGTGCCAAAGAATAACACAGTTTATGGATAACCAAGCACGACACATTATAAGTGAAGATGGTGTTCTTCGAATGCCTGGAGATGGTTCTGTATTTAGGAACATCGAAGAAAGATAGTTTATTTTTAAAGAAGAACCTCATAATGTTAGGATTTCATTAGTAACCGATGGTGTCAATCCATTTGGTGAGATCATGTCTACTTATTCAGTGTGTCCTATTTTTTTATAAACAATAACCTTCCTCCTTGGATGTCAATAAAGAGGGAGAACACAATGTTGGCAATGATTGTTCCAGGTATTTTTTTATAATGATATTTTTGTTTGAATGTAGCATTTCGTTTGTCTTGTTCATTGCTTAATTACACACACACATACAAGGTAGTAATTATGTGTACTTTCAACCAATTAGGTAAGTACCAAGTGAAAGATATGAATTTATATATTGAGCCACTTGTCGACAAGATACTAAATTTATGGGTTGGGATCACCATGTATGGCATCTGTTAATGCTTAAATCTTGCATGCATGTGACATTCGGGATAATCTTGCAAAAGGGGTCATCAACATACATAATGCAACTCACCGAAGACATCCTCATCAGGTCCAAAGAACAATCTGAGTCCTAGAATGTCAAAAACAGTTTAAAGGGATAGTAGAACGACTTCAAGCATTGGAACCCTATGCTATGTAGCATGGGTTATCTGTACAATCGTCCGCACAAACCCATGATTTTTCCCTCGATACTCACACGGCTGATAAAACAACGGGACCAAAAAATGACGCGGTGCATTAAAGGCTTAGAACGACTCTCTTGGATATAAAATTGAATTGGGACCTCTCACATGCTTGGGGGAATTGAATAGCCCCTCTCATGTACTTGGGAACCAATTCAAAGGAGTAGGGAGTTCACATTTGGATCTAGATGTTTCTTGGCCACCCTTTGGCCTATAAAAGGAAGCCATGGGCATGTATTATAGAGAAAGAAAATCAGATCAAAGTTATGCTATTAGAATCACATTGAGAGATCATTTTTCAGTCTCATTCCTACCTCATCTTGGCATACACAAAGCTCCCTTTCCCTCTTCCCCTAAGAGGCAAGAGTTTATCCATTGTTGCTTCCTTCCTCAAGGAGAAATATCTTCTTTCTTTGATCTTATTTTAGGTTTGTTGAAGTTACATTAGATTGTGAGTGCTTGGTCTACCTAACCCACAACTACTATTGTTCCCTTGGCTGCAAATTGCAAAGATAACGGGGAAGATTGCTCACACTTGTGCCATTTTCCCCTTAACAGTGTTTATGGTGATTTCACTCTATTTTTGTTCATTTTATGTTGAATTGGTCGTCTTTTGCTAGATAGCTAATTTCTGTTCTTGTGTAGGTGCAGGAGAAGGAAGTCCAGTCTATCAACAACCATAATTTTGAAGCCTTTTGCTCAGGATCAACTTTGTATCAGTAGCGCAGATCTTGGCATCTCGAGGACACTACATAATGAAAATTTCGAAGAAATAGATGCGCTACTTGCATGGATTGACTATCTTTTAACCCGCGTGGTATGATTGTGCAACTTTTATTCATTGTAATCGCGCTTAGTGTGGATTTTCTTCACTGTACTCACGTGTAGCGCGACTGTAAGCGGAAAACCCACATAATTGTCTGTATATTTTCTTTTTACCTTAGTTTTTCACAATCACATGTATTTCAAAGGCTACATAATGAACCAGAAAATATAACTCACATGCAGTATAATTTTCTTTAGTAATTATCTAACTTAGACCAAGATAGGTAGTAAATAAGTGACTCCTTGAAATCTCTAGGATAAAAGACTTTAAGGCTTTCAATGGGTCTCCTAGTACTCACTAGTGAATGAGTGAGAATACTTGCCATCTCATTGAAATTGTTAGTCCAGGCAATTAGATTTGACTACTGCTAGTTATAAATATCTGCTTCTTGCTTATTTCTTTGTTTTATGCAATATAGTTTAGTTCACTTTCTTCACACAAGTGAAGGACCTAAAGACTCCTTTATCCAAAGCATGCTCTTTGCCTTACACTCCTAGTGATATTGGCAAATCATAAAAAATGTGATAGGTTTGAAATACCTCCTTTGCACACTTTTATTTCATTTGAGCATATTGGATAATTGTTAATTTTCTTAGAGTTGGATTAAAGTAGATGCCGATGTATATTTACTTTATGCTCTTTTAGATCAGTGGAAAGATTGAATTTCATTTGCTTTCCAAACACATGTGTGGTTTCCACTTAAGAACACATTGAGAGGCCTACAGACTCTTTCACATCTAGTATGATCTCCATCTCATGTTGTTAGTGGTCTTGATGGATCATAATGATATGAAAGTTTGAAATACTTCCCTCACACTCCTTCATCAAATTTAGAGCTCTTCAAATTAACATTGCACTTTTAAATATTCAACCAACTAAAATCCTCTACATGAGGTCACAAAACAATATTTTAGATACGTAGGATTGGTTGGGATAGGCATCCAAAAAATTCCCATCAGTCTAGTTTCATTAGTTTGAGACATATCATTGTTGACTTATAGGGTACTTTTAAATCCTGCGATTAGCAAGTGTCAAAGGAAAACCCGGATAAGAAGGAACGGTTCCCAATAACGTGAAATATGATGTATAGTTGTATTTGATCACCACAAAGAGTCACTCAATTGTTTTTTCATATGACACTTTACCATCCAGTCCGAACCACTTATCCACACTTGACGCTGGTATCTTAGTGTCCAAAACTTAGTATATCACAAGGGAGAAATTGTGAGTGCAATTGACTCCCAAGTTGGATCTTGTTTGTTGAGAAGAATATGTTTTCATCCCTTCCAAAGAATAGAGCCAAAGTTCTACTTGATAACTGACTCTATAATACCTTCACTAGTCAAACACTAGAGGATTTAATCACCAAAGGAGGGTGGCTATTGGAAGGCCCAATGACTTTGAGAGAAGAAAAGACATTACATCTTATAGGTAATCTACATTTTTCTTTTTCTTTTTTATTACAAGTTCACCTAACTCATAATTAAAAAGAACCCACTTGTGGAATACTCACACAAAGACTCAAGCAACTGTCACTCACCTTGCACCATATTACATCTGTTTTGATATGCATATTTTTGCATTTGTTCAATTGTGTTTATTACCCTTTATCATCACTCTCACTTGATCACATAGACCACACCGTATAAGAACAGATAAATCTAAGGAAGTCTCTCAGATTGCAAGGAATTTCTCCTCTCCATAGAAGTGTTTCCACCTTTACTCCCCATGGTTCACAAGGGAGGCACTCTAGTCGAGGGAATTCCCAAACAATGCTTTTAGGCTCAGTTAGGTGAGGAATTTACTTGCTTAACTATCCCTTTTCTCCCCTCAGAGATCATACAAATTCCCTTGCTTCTTCCTCAGGTAGAAGATTCAACACTCCATCACCACCCCCTAGTGGGAATAATCCCCCTATAATATCCTCCAATAGGAGGAAAGAATCCCCTATATTCTCCTTATTTAGAAGAGAGGACACCACCATTATCGCCACCCTCACCTCCTAAAGGGAGCAACACACATAATATAATGGTGACACCAAGGCCTAACACAAATATTCCTTTTATGGAAAGATTGGATATTCCGGAGCTAGCTAAATTGATTAATGATCCCATCCTTCATGATCCGTCTTAGCCAGATATTCCCCCTAAGATTCCTTTAAATATTCCAAAATTTGAAGGGAATCAAGGAGATGATCCATAAAACCACATAATGTCATTTCACCTTTTGGTGTTCATTTAATAGCATCGTTGGTGACTCGGTTTGTCTTCACCTATTTCATACAAACCTTACAGGAATAATGGATAAATGGTATGTTAACATACCATCTATGACTTATACCAATTTGAGTCAATTGCCACTATTTTCCTCACATATTTTCAATTATCCATTCATCACGACCCTGGGCTTGAAATCCTCATGGAGTTTCGACAATCAACTTCCACCCATATCGCGGATCACATCCACGAATGGAATAGACATCAGACCTTGTTAAAATAGATATCCAACCCCAATTCCTATTGGAATGATTCCTAAAATCATTGCAACCCATGATGGAAAAATATGTTGCAACCTCCTTGCCTAAGATGGAAGAAGAGGCCATCATGAAGGCCCAACATTTTGACCTCATCTATGCACAATTTGGTTACCTGTATACTATTCTTCCAGATGCCCCTTGGTATCGTTCTCTGAACACAACCCCCTTGGGTACATCACACTCAGCTGATGGGATTATTGGGGCTATTTCCCACCAAGTAAATCCCCCCCAACCACCAATGTTTGTACCAATGAACATGGCACATCAATACCCACTAGCACCATCTGTTCTAGTGGTGCCTCCCATTGCACCAAAACCTCCATTTGGTTAGTTAGTTTGGGCCATATAGACCTACATAAACAAATGTTATCCAACCACCTCAAGTACTGCCACTACAAATGGTGCCTCTTTCTCCTACTTTGACATCGTATGGAGCACCTAATGCATATATTACCGCAAATGGATATAATCCATATTTTCCATTTTCTGGTCCTTTTGGTCCCTCCCACATGCCTCAAATAGGGATGAATCTAGTAAAACCTTCTCCCATGCAACAAAAACAAATATTTGAGTAGTTGAACATGGATAACCCCCCCGGTCCCTTGAATTAGGGGAAGAAGAAAGGAAAGAATAGGAAAAAGCAGCAGCGATATGGGGGAAATCCCCCTCCCCAGAACCAGAATATGGGTAGCCAAAACGAGGGGGAAAATAACCCCCCCAAGTAGGGTAATAATTCCAACCTTAGGACTAAATATAATTGCTCCATGTGTGGAGAGTATGGGCACTACATGCACCATTTCCCATTAATCCTCGAGTGCAAATAAATGCTTGAAGTAAAGAAGTTGGCCACAACCAACCCTCCCCAAGAATCAAATGCACCGCAACCCCAAACAATTGTGTTTCAACAACCCTTTTCCAATCAAGGGGTATTTACCCAACGACCATATCCATGTCCTGTGGGTGATGGCACCTTTCAAAATATTTACATGAACACAACTAAATTCAACCTTCAAATTCGTGCTAAAGGGTATGACATGTTTGAATATATGCAAGGAGATGATATTCCTACCACCTATGGTGGGACTTTGTAAATACCCCATTAAAATAGTGACCATATCCCAAGGGTCCCTAAAGCACCACTTAAAATGAAAACCTAAAATCCTCACATGATATCCTCCCACAACTACAGGATCATGGATGACTTGGCTTAATCACCTATTGGAATGTCAGCTTTAGAAGTTCTCCAGTATCATCCTTCCCAAAAGAATTCATTACTCAATGCGTTAGGCACCATTGACCTTTTTGACTCACGTCTCATGACCTACGATATTGACAAAGGTGAAATGTGACTACCCTCGTAAGTTGCATTCTAGATTCCTGTCACAATCATGAACATAATCATTCATGGATGCATATTCGATGAAGGAGCATCAAATTGTGCGATGTCCACTCATGTCTAAAAAAATTTGGGCTTCCTATATTTGGTCTCGTCATCTATCACCCTTTTTGCTTATGATGGGAGGCCATCCAAACGTTTAGGATTGTACCAGAATGTCCCCATTGATCTAGGGGGCAAGATGGTACTTTTAGATATTTAGGTAGTTGATGCACAACTCGACTACAACATCCTCCTAGGATGTAGTTATATGTACGCCATGAAGGTGATAGCTTCCTCGGTCTTCCGCATCATGATTTTCCCTCATAATGGGAAGATTGTCACCCTTGACCAATCGAACTACTATGACTCGCATACCAATACAAAACCAGATAACGTCCTACCCACCATAGGATTTACATTACCCACTTAGTATGTTGATATTGGACCAGGCGTTTACAAAGATTCCAATTTGCTGGGGGCATACTCAGACCCTCCACCTGATATCCCCATGTCTACAGATGGTATCATGTGTACTATCTTCACCTCTGAAGACAAGTAACAAGCCCCTTCCACTTTAACATCGGCACCTCCAAATAGCCATGACATTGATTAGACATTGAACCCATCAGTGTCACTAGTGTTTTAAATCCCTTTCTTGTATCCCCCCATAGGAGTTCAAGGAACACCAATAATGGAAAAAATTACACTACTAGGGCTCACTTTGGGAATAATAGGGTGGTATCTTACACCACCGTATCTTGAGATGGCTTCGAAGCCATTATCCCATTATGAGTTTATACTCGTTTCCATCACAGGCCCACCTCCGGGACCTATTACCAAAACAAAATCACCTGTGACTCAACCACCATCAGTAGTCGCTAAGCCTAGTGCCAGGGGCATAAAACAATCCAAGTTGAAATAACCAGTAGTACCAAGCACTACTCCTTCTCCTAGACTCACTCCAACATGCGCTTTATGCAGGAAACCAGGACATGCGATTAACCTGTGCCCTATCTTACCTGAGCTCGTGAATTTTCTCAACACCTCGGTTAGCGTAACCCATGCCCCAGACACTTCATAAGGAGGCATGCTCACCACATAATCCGGTCCCAATACCGAGATGAAGACCAAGTCAATTGTGCACTAACCATGTGTGCACAATATGTTCTCAATTTGGGCATTATACCCATTATTGTCTTGATCTTGCTTGATTTCAAGACGTGCTGGTGACCATTCACCTCAGATATTCTGTGACTGTAAAACCTCTTCTAGAAGCTTCCTCTATCAATATTGTTAATACATCAGTACCAACGTAGGGGGAATCACCACAAGAGGCCACAACACTCGTGTCCTCTCCATTAGAGATACCACCATCACTAGCACCACCGCTAGATGTGCCCACACCTCCGACATCTCCACCTATTGTACAAAACCATGGATGCTCATCATGTGGGAATCATTACCATATTATCCCAAGTACAAATGGAACTGTCATCACTGACCACACCACCCGACCTTTAATTCCTACTCATGAGCCAAATCACACACATAATACTCGGCCACATAGATCATGTGGACAATTAACACATTATTCCTTCCAGTTCCCCATCTTGCACACTGAGTGAGTTTTCCTCCCTGAGAAGATGAGGCTCGAAGACAATCTACCTATCCTAAGGGTATATCCCCCCGGTATACCTATTCTGGAAGTCCTCCTTTCACTTCCCGAGATCGGTGATCAAGGTGATGTTATGAACATGCCATTGTTAGTTGGATTACTTACAAGCGACGATAGATTGTCATTGACATCAAAGGAAGAACAATCACCCTTGATCATGGAGCATAACCACAATCTACCAAACAACCAACAGACACCAAAATCTCTCTAGTGGTATCCAAGGGAGATCCCATACTCTCCCCCCATAAGCCAACAAGATTGGGATGCCATTCGGTTGGATACTCAACCTACCACTTAGTTAGTGTCAACTAGAATATCCACACTAGATGCTTCTAGTGTCGTAAAAGTGATGCCATCATTCACATCCTACATTGTCGCTTTCATTTTAAATACAATGTAGTCTTCCATTTATACCTTCATTTTTTATCTCATGGATTGAAAATTGTTGGCACACGGGAAGAACCAAGGTTTAACATAAATCATACCAACAAAACCCCAGACATCGGTCCTTTCGGCATCACCTGCAAGCAGATGATGTATCACCCAAGGTATTAGAGGGGACTACAAGAACCAAGTTTCCGCAGTGCTGAAGGGAGGCAGATACACATTTAACATATATACTATTCATTCAGGTATTGCACATCATAACAACATTTAATCGTAATATAAATAATGATCCTCAGTGGAGAGATCGAAACGTTGACTCTATCTTCTACATCATAAAGTATACTCCAATTTTAGCTAACAACATGTCTTCCTGCGAATTCTCAACTCATACCAGAAATAACATTTCCGACAGTATCATAATGTATTCACCATAAGTGTGACAAATGAAAGCATTCATCACATTTAACACAAGTATAGAGTACTGCAGCCAGAGTTCCACATTCTCATTATCAATAGGACAACCTTACATAGCTTGCGTGCACATCAATACTCAGTTAAGTATTCAACTACCCAGCATTACATAGTAACATAATGATAATACAGTAATTTCTATATGCAAACAAAATCTAGATAGCTCTTTAACCTTATATTTCCTACATATTTACACATCAAAACATGGGCATATCCCATTACAAAGTGGACACAACTCCTAACTAACTTCCACCTTTTGTGTGGTTTTGGTCCAAATATTGAGTTGACACATGGTCCATTTTTGGTGCATGACTTCCAAGAGAGGTCCAAAACCCACTCCAGCAAGCCCCTAAAACTCACTTGTTTCTCGTCTCAAGAAACCTCAGCTATTGCATGGACAAATTTGACTAAAATTATTCAGTGCAGTAGCCTGTGTGATACTGTTCTCATTATCAATAGGACAACCTTACATAGCTTGCGCGCACATCAATACTCAGTTCAGTATTCAACTACCCAGCATTACATAGTAACATAATGATAATACAGTAATTTCTATATGCAAACAAAATCTAGATAGCTCTTTAACCTTATATTTCCTACATATTTACACATCAAAACATGGGAATATCCCATTACAAAGTGGACACAACTCCTAACTAACTTCCACCTTTTGTGTGGTTTTGGTCCAAATATTGAGTTGACACATGGTCCATTTTTGGTGCATGACTTCCAAGAGAGGTCCAAAACCCACTCCAGCAAGCCCCTAAAACTCACTTGTTTCTTGTCTCAAGAAACCTCAGCTATTGCATGGAAAAATTTGACTAAAATTATTCAGTGCAGTAGCCTGTGTGCTACTGCATAACACCTTTCAAGCTAGAGTTGTTACTCCTTGAGAATTGTTTCGAACCTCGGCTTGAGCAGAGTTCCAACCATCACTTGGATTGACAAAATTTTTTGTCTGAAATCTTAGACGCACCTCAAAATCCTGGATATTTGCCTTCAAATTATCAATCACATCCGAGCTTGCGACCTTCAGGACTCCCATTTTGTCAATACACTGGTTAGTATTAATCTGGTTACTCTAGTTTCTCCTTCCTGAAGCAACCCTTATTGCTTGTTAGGATTATCTCTATACTGTAACTCCTTCTAGTAGGGATGGGAATTTATGCAATGGATATTCTCTAGCTCTTGCTTTATTGTGACTATGCTTTGTATATTGTTTTCCTATCTTTTCGACTTGGCACCTCTGCTCTTCCCCTCAATTATACATCTCTGTATTCTATGCCCAAAATTGTATCATCTACTCTCCAAAACTAACAAAAAGAAACTTAACTATTTTGGTTTACCTTCCGCTACCTTCTATATAGATTATCTTGGTGTGCTTTACCTTATCTCACCATGATTTCCTTATGTTGTCAATCCAGACTTTGGGATTTGATGTTGATTCGTCGTCCTTTCAAAACTTCGACCAATGATTTTTCTCATGATGGCCACACATGTCTTATAGCACACATCACTTAAATCATGCCGTGCACCACTTCTACTGTCTCCATCAACTTTTTAAGTGTGTCCTTTGCCTTCATGACTTGCTCCTTTGCTTGAATGTTTTGTTGTATGATGCCTTCCACTATCTGTGCATGGAGAAATTTTTGCAATTGTTGCTCCATTTCAATTATTGTTTTCTTTATAATTTATTGGACTACAACAAGGTCCTGCATCATTTTGTATGCTTCCTCTTGCATTAACTCCAAATTTTGCATGATGCTTTGCTATCCTTCCCTTAGCTGGATAATCTCTCACTACTGCCTCCTACTTTCACCCATTGCAGCTACTTTCTCTATTGCTGGCAGAGTGTTCATTTTCTCCTTTATTTTCCATTCATTCTCTTGCACATCCCGTATCTTATTCTCTATTGTTTGCAACTCTGTGTCCTCCAACAATTGATTCTAGACTTGCATACTTTCTTTGCACAACTTTGTGCACTTCTCTTGCAAGGTCTTGATATTTTCTATTGTGGAAGTTGCACTGATTCTCTGCTCCCTTTCCTGCCTTTGTTTTGGTGGTGTACCTGATATTGTCCTTACTTCTAAGTCCACAATCTTTGTTTGGAAACCTTTAATTGATTCTCCTATATTTAAGGACTTTTGTTCAACTGATATATCTACCTCCATGTCATGTCCCAAATTTGGCATTGGGTCACAATGGCCTAAGCAAATTGGCCATATTCATTAGAGTTTGTCAAATTGATGCTAAAGGTCAAATAATTGCCAAGGAGGAAAATTACTAGTTTCCTAGGTTTGGGGTGGAAGCTTTGGGATTTGGAATAATGGGGATAATAAATGATGTTGGAAGATTAGGATGGCATAAATATTTAATAAAGGAGATAAATAAATATATACAAGTGAAAATCAAAGTTGCATTTGATCATGAAGACACATGGAAGAAGTGGGACCCACACAAGCTAGAATTTATGTGCCACATGGCATCCTCTTCTTGCAATTTCGAATCCATGGGAAGCCTAATGTTCTTGGGATGAGTTATAAGGTCAATAATAATTGGAATGAGTCAATTCGAAATATAGAGGAAGAGTAACTCCCATGCAAGAGGAAGAGTCAATTTGGAGCTAGTGAGACACTTGGGCTAGATTCCCTAGCTTTATGACAACAATGATGAAGATGCTATGACACCTATGACACAAATCAGACCTGAAGGATGAAATATGACATATATGACATATCATGGTTAAAAATATACTCCAAGAGGGTGTTAAATGGTGTTAGGGCAGCTAATATGCTTCCACATGTGATTTGGTGGAAGTGGGAGACTAGGAATTGTTGTACAAGTGGTGTTCTTTGGAATCTCTTCCCAACTTGAGTTGGCATGAGTCTCTTGGAAGGAATTCGACCCATGGAGGACATTAGAAATTTATAAATTTCAATAAAAAATAATGAAACCAGATTTTGATCATTTGTAGAATTTGCAATTGCATTTGTGTAGAGGGAGAGCTAGTGGATGACTAGTTTCTTGCCTTAGCCAATTTCGAGGGTGAAAGATTCCCATCCAAGTTGGTAATTGGAAAGGAAATTCAGACATTTCATTTGGAGATTTAATGGATTATTTATTGTTAGGTGTAAGCTATAGGGAAGCTCATGGTTTCTTCTATTGCAGCACATTCTCTCAACCATTTCCAGTTTTGATGGCATATTCTTTATCCTTGAGGGAGGGCGTTTTTGGTGAGCTATTGTACTCTTTGGGTGAGCTTCTCCTGCACCATTTATTTTTTAATATGAATTAAATACTATATTCTTCATATCCATAAAGTTTTAGGGAGAAATTCCAAGTAGAAATGTATAAATCTCATTTTTAATGAAAGAACAGTGCCATTTCCCCACTACCTTGATGTATGCCAATGTATTGATGTAGATTTCGAATGGAAGAATGTTTCTATGATATATTTATGATTTATGGACTTCCATTGATTATTTTTACAAGTTTCATGTTCATCACTTAAGCATTTGAATCCACCTTGCTCAGTTTATTTGCATTTGGAAGAGATTTGGTGCCATTTCCCCAAGGGTCGAACTAGTGATTTTTGTTGTTGTTTGGGAGAGGTTTGGAACAGACTTAATAACTAATGAATGGTGCATTTGGTACCTTAATAAAATCCTTGAGACATCCCCTACCTCTTTTCATAATTTTGTGTGGGTTTGGAGGCATTTGGGAAGCCATTTTCAGCACTTACCCCAGGGGGATTTGAACCCCAAATTACTAGTAAAATTGCATACTTGGTCCAGAATCTTAAGAGAGTTTTCAGAGGTATTTTGGTGGCCATATCTCATCCATGAACATCATATTCAAGTCCTAATATCATTGATACACCTTCCTTGAATATTTGAAGGCATTTGGAGTCAATTTGAGACCTAGAGACCAATACTAGTCAAAGGGAAATTACTAGTAAAGTTCCTTACATTGGCCAGAATGAAAGAGGATTTTCAGAAGTAATTTTAAGGTCCAAAAGCATCCCTGAAACACATATTTATGTTCTAACATCATCCATATACCTTCTCAGAATATTTGGGAGCAATTGGAGCAATTTGGGGACCTAGAGCTCAAAACTAGTCAAAGGTCTAACTAGGGAAAAAAGTGAAAAATGGTCTCTTTAATAAAATTCCTAACAAGGGACATTACAGTGGTATCAGAGCATGATATTGGCACCTGATGTGGTCTGATATTCATGAGGACAAGAATCTAGGTACCACCATCAGATATTGAAACCAAAAGTGCTTTTGTTGAAGAGGGAAAAAAAGTAGGAGAAGAAGAGCAATTTTTTTGAGGAAACTATGAATAGGGATGAAAAGGGAACCTCACATGCTGGTGAGGAGCATATAAAAATTATGAAAAAAATCGTTGAATATATGACCAAGAAACTTAAGGAAGGATTTGAATTGTTGTCTATCGAACTTGCAAGAAAAATTATTGATTTTAAAAAAACCAAGGGGAAAAATGCATCAATTTGCTTGAAGGAGAAAAAGGAGGAGACCCATGAACCACCTAGTTATGAAATAGGTGAAGTGGAAGAAGTAGTACATGAAGAGGATCGAAAGTCACTCCCAAGTGACTCTAAAATAGTTGAAGAGACATCACATGAGCATGAAGAATATTCTATTGAAAATATTGAAGATCATTTAGATATCCAAACACTTGATGTGGTGGAAGAGGAACTTGAATTGTCTCTTGATGAAGGTTATGCAATTTTTAAAGAAGAGCAAGATTAATCTACATTGGAACCAATCTATGAAAAAGGTTTCACACCTTTGAAGGAGCTGCATGATACTACCCATATGGATCCTTCCCATGATGAAACTTCTGCACTTTTTGATCATTTGGGTGAGTTAATTCATTCTCCTACATCTTACAATTCCATGTTTTGCAGCATTAGTCTCAATGAAGTATGGGTGAAAGGTTTTTTTTTATGGTGCCACATGAGGAGCATGGAACTCCTAGATTTAGTTTTTATGACGACATGGTTGCAGCACATTCTTATTCACATTTGCAGCAGCATCCTTTGTTACTTTATGACGATGCACATCTACATGGATGCATCTATGATATGCATTCGAGTCACTTGAAGACTCATGGTTTTTCTCACTCAACACTTGGTTATTTTGATGTTGGAGGAACTTCATCCAAAACCAGGGTGAATAGATTTATGCTTGAAGAATATTTTTGTTGGAAGCCACATACTTTGTTATATCTTTATGATTCTCACATTAATGGATGTATGGGTGAGACTTCTTTGAGTCCTTTGAAGTCCTTGTTTTTTCTGCTCATTATTCAGTTCAGATTTTAGTGGAGATTCTTCATTCACTTCTTGGATGAAAGAATACATGGATGAATATTTTGATGCATATCACATCCTTTTGGAGCAGCATTATTGTACATGGTATCCTCACCTATGTCATGGGAGCATATTTGATTGGACACTTGAAGATTGTATGCACATGGAAAATGGTGGTCTACTTGCTTGGAGGTATAAGCACTTTCATGACTCTTTGATGAAGCATCTCCTTGATGTACATTTTCATTATGTTGTTATGTACTTTGATGATATATATTTTGTAATGATGATGTTTGTAAGAATGCATACAAGAAAATTGTATCCAGGAATCCTCTTATCTGATGGTATGGGTTGGAGAGCACTCTTGATTGTTGGGGTGCAATACAAGCAATGGGACCCTGGTATAATTTTTGTCTCATTGGTTTCATATTTTGGGGGAAACAAGCAGTATGGGAGATGGATTTCCCACTTAATAAAGTAATTTTTATCAGATTAGTGCAGCATCAAGCAAGGTGGTTCCTCTCTAAAATCTTCATGGAAACTCAAAGATTCAAGGTTGGGCAATTCAATGACAACTTCAAAGAATTCTACAGAAAGCAGGTTCTTCCACACCCATGTTTGAAATTGCTTGAGGAAAAGAAATATTGGGAAGTGAGGATTTTTCATGTCCCAAATTTGGCATTGGGTCACAATGACCTATGCAAATTGGCCATATTCATTAGAGTTTGTCAAATTGATGCTAAAGGTCAAATAATTGCCAAGGAGGAAAATTACTAGTTTCCTAGGTTTGGGGTGGAAGCTTTGGGATTTGGAATAATGGGGATAATAAATGATGTTGGAACATTAGGATGGAATAAATATTTAATAAAGGAGATAAATAAATATATTCAAGTGAAAATCAAAGTGACATTTGTTCATAAAGACACATGGAGGAAGTGGGACCCACACAAGCTAGAATTTATGTGCCACATGGCATCCTCTTCTTGCAATTTCGAATCCATGGGAAGCCTAATGTTCTTGGGATGAGTTATAAGGTCAATAATACTTCACATGAGTCAATGAGGTCGAAATATAGAGGAAGAGTAACTCCCATGGAAGAGGAAGAGGCAATTTGGAGCTAGTGAGACACTTGGGCTAGATTCCCTAGCTCTATGACAACAATGATGAAGATGCTATGACACCTATGACACAAATCAGACCTGAAGGCTGACATATGACATATATGACATTTCAGGGCTAAAAATAGACTCCAAGAGGGCGCTCAAGGGTGTTAGTGCAGCTAGTATGCTTCCACATGTGTTTTGGTGGAAGTGGGAGACTAGGAATTATTGTACAAGTGGCGTTCTTTGGAATCTTTTCCCAACTTGAGTTGGCATGAGTCTCTTGGAAGGAATTAGACCCATGGAGGAAATTAGAACTTTATAAATTTCAATAAAAAAGAATGAAACCAGCTTTTGATCATTTGTATAATTTGCAATTGCATTTGTGTAGAGGGAGAGCTAGTGGATAATTAGTTTCTTGCCTTAGCCAATTTCGAGGGTGAACGATTCCCATTCAAGTTGGTAATTGGAAAGGACATTCAGACCTTTAATTTGGATCTGTAATGGAGTCTTTATTTGCAGGTGTAAGATATAGGTAAGCTCATGGTTTCTTCTATTGCATCACATTCTCTCAACCATTTCCAGTTTTGATGGCATATTCTTGATCCTTGAGGGAGGGCATTTTTGGTGAGATATTGTAATCTTTGGGGGAGATTCTCATGACCCATTTATTTTGTAATATGAATTAAATACTCTTTTATTCATCTCCAAAAATTTTCAGGTCGAAATTCCAAGTAGAAATGTATAAATCTCATTTTTAATGAAAGAACAGTTCCATTTCCCCACTACCTTGATGTATGCCAATGTATTGATGATGATTTCGAATGGAATAATGTTTATATGATATATTTATGATGTATGGATTGAAATGTATTATTTTTACAAGTTTCATGTTCAACACTTAAGAATTTGAAGCCACCTTGCTCAGTTTATTTGCATTTGGAAGAGATTTGGTGCCATTTCCCCAAGGGTCGAACTAGTGATTTTTGCCGTTGTTTGGGAGAGGTTTGGAACAAAATTAATAAAAAAATAATGGTGAATTTGGGACCTTAATAAAATAATTGATACATCCCCTACCTCTTTTCATAAATTTGAGTGGGTTTGGAGGCATTTGGGAAGCCATTTTCAACACTTACTCCAGGGGGATTTGAACCCCAAATTACTAGTAAAATTGCATACTTGGTCCAGAATATTAAGAGAGTTTTTAGAGGTATTTTGGTGGCCATATATAATCCCTTAAAATCATATTAAATTTCTAATATAATTCATACACTTTCCTTGAATATTTGAAGGCATTTGGAGTCAATGTGAGACCTAGAGACCAATACTAGTCAAAGGGAAATTACTAGTAAAGTTCCCTACATTGGCCAGAGTTGAAAGAGGATTTGCAAAATTATTTTAAAGGTCCAAACTCATCCCTGAAACACATATTTATGTTCTAACATCATCCATATACCTTCTCAGAATATTTGGGAGCAACTGGAGCAATTTGGGGACCTAGAGCTCAAAACTAGTCAAAGGTCTAACTAGCGGAAAAATTGAAAAATGGTCTCTTTAAGAAAATTCATAAAAAGGGAAATTACACTCCAGTTGATATTCTGGAATTGTGTTTTATAGTATTTCTAGTTCCTACTGCAACCTTTTATTTTCCCAAACCGCCTCTTCTTTTCTCTTTTGTGCTTCTTCTTTCTCCTTCTCTACTTCTTGCCGCTCCTTGTGCAAATTTTCATTTTCCTACTACAGTGTCATCTTTGCTATCATCCTATTGATTTTATCAACTAACATTGTGGATGCACACAATTGAATATCCCTTCTACTCTTGTCTGCAATGTGTATGGCACTTCCTCTGGTATTTCAAACAAAATCAAATTAAATGAGCTTAGTATCACTGCACTTTCTCGTAGTTCTGGTGTAGGGAACTAAAGGGATCCCATCACTATATTCACCATTATTTTCTCTTTTAATGTGAGTGGAGATTGAGGGACCATCTACCTTGGTTATGTATTCCCTATGCATTCTTCTCTCTCTCTCCTAGATGTAACTTTTGTTGCTTCCAATTCTTGTTGCAATGTAGTTAAATGCTCCTACATGTTTGTCTTCATCTCCTCTTGCTTCTTCGACACTTCTTCCCATGCTTCTTCTTCCACTTCACTAACTTGTTCTCCTTATTTTTCCAAGTAATCTTCAATGAGCAAGTGGAAAACTAGTTCTCTTGCTTCCTTCCTCTTATTCCTTTATGTGGAGGTTCCTGCCTTGGTCTGATCCTTCCTCTTTTCTCCAACCTTTGGTGGATTTTCTTGCACAGTTTCACCTTCGCCATTATCTTGTTTTGGTTCACTATCTTGCTGGGCGTATTCTCCACTATATTTCTCTTCACTCAGTTCTTGGTCCAAGTTCTTGCCCTGCACTTCATCTTTCTTTCACTGCTCTTCCTCTATGAGTGGAACTTTTCACTCAGCGTCCCAATCACTTACAATTATGCCGAAATCTTGCCCTGTTAGCCTAAACAATGTCGGTAAATATTTATTCTTCGGATCCCACCTTGCTTGAATGTACATGTGATGCATCTCATCCCTGAAGCGTGCAATTCCTTATACATTTCCACTACCTACGGCTTCATGCACGACATTGTCTTGATAATGTAACAAATAGTGTCGCTATAGACAAAGAATAACACATTATTTTCAATCTACCCTCTCTTATTCTTTGTAAACAACAAATTAGCATATTTAGCCGCTAAACATGGTTTATGACTAATCTACAAGAATTGTGAACCCTCTAATTCCCTCCATGCAACTAATGAAACCTGTATCAACAACTAGGCATAGTGAAATGGTTGCAATTTTTCTTGTGCCTCCCTACAATCTTTTGAAAATTCATGCACTAAGAATGTCGACCAGTTCATTTGTATGCCTTTTGTGCACTTCTATGTTGTCGGTATAAATCCCGCAGAAACCTGATCCTTGCAACTCTTTTTGACCAACTTGCAAGCCAATAATTGTGTTGCGAATCTTACTGCATCATCCTTAATATTTGCCACATATAACCCTCATTGTGCTCCAGGGTAATTTTTAAGGGCGGAATTTCGCCAATTGGCTATTTTTTTGGGTTTTTTTCAAAAAATAAATTCGCTATTTGATCATTTTTAGTCTCTAATATCGCCTATATTTACATAAAATGTGTTTTTCAATCATAATATTTGCCAAAAATTACACATTTCAGTAGTAAATTGTATGTTTCATATTTAATATTCGCCGACGTATCTATATACATGTTTTTTTCAATAAAAAATAATCGCCTATGATACTATACTTAAGTATAATATTAAAATCCTTAAAAAATACCCTGTTGTGCTCTATGTGTATCATACTAATCCTTCATATTTACGGCTAGTGCTTTGTCCTGCTTCTTGTTTTTTATCAACTATGTTGGATCCTCCCCTACTGTCAGCAGTATTTTTATCTCTACAATCAACTTGTTTTCAATTGATATAATTGTATCCAACCATAGGAATACTCCATGTACACATCTTAGCAGCAACTGAACATAGTTATTCACTTCCAGAATTTTACAAAAATGTGGGATCTCCAACAAATTCAGAACGCTTGTCCATTGCAACCTCATTTCCCACTACTGTAGTTTTCTTAATTTATCTTTGGAAATTTCCCCGTAATGGTGATGTCATGGTCTGCACACTTCAATTTTTTTATAACTCCAAACAAGGTTCCCCCGACTGGTACACCATCTAGAATTTCTGGTGTATCCACAAGGTATTTTTCCTACTTCTACAAATCTATTGGATTTGCATCCATTTACCTTGAAGCTATGTAGATCCTCTAGTAATCTATTTATATGGAGGTTGGTGGCCCCTTCCCTTCTCTTGAACTTGATGTTGATGCACCAGCTACTAACCCTGACACTCTTGTTACTGGTACCTCCTCCTCTATTATAACAGATTAATTCTTTGTTCTCACCTCCCTTCAGCACTGTGGAAACTTGGTCTGTCCTCACCCCATGGAAGACAGGAATCCTCAAGGTAGGATCTATCCCTGCCATTGTATTATGTGCATTATTGTTACTAGGTGTTGCAGGTTGTGTTTGACCAACCGACTTACTTCCGCTACTTTGACTGCTATTACTATTGTTACTAACTAGAAATAAAAGATTCGAAATTCTTACCTCAGGTGTTGGGGATGTGCACGAGGTCGTGGGTTTGATGCAGATCCTAGTCTGAACATGACTACCTCCTTTAGACAAATCAAGTTGTTTCCTTCTTCTTTCTGTGAGTATGAGAATCCCTTGAAATGGATTCCTGCGCAGAAATATCTTTCTTGACACTTATTGCGCTGCTTCTCTATCAAAACCATATTCCTCTTCTTGATGTCTTTCTGAAATATTTTCCCTCCATGCAGTAATCCCATCTCTTCTACTGTAGCATCTTCTTCTTTTCTCAGCATCCTCAACTCATCCTTTATTCATTCATTCCCACCTTCATTCACCTAGATCGTTCCCTAGTCAGCCCCTAGTTCCCAACTACACGCATAAGTGATTAATTGCTAGGATGATCTGAATCCAATATCAACATTCCCTTTTCACACAACAACATCTTAATATGCGTTGAACCCTAAAGAACTCCCTCTCGATGATGTTGTAAGACTGAATATAATCCACGACAAAATCTACAACATACCCATTCAAAATACTATCCATATAATAGTCAACTATGTGTGAGATAGGATTACTTACAATGTTAACTAGTTGGTTCTCTTGAGTGCTTTGTAGTGTCCCTTTTTAATAAATTTGGAAAAATTGGAAAAATTGCATTTTTTGGCCAATTCGACCCTTAGATTAGTTATGACTCCAATGCTTCCAAATGGCTTCAAAATGGTTCCAAATAGGGTTTGAAGGTATTTGAAAGGTATGAAGACATAAAAATGAGGTTGATAGATGTCTGGAAACTCTCAAAATACTTCTGCAACATTCATTTAACTTCAAGAGAAATTGGGGAATTTTACTAGCAATTTCTAGGTTCAAAACCCCAAGGGTAGAGGTCACTAATGGATTCCCAAATGCAGTACGACCCTCACAAATTTAAGAACAAAGACATGTATTAGTTAAAGGAATTCAATGGGAACCCAAATTCATCATTATTCAGTTTCTAAAGGCTGTTGCAACACCCATAAAGCAAAGGCTTGTGGATTCGTCTTCACATTGGGGGAAATGATAGGAAACTTCACCACTTGCTATGAAATTTGAGATTTATGTTCCGAAGAATTATGTAATGTATATGAAACATATTAAGGAAATTAATTACTCTCCATACATCATAAAAATCAAATATATTAACTGATACAAATCGAAATAAAGCAACTTCAATCTCTCACAACACGATATAGGGAAAATGGCACCATTTATGCATTGTTTGGTATTTTTACATAGTTTCACTTGGTATTTAGACCTGATATTATTCTGAGCATAAAAAATAGAGTATATATATCACATTTCAAATAAATGGTGTATCTTGGACTCTCACAAAGAGATCATCATCTCACCAAGTGCGCCCTTCCTCCAAGAGCCAAAATATGCAGATAAAAGTGAGAGAGAGATGGGAACAAGTTGAAGAAGAAAGAATCATGAGTTGCCCTATAGATTCAAACTGCAACAAATAAATCCATTGTAGCTCCAAATGAAAGGTCTGATTGTCCTCTCCAATTTCCAATTAGGATGGGAATCTTTCACCCTCGAACTTTGATACTAGGGCAAGTAGAATAGCACTCTACTAGCTTGGACAAGCTATGATCTCCAATATGAAAAATGAGAAATGATCAAAAGCCCTTTTCCTTATTTGTTCTTATATTTTATAAACTTCTCAAGTCCTCCATGGGTCGAATTCCTTCCAAAATCCTCATGCCAACTCAAGTTGGGAAGAGATTCCAATGTGTGCCACTTGTCCGACAATTCCTAGTCTCCATCTTCCCTCAATTCGAATGGGGAAGCTTCTTGGATTCCATAAATCCCTTGTGCGCCATCTTGGAGGCTATTTTTAGCCCTGACATGTCATCTATGCCATATGTCAGCAATCAGGTCTGAAATTTGTCATAGTTGTCATAGAATCTTCATCATTGTTGTCAAATGAGTTAGGGAATCTAGCTCCAAGTGTCACAATTCTTCTAATATGCCTCTTCCTCTTCCATGGGAGTTATTATTCCACTCCAGTTCGACCTTACATGAATCATGCCATGAATAATACCTATTAAACTCCCCCAAGTATGTTACTCTTCATCTTGAACTCGAATTGGTGAGAGAATCATGCCAAGTGTAGTGAGGAATCTTGCCACATGTGGGTCCCACAACCTCTTATGTGCCCTCATGATC
The DNA here is from genome assembly GCA_027924585.1 of Larix kaempferi. Classification (NCBI taxonomy): domain Eukaryota; kingdom Viridiplantae; phylum Streptophyta; class Pinopsida; order Pinales; family Pinaceae; genus Larix; species Larix kaempferi. The sequence goes on from BSBM01000893.1 coordinate 12,993,059, forward strand.
CAATGCCACCTTATTTTATTTGTATTATTATTTAATTGACCCATTTAATGTGAATTTGTAAGTCTAAGGTCATTTTTGGTCTTGTATCTCTTTTACTCCAACTTTTAATGCTTCCACCCCCAACCTAGGGAACTGGTAATTTTCCTCCATGATAGTTCATTTGGATGGGAATATACAAACTTTGAATTGGGAATTTTTTCTTGATGTGACCCACCTTGTCCATTTGGATCTAATTTTGCATTATTACCAACTTGGACATCATGCTTGGCAATTATTTGACCCTTAGCAACAATTTGACAAACTATCATGACTATGGCTAAGGGGATTAGGCCATTGTGACCTAATACAAATTTTTGGGACATGACAAATCCTCCCTTCCCAATATTTCTTGTCCTCGAGAAATTTCAAACATGGATGTTGAAGAACCTGCTTTCTTTCCAAAACTTTGCTTCTAAAACTCTGACTAGTGGCACTCATGCACTACGATTGTGTGTTTACAAAAGCAAGGAGATGTGGATTTTCTTTTTCATATTGATATCCCTTGTGACATCACCACTAAACACCAAAATATTAATTAAATCCATCAAAAAAAAGTTTGCACAATTACTCTTTTACCTCTTTCATATTTTGGAAACCCCTTTCTGTATAATTCTTTGAAGTTGCCACTGAGTTTCTCAACTTTGAGTCTTCAAGATTCTATGCAAATTTTAGAGAGGAACCACCATGCTTGCTACTGCACTAATATGATTAAAATCACTTTATTAAGTTGGGCTCAATCTACCATACTACTTGTGTCCCCAAAAAATTGAAACCAATGAGACTATAATTTATCCCAGGGTCCCATTGCTTGTATTGCACTCCAACAATTAGGAGTGCTCTCCAACACATACCATAAGGCAAGAGAATTCCCGGATCCCATTTTATTGTATGCATTCTTCCAAACATCATGGGTACCAAAGATATATCATCAAAGTACAAAACAACATAATAAAAACGTACATCAAGGAGGTGCCTCATCAAAGAATCATGAAAGTGCTTATACCTCCAAGTAAGTAGACCACCATTTGCCAAGTGCATACAAGCTTCAAGTGACCAATCAAATCTGCTCCAATGACATAGGTGAGGATCCCATGTCCTATAATGCTTCTCCAAAAGGATGTAAGATGCATCAAAATAATCATCCATGTGTTCTTTCATCCAACAAGTGAACAAATAATCTCCATTAAAATCTGAACCAAGTAGGGAACAAAGAAAACAATGAGCCTTCAAGGGCCTCACAGAAGTACCATTTGTGCATCCCTGAATATGTGTATCATCAAGAAATAACAAAGGATGTTGCTTCCAATAATAATTTTCTCCAATTATATATCTCTTCACCCAAGTATTGGATGAAGTTCCTCCAACATCAATTGAACTAAGCAAGGAGCAAGGAAAATCATGAGTCTTCAAGTGGATCAGGTGAACATCATAATTGCATCCATGTATATGTGCATAATCAATAAATAACAAAGGATGTTGCTTCCAATAAGAATTTTCTCCCATCATATATATCTTCAACCAAGTATTTGATGAAGTTCCTCCAACATCAATTGAGCTAAACAAGGAGTAAGGAAAATCACGAGTCTTCGAGTGACTCAAGTGAACATCATAGGTGCATCCATGTAAATATGCATCATCATAAGGTAACAAATGATGCTTCTGCAAATTTAAATAATAAGGTTCTATAATCATGTCATCATTTAGAGGAGAGATAGGAGTTTCATACTCCTCATGTGGCACCATCAAAAATAAAATTTTCACCCATACTTCATTAGGATGAATGCTGTAAAATATGGAAGTGTAGGATGTAGTAGAATGAACCAACTCACCCAAATGATCAGAAAGTGCAGAAGTGTCATCATGTGAAGGCTCCATAAGGGTAGGATCATGCACCTCCCTCAAAAGGGAAAAAATTTCCTTATAGGTTGGTTCCAAGGTAGTGGAATCATACACTTCTTCAAAAATTGTGTCACCATTTCCAAGAGGCAACTCAAGTTCCTCTTCCATCACAACAAGTGCTTGGCTCTTATAAATCTCATCTTCAAACACATCAAGCACCTGCAATTTTCCATGTTTCTCATGATCCATCATTTCATGAGAATACTCCAAGCAATCTACCATTTGACAATCTGAAACATAAGAGGAAGAACAAGTATCTTGCAACCTATCAAGAAGTTGCTCATTTTTCATTTTGAGCGTATGGATATCTTCATTATTATTCAAGTATGCTCCATGTAACCATTCATTAAGCTCAACCAAATTGTTTCTATCAAAAATGAAAGACATGAAATTACCTTCAATGTTTCACATTTCTCTTTGAATCTTCTCCATGTCTTCAAGGAAGGATGAATCCTTCAATGAAGAAACTCTCCAACAAGAATTTGACACCAATGCTTGAGTGTCACGGAGTATGATAATGGTCTCTTGGATCTTCTGTTCATTCATCTCTTGGATCTTCTGTTCATTCATGGATCTTCTGTTCATTCAAGAAAATGAAGCTCTTGCAAATGAACTTCCTCATCTTCTTCCTTCTTACTTGGACCAAATTCATGAAGCTCAAGTGGTGATGGGGAAGTTGATCTTCTTTCTTCTTCAACTGCTACAAGGCCTTCATTTTCATGCTTAATGGAATTTTGGCTTGCATCAACAATTTCAAAAGTGATCTCTATGTCACCAATATAGAGGTGTGAGCACCCATCAGTCGTTACTCCTTCATAGTTCAAGCATCCATCAGTAGATGCTATTTGATTCATGTACAAGGTAGAATGTGTCTCGAAATGATATTCAATATTTTCAATAGAGTTGTCTTCATAATCATGTAATGTCTCTTCATATTTTTCAGAGTCATTTGGGAGTGACTTTCGATCCTCTTCATGTAAGGCTTCTTCTACGTTTAAGGAAGCTTCACATTTGGTCCTCCTTTATACTCCTTTCCTTTGATTGGTACTTTGTTTGTGCTCCTCCAAGCAAGATGAATCATATTTCCCCTTAGTTGCCTTAGGATCAATATATTTGGAGCCTCTATTTGAAGAAAATCCAAAAATTCTCTTCAAGTAGGAAACACTTGCACCCAATGAAGCTTTGGATATTTCACTGCTCTTTTCACTCAATCATATGTGATTTTCTCTCCAAGGTATTTTGCAAGAAGGGCATGGAAATTTCTTCACTAACTCCACATATTCATTTTTGGTCCTATTTTCAAAGACCCAATCAACAAAGTATTCAAAAGGAATGGACTTTTGTGTACCTCCCTTATATAGATCAAGATATGCTTGATATTGTTGGGGCAAGGTTTTACATGTTGCTCTCAATCTTTGTAATTCATTCATGGAATTATCCTTTGGTAGTGTGACACACTCATATTCATCAGATTCAAGGTCATAAGAATAACCCTCATTCCTTATGAAATTGTAAGAAGTGTTGAAAGAAGACACCTCTTCCTCAAACCATTCACATTCTGCTTCATATTGCTCACAATCATATTCATATTGCTCATAAGAATTGTACTCATAGGAGTCATGATAATAGTAAGACATGGCTGAAAATTATTTTTCAATGTGTGATATTAATTCATAGGTGTGAGGACCATGCTCTGATACCACTTGTAGTGTCCCTTTTTAATAAATTTGGAAAAATTGGAAAAATTGCAATTTGTGGCCAATTCGACCCTTAGACTAGTTATGACTCCAATGCTTCCAAATGGATCCAAATGCTTCCAAATTGGGTCTGCAGGTATTTGAAAGGTATTAAGACATAAAAATTAGGCTGATAGATTTATGGAAACTCTCAAAAGACTTCTGCAACATTCATATAAATTCAGGAGAAATTGGGGAATTTTACTAGCAATTTCGAGGTTCAAACCCCTAAGGGTAGAGGTCACTAATGGCTTCCCAAATGCAGTATGAACCTACAAAATTTCAGAATAGATAAATGGATTAGTTAAAGGAATTCAATGGGAACCAAAATGAATCATTATTCAGTTTCTAAAGGCTTCTGCAACTCCCATAAATCAGAGGTTTGTGGATATGTCTTCACATAGGGGGAAATGATAGGAAACTTCACCACTTGCTATGAATTTCGAGATTTATGTTCCAAAGACTTATGTAATGTATATGAAATTTATTCAACACATTAATTAATCTATATACATCATAAAAATCATAGATATGAACTGATACAAATTGAAATAATGATACTTCAAGCTCTCACAACAAGATATAAGGAAAATGGCACCATTTATGCATTGTTTGGTATTTTTACATAGTTTCACTTGGTATTTCGAACTGAGGGTATTATGAGAATAAAATAAAGATTATATATATATCATATTATAAATAAATAGTGTATCTTGTACTCTCACAAAGAGATCAACATCTCACCAAGTGCGCCCTTCCTCCAAGAGCCAAAATATGCAGAGAAATGTGAGATAGAGATGGGAACAAGTTGAAGAAGAAAGAATCACGAGATTCCCTGTAGATTCAACATGAAACAAATAAATCCATTGTATCTCCAAATGAAATTTCTGAATGGCCTCTCCAATTTACAATTAGAATGAGAATCTTTCACCCTCGAAATTGGTACTAAGGCAAGTAGAACATCACTCTACCAGCTTGGACAAGCTATGCTCTCGGATATGCAAAATGATAAAAAGATCCTTTCCTTATTTGTTCTGGTCTTTTATAAAATTCTCAAGTCCTCCATGGGTTGAATTCCTTCCAAAATCCTCATGCCAACTCAAGTTGGGAAGAGATTCCAATATGTGCCACTTGTCCAACAATTCCTAGCCTCCATCTTCCCTCAATTCGAATGGGGAAGATTCTTGGCTTCCATAACTCCCTTGTGCGCCATATTGGAGGATAGTTTTAGCCCTAACATATCATATATGTAATATGTCAGCAACCAGGTCTGAAATTTTTCATAGGTGTCATAAAATATTCATCATTGTTGTCATAGGAGTTAGGGAATCTAGCTCCAAGTGTCACAATTCTTCTAAGATGCCTCTTCCTCTTCCATGGGAGTTATTATTCCACTCCAATTCGACTGTACATGACTCATTCCATGAATAATACCTGTTAAACTCCCACAAGTATGTTACCCTTCATCTTGAACTCAAATTGGTGAGAGAATCATGCCAAGTGTAGTGAGGAATCTTGCCACATGTGTGTCCCACAACCTCTTATGTGCCCTCATGATCCAATGCCACCTTAATTTCTTTGTATTATTATTTAATTGACCCATTTAATGTGAATTTGTAAGTCTAAGGTCATTTTGGGTCTTGTATCTCCTTTAATCCAACTTTTAATGCTTCCACCCCCAACCTAGGGAACTAGTAATTTTCCTCCATGATAGTTCATTTAGATGTGAATATTACAAACTTTGAATTGGGAATTGTCTCTTGATGTGACCCACCTTGTCCATTTGGATCTAATTTTGCATTATTACCAACTTGGACATCATGCTTGGAAATTATTTGACCCTTAGCATCAATTTGACAAACTATCATGACTATGGCCAAGGGGCTTAGGCCATTGTGACCTAATGCAAATTTTTGGGACATGACATGCTTTCAGTTTCATGCAAGAGATCTTGAGGTCGATCTCTTAGGTTATTTTCCACTATTGTGTGCCTCACTCAATGCCCTAATGAGTTAGGCATCATAATCAACATTTATAGGTTTATGCTAGGTACCATTCGACGTGGAATATGGGGAAGTGCTTAGGGGTTTCCCTACGAGGTTTTCCTTGGAAAAAAATCAAGGGTTACCTAGTGGTAATTAGTGGTAAATATGGGTCAATAGGGGTATGTGAGGTTAATTAGGTGTTGATTAGGGGACAATTTGGGGTGATTAGGTGTAATTAGAGATACTTCACTATAATTATATGTAAGTAGGGGTAATTATGGGTTTTAAATTACCCTAATTAGGAGTAAATTAGGATAATTAGGGGTTAACATGGTTTGAGTCTTAGGAATTGGACCTCAGAAGAGATATAACTAGTTAACACTATAAGTAACCCCTAAGTAAGGATATTATAGTTTTACAGTGTTAACTGCGCATGAGATAGGTTTACTTACAGTGTTAAATAGTAAGTAATCCTAGTGTTGATTCAGAGCACTAGGATTACTTACAATGTTAACTAGTAATTAATCCTAGTGTTGCTTCAGAGCACTAGTAAGCAACCCCTCATTAACCATAAAAACCATGAATTATAACAATTTAACACCTCAATTAAAAACCATAATTACTCCTAACAACCCTTGATTAACTCATGATTACCCTTTCTTAATCCTACTTGAACCCTAATTAACCCATGACTAACCTTAAACTTATTCCGAATTAACCTTAATTACCCTTTATTTTTTTAAGGAAAAAAATCAAAATTTTCTATTTCAAGGAAAAAATGATGTTGCTTCCATGAGCTTATAATCCCCCTAAAACATAAAATCTATAAGTATCAAAATTATAGAGTAATTTGCCAAATTGTTTGTGGCCTTTGGACCCTAGAGATACATAGACATCAGGATTACATAAATAGTCTTATAAGAATGTTCATGCAATGCTTTATTAGAATCCTAGAAATCATAAGAACAAACTAAAAAGTAGGTTATGCATTCAACTACAACTCCTATGAACCGTTGCATCTTCATCATTTGGTTATGAAGATTGAAGCTTGAAGTTCAAGATTGATTAGCATTAGGGTTCGGAAGAAGGAACCCATTGCAATGGGTGAGTATGATTCTACCACCTCAAGAAAGAAAATTCATTATAGACCAAGGTTGAAAACGATGATTTGAGTGAGTGATTTTAAGAGGTGGGAGGGTTCAATTTGTGGTGATTGCATGCATTGATTATGGAAGTCTTCATATTTTTATGTGTAGCTGGATCACGATGTTTGGATTGAATTGGGACCCTCATTCTCTCAACTATAGAGGTATGTTTCCCAATAGATATACTTTTACCATGAAATTTGAAATTTAAAAAAAAACCTAGAATTTGTTGTTCTAACAATATGGATTTGTTATTCGAAGTATAGAATGTGTTTAATGTTAGGGATTTGGTTTAGGTAAAATGTGATGGAAGAGTCTTTATCGATAGCGAGTGAAGGGTGGATTCCTTGTTGGTTCATAGAAAAATAGGGTTAAGATTTATATATTTAATGTAGTGTTAGGGTTCTAGTTTGGAAAAGAATTGAAGAAGATTGTCCATGAGAATGGAATGTAATAAAGATGAGGTGGGAAGGGAAAAAGAGATTGTAGAAAGAAAACTTATTGCCAAGGACATTGAGGGTGTTAATAATTTTTCCTTGAAAGCAAGCCATTTGTATCCAGTGCTCGATGGTTTTTCACAGATGATGGTTGTTTTGGATGTGCACCTTGCTTCTAAAAAACGATTAATGGGGAGATGGATTGGTATGGAATCCCCAGTGTCAATGATTTCGCTGATGATGCCACAATGAAGAAATAATACAGGAACCATAATATTTTGCTTCATCTTGATAAGAATACAGATGCCAGGCCAAATGGGGAATTTAAACTTATTTCATAGGCTTGGGGTATTCTCTTTGAAAAGGATAAGAATTTATATTATGATCAGAAAAGGAAACAAAAATATTTTCAGTAAAGACTAACAAAATCATAGAAGCCAACCCCTTACCCTCATATGAATATGTCTGGTGTTAATGTGCTATACAATTTCACTCATTATACAACATCCACTACCAATTCCCAAAGGAATATCGCCCCTCAATCACCACCCCCACCCAATACGCTTGTGCCCACACCTCATTAAGAGAAGGCGACATTTTGGATGACCTATTCAGTTTGAAAAATGCAATATGAATATCTTCAAGTGTATGTGAATTGTACTCTTTTGTGCCCAAATTTCAAGAAGCCCTTCCCAGATATACAGGAAAAAATGAGTACCATGAATGGATGCAATGTATATGGGTGCCAATGGTCCTTTCCTACCCACAGTGGCCAAGAGTGGCAACCATTTTTTTTTAGTTATGGCAAGGGCCCTACCATTCCTGGTGTGAGCATTGGAGGTTTTACAAGTGGACCAAGAGTTGATATGTACCATATTTTGAATTATTCATGGGCCCATTTTAAAGAACAATGGGGGTATCCAGTGCTACAATGTCATTTGATGTAGCTCCTACAACTGTCAATGTTGTGTAAAAATATTATGACAAAGCGAGGAGAGAACATGAAGACTCTCAAACAGTAGCAAGAAAGAAGGATGAAATACCGAAGAAGAGCATGGGAATTCAACTATAACAAAGTGCTTACGAGGACTCATGTTTTAAATATTAACAAACTCTTTATTTGAAACAAATACTTATTAGGTATATCAAGATGTTGCTTCCCCCCCATATTTTTAACCGAAAGCCTCAAGCAAGATAAATGTTTTAAACTCTAGTTGATTAATGATTCTTGGAACTTGCAAATTATTTGTGCATCAAGAGGTTTCTTCTTTCAAATCCTAAGTTATGTTCCCTTTCATTGGTTTCACCAACTTGAATCTTTGCAGCGATTGGGGTTTTGAATGTGGGTGGCATGTTACTTGGAAATAAATTCATATCCTAAGAGGTATACTGTATTTGATACATTATTTGCTTCTAATTTGTAAATTCTAGTTTTCTAAGACTGAAATAAAGTAATGGTGTAAAAACTATTTTAGATATATTAAGTAAAGAGGCAAACCCTCTAAGCCACTATATGAGAGATTTGTTGTGACATTAGAGAAGCATTTGAAAACTGGAAAAAAATATCTTGGAGCCCAAATATAGAGTAGTACTTGGTATCATAGTTGTGATCGAACACCACAATACACACAAATCTAAATCACCATGTACCATAGCAATTAGACCTAAATCCACTGTCCAAGGGTAGTATTTTAAGAAATTGTGTAAATATTAATACAATATTAATACATTAGTCAATGGCCAATTGAATAATGTGTAGTTTCAAACCTCTCTATCAGCAATAAATTTCATTGAAACAAAGTATCTATCAGGATGTTGATCATTAATATAAGTTGGGACAATATGCTATCTAGGAATAGTAACAATTTGTCCCAACAAATCCTACCTATAGAAACAAGAAGCTTCGTTGGGTTAATGAATAAAAAGTTAAAGGAAAATAATGAATTCAATATATCCAAAAGGATACTGAAGAAATTAGATACATGTTTAAGAATTATAATACAAGTTCATTTCCTTAACATATTCCCTTCAATCATCCTAAAAACCAACAAGTTTCAAGTTCATGTACCTGTGTCCTGAAGCCTAAAGAATCCCAGTAAATACTTCAATTTGTAAAGGGATTTGGTGCCTTCAGCTGATCCTTAGAGGGGGCAATATTTGAGTTCCTAGTAGCAAAACATCTCAATCATGATTCCTCAATTCTATTTATGTTATCTCTACTACACCATAGACTAGTATCCTTGGAATCACTAGCACTAATTTGAGAGGATCTTACTGTTGAAGAAAACATTGATCCTATTGAACTGCACGAGAGATCCAGAAAATAGGTTACATAAGAGATCTAGAAAATAGTGGGCTTCTTGTCTATGAGAATTTTATTAGTGGAAACATGGTTTGAAGTATTTTCATTCACAATATGGACATACCCTCCTCACCTTTAGGTTACAAAACTAATTTTAATAGCTCATAAATCAATTGGGAATTATTTAATTGGTTGGAAGCATAAAAATATTTATGAAACATTGTTACCTTAGGAAAGAGAAAAGAAATCTCAATAATAATCTAATTTTCCATAGGTTCACCCATTGGACATAATATGCAATCGTGAGTTTGAATGTGCTTTACTTTGAATCTTAAGCAATTTTCTTGCCCAATTGATTTCTAACCCAAACATGAACTAGACACTATTTTCCCTTTTTAAACATGCATCAAATCCTCCAGATAACTCCAAAACTAACTGCAAACTTGGTTTATCAACTATATCTGCAGATAAGTCCCTTTGACAAATAACAAAAAGAGAAACTGCCAAATTTTTTACGTAGGTTTTTATTTTCTTATACTAGCCTAGTCATGATGTTTTTTCTTGGGAAGAAAATTTGGCTTGTTCCATCCATGAGCTCTGTTGACTTGATGATTATATCCAGTACTAGTGGTGTCTTCTAAAATTTGTCAGACATATTTTGCTACTACAAAAATGTGTGATTGGAGAGAAACTAAATTAGAGTTTTGGAAATGACAACATTAATGTTTGACCATTTTTTTAAGAGAAGTTATACTTGAGATGAAGAAAAAATAACATTATTACTTGTGATATTCTAGAAATTTTAGAACTATTGGAAACTAATTGAAATGCTTTGTTTGAAAACAAAAGTTGTCACTTCCCCTCCCATCATACTAGTGCGATGGAGAGGATCGTGATGCTAAAACCAGGCATCTATCCCCATGAACTTTTAAGTAAGCATTCACATAATATAAAAAGACATATGGAATGTATAACTATAAGAAAAACACAACGGAAATAATATCAATAACACATCCATCATACATTCACAATATTCATCAAATAAATAAATGCAAAGTTAACACAAGAGAGTACTTATCTTATAACAAGTAGTCCCAAGCAGCTGGCTATGCAATTGCAACGTTCCACCCAACCATAGGCCAGTTGTGATCATCAATATCTCAACACACTGCCACCCTCGAGCTGGGCATGATCTCTACAAGGAATCAGGGAACAACAGACTCACACATAGCCAAGCTGGGCATGATTCTTCATGGATTAACACCATTGGCTCAAGGGTTTGAATAATTTCCCTCCTTATTCCTTGTAGAATCATTCCCCCATCTCTTTGTTGCATTGCATAGCTAGTTGTGGGTTTTTCATTAAAATTCGTATTTACATGATGTCTTAATTTACATTGTGCCTATCTAGCCGAAGAACCATAGGCATCTATTTTTAATTGCCAATACATAAAACGCTAAATCAATGGTGGGGCCTTGGCCTTGAGCTCCTCACCATGATTAAGTAACAATATTTACATCATTTACGATTTAAATGCGAAGGGGGTCAAAATGGGGACGTGACAAAAGTACCTTCATTCATTTTTGAGAGGTGAAACTATTACCTTATTTCACCTCACCTATTGGCTTTTCCTCATGTGATACTGGATAACGATCCTTAGCTATTCATCTTGGGTTTCTAGCTATTCATCTTAGTTGATCGACTTCCTTCAATTTCACAATTGATTTCATTTGTTTCAGAATAGATGAAACTTGATATGGACATGAAATGGTTTTCAATGAGTGTGATATAAACATGTTTCTTGGAAGGATGGTGCACCCGCTTTCATTTAATAGGAAGAAATGAACTTCAACTTTGACTATCAATTTATCTTTGTATGTTAAAATCATTAAATGTACATATGTTGTAAAACCATTTTATCGTAACAACTATAATAAATGTATTTTTTACTTTATTAAATGTAAGGAAGCGAATAAATACTTGAAAAGCTCTTTTTTTCGAAAACATAAAATAACATATCCAGTAAGTAAGACAACAATAAACCTGGAACTAAAACACTGAATTTGAAAGTATAACTTGATAGAATGGAAGATCTCTCTCTGATAGTGACATTTTTCATTGCATCTGTTGTAGTCCACCACAAATTTGTGAATTATATACAATAGGATTGAATCATCGAGTATTTAAATTTGTTTATGAGTGTCCAATATAGGTGTCGTATACCCTTATGGGGCCCATAATATAGTACCAGAATCTGGTTAGAATGTCTTCCTCTTTGTACAAAAACTCAACCAAAAATTCAGTTGTAATATCCATTGTAATATCTATTGAGTCTCTAACATCCACCCATATAATATTATTATTATTGTATTAATTAAACATGTGATATGCAATAATATTATCATTTAAAGTAAAAAATTGCATTAATAATCCATGATTAACTTCATGTAGTTGTAGTGCATTGTAGAAACATGAATTTAGTTGATGGGCATTGTTCATTGCATTTAAATATATACTTGAATATTTATCCAAAGAAAGAATGAATGTATTGATAATGCTCATAAATGTTGACAAGTGGGAGCACCAAGAGAGACAGAGTTGAAGGAAAATAAGTTAAGAGTGGAAGATGCCTTGAATGCAACAAAGGTATTAAGGTCACAAGTAAGATCCCCTTTCCATATGAAGATAAGCAAGATGGACGTATCTATTTAAAGAAGGAAGGAAGTTTCAGTTAGTGGCCATTGTAATATTTGGAAAAGTAATTGATGTAGATGATTTTCATATAGAGTATAGAGACAATTTTTATCATGGATCAATACTAGATTTTTGTCATAGACTAGTACTGGTTCAATGATCATCATGTGCCAGTGGATATTCAGTTGGAAACTCAAATATATTGTAGTACTTGAGTTGTCATATAATATTATTTAAGTGGTTCAAATTATACATCTTTGTACTTGATATTATTTAGGGTTGTTAACTAATGCAACTTTGCATGTTTATATAAATTTAATCTCTTTCCATGTAATACCCTCTGGTTTAGCCCCTGGACATGTTATTATTATTTTGATGTTGTGAAATTATGGCACAAGATGTCGGGACTATTGTTTGCAGATTATTATTATGATGTGATTATTATTAATTAATAAAATAAAACAACCGATATCGACCGATGCCACAAAAGAGTTTGAGGAACCATGATGTTATGAGCAAGGGGAAGTGGGAAAGTGTGTTCCTAAGTGTTTGTGTCTATGTTGGTGGACCCTCTTGAATTATGCACCCTCTTATGTTGTGTTTCTCCTTGATTTTATTATTCCGGGATGGTTTTTATTAAAATTGGAGTCACTCTCTCTCTCCTAGCACGCCCCCTTGAGTGCCACGTGGTGTTGCCCCTCATGAAAGTTGTAACTCCTACTTAGTGGTTTTCTTATCATTCTCTTTGTTCTTAGTTCACTCACTCATGTGCATTGATCTTTGGCACTTGGGAATTTGATTTGCTGCCCTTGGTATGTTTGCGAGCCTGTGATATAATGGTATTTTTGGATGGTTGGTGTTCCCTTTCCAAGCCTGTTCCCAAGCAGAGAGACTCGGTTGTTGCTAGTCTATCTGTCCTAGAAGCTGCTTGTCCTATATTGGAAGTGACATGGAATCTAATTTCCATTGGATGCAGTTGGACCGATGGTATATTAGTGTTTTATTGAGTCTATCTGTCCTGGAGCTGTATGTCCTGGATTGGAAATAGTGGGATCTATTTTCCATTAGAATACAGTTGGACCGATGGTAGATTTGTGACTGTTTGTCCTGGATTGGAAGTGATGTGGAATCCACTTGCCATTGGAATTGTGGTTGGACCGGTGACAGTTTGGTTTTATGGTTGAGTGCACTCTTTCTTTTGGAATCATGGTTCCATATTGAGGGTGACCTGTGCAAATAGATATTTGTCTTGTTCAGTGTCTATGACTAGGTGGATCGTGGCACGATCGATTTCAGTTGTAGGAATTTGCAAGATAAATGGTTGTCTTTTATTTATATGGGTTATTTGTTTCTCATATGATATATCTATATATCTATCTATCTATTATATGTATGTATGTATGTATGTATGTATGCATCTGAAATATTTGATTTAATGTGTGAATTGAATGTGAAAAAGTCATTTTCCATGGTTCCGGTTGTTTTTCCATCACTAGTTCTTTTGGAAAACCGTGAAAGCTAGTTTTGGGATTTTGCAAGAGAAATGTTTGTTAAAATGTCTATGAGACTCCTATGCTACTGATATAATTTTTCTGTCTCTTTTAATCTTGGAAGAATGTTTTATTCGAATGTGGAATCTTTTTAGAAAATTCCATGTAATCCATTTGCAATGAATCTAGTTGTTTTTCAATTACTAGTTTTTCGGAAAAATAGTTTTAGCTAGATTCGAGACTTTGAAAGAGAAGTGTTTGTTAAAATGTATATATGAGTTATTTAATTCAGATACGATATTTGCATTTGATATGTTTGATTAAATGTGTGAAAGAGATTCCAAGATAGTCTATAAAATTTGCTACCACAATCCTAGTCTATTTCTCAAATTGCTAATATTTTTGGAGAGGTTTCCATAGCTAGATTTGGGATTTGAAATGTGGAATGTATATGATTATCAATATACATACATATGAATGTATATTACCTCTAATATTATTATCCTAACCTCCTATATTCAGTTCCTTCTTGTTGAATTTCTTTTGAAAACCAGAATTGGAAACTAGCTTCGAAACAGTGAAATTGGTAACTAGTTTTTGGATTCGAATAATTTTTTTGGTAAAAGATGAATGTACATACATATAATTTTTTTTTGCTTTTGAATTCTATTTTCCATATCTTTACCTTCACCTCTATGTGCCTCAAAACTCAGTACGATTGGTTTGATTGAATTCCCAGCAGTGTTTATTAACTAGTTGTACTGATTAAACTTGAAAGATTCTTCATTTATGTACTCATATCAGACCTGAAAATGTAATTTTTTTTTGCTTTACATGCACAATTATTTATGCACATAATGGATGTAGGTTCACTTTTTGGATAGTTTGTATGGTTGTGCATCGAAAATGCACAAGACTAGTCGTTTGTGTAGTGAAACTAGTTGACTAGTCTTGGTATCTCGTTTTTTGTATATTATGTTTAATTATTTCAAAATGGTTATTTGGCCATATTTACATGGTTGTAGGTGTTAATTAGGCATTGGGTTTGATAAATTGCGTTAATTAGTTGAACACATTATTTATGCTAAGTGTCATCATTTGTAAGTTAAGTGTTGTAATTAGCACATTAATTACCTTAATTAACTAGTTAATGACATATTGTTGGAAATGACCTTTTTGGGTGAAAGTAACCTATGTTATGGCTTGGGATGGATGTATAATGATGTTATACAGTGTTGGATAAGATTTACCATCCTTTGTTCAGTTGCTTTCTTAGATGTAAATTTTATTTTAATTAATTTTCTATTCTCGATATTTTGTCGTAATTAATTTGTGAACATTGAAATTAAGTATTTATTCTATTTCTCCGCTGTGCTTAAAATGTGTAATTAGCCTCTTATATGTCACTAAGTCCATTTTATATCCCCGGGGGGCATTACATTCCACTAGTTATTTACATGTGTGACAAAACTAATTAGATAGCATTGTTTAATGCAAGTCTATTATTTGCATATATGAAATTTTTATTTATTGTTTACGTATATAATTTAATATATTATAATTTGTTTATGTTAGATGATTGACTAGGCATAGAAGCAAATATTGAAGAAGCACAGGCATAATAGGATTCAAAGCGCAAACATGCTTATACAATCAGATGACCCTTGGGTTCCAAATTCCTAAGGCATCTATTGGACTCCTCGATGAGTGTTCACATTCTCTAACCATGATGGATTGAATTCCAAACCCCCACTTAATCGAAGGGGTATGTATGAGTCCAAGAAAAGAGAGTCGAACTGGAAGTGGATAGCTACCAATTGCTGAACATTTCCAACTTGACAATCTGAATTTTCCAAGCAATTTAGCAGAAGCTGACATATCCTACTAAATACAAGTGCTCTCTGAAGTGGTGGCTTTGGATGAACACAAACCAAAAGGGATAGAAGAAGTTGAAGTCTTATACTAAGTGGGTGGTTTAAGGATTATCACAAACTCTCGATATCAAAAACTATAAATTCATGAACCATGAAGGTGGTTAAGGACGACCACAAACTCTGGAACATGGATAGAAGGATCAAAGGTTCTTGGAACATTCCAAAAGGCTAATAGAAGTGTTTTTTCTTCTACTAGGTGGTAGTTTTAAGCTGACCACAAACACTAGAACTTGACTTGAAGGCTCAAAGGTTCTTGGAACATTCCAAGAAGCTAGTAGAATATGATGTATTATACTAAATGAATAGTCATGTTTCTGACTCTATATCTCACTATATCTCTAAGATTGGAGGGATCAAGGCTTTGGATTTGATACATGATCACTTGTTCTTGCTCACTTGTTTCTGACTATTTATCACCCCCCCTGTCAGGAACCATGTGAGGAGAAGACAATGTATCAATTGGAACATGTGTCAATACTCATGAATGAACTCTATGGCATGACTTATAGATATTCTTGGATGTTGATGACAATTTCCAACAAGCGATCCGCCCATAGTGAATCTCCTCTCTTGCAAGTTTCTTCAGAATGAAGCATATGTTTGAAGAATGGGCATGATTTCCACAATTATTGCAAGGGTGAAGATAAAAATACTGATCTTTCATGTGTCCAACTTGATCACAGTGTTATCATGTCAAACTCTGAATTGGAGTGGATGAATATGAACTCTCGCTGAGGAATCCAACAGTATGAAACTAGATTGGCTTGGAGAAATCGTGAATGTGAACTATTACTTCCTTGTCATATCCAAGATCATTTATGTGCTTGTTGTGGGTGATCTCTTCCCACGGTCTGACCGTGTTGGGATTGGAAATAACAAGAGGAACCTCTGTATGCATATCTTCATCTTCATTTTGTTTAATTCCTGTTAGAATATTAAAAACCCATCTAGACTTAGGATATAAAATATTATTCATTTTTGATACTTTCCTAGGTGTTTGACTAGGTTGTTGGCCTCATATTGCCTTTTTAGGATCACAACTTGTCATCATTATCCAAAAGAGAGCCCTCAAATACAGTCTACTAGATTCTTCCTGCTTTTTATGACAGTTCAGAATGGTAAGAGCACTTTCTTGATTTTACACAATTTTGTCTTTCTTTTTTTACTTTTCGGTGGATAAGGATAAAGCTAGGTGCATTTATGGACTTGGCAAGTTGTCTAGTTTTTGGCCAACACATTATCCATATTTTTCTCTCCAAAATCAATCATATTACTGATTTTTTATCACTCATTAGGTTCCATACCTGATTTATCTAATTCGCGAGGTCCTTGACTAAGTTGGGAAGTGATGCTGCCACTATTGGGTTTTTTTTTGCTTTTAGTAAGCCTTCCTTTTGTGACCTTTTCAAATTTCCTTTAGTGCATTCGATTTTCTCTCCTAGAGAAGTATTATTTATTGTACTCTTATTGTTCAATAATATTAATATGGAGTTTTACTCAATTGAGTTTTCTTTCTCATGTGATTTTGCTCAAATTTTCTCTCTTCTATGCATTCTTGTAAATTCATTGTGAGGATTTTTCTGTGAACTAGATCCAAATTGTGCTCAAAATTTCACACTTCTAACGTGGGGTCCAATGATTTTCTTATGTGATTATGAAGTGGCATCATTATGGGTAGGATGCTGAATAGGATCAAATAGAGGATGGTTCTGAACATGAACAAGTTCAGGATGTTTTTCTTCTCATAGAATTTATGAGTCAAGCTATAAAAACTCAAGTGTATATCGTGAATATTGTACATAATCTCAAATGTGAGTGAGTGTATTCTTGTTGATCATGACATTGTATAGGGGAGAGAAGTAGAGTGTTCAGTAACTCTACCAAACTGTTTATTCAATCCATTGAAAACATGTGACTCACTATAATAATGAAGGGATTAATGCAACTCCTCCCTTTTACAAACAAGGCTCAAAATTTTAAGGGTGTCGATCTCAACCAAGAATGAAACTTTTTACAAATAGCTCAACAATTTGTAGGTGAACTTACAAAAACATAGTTTGAAATCTATAAAGGTGTTGATTCTGAAAACTGAATTGGTATTCAAAATAATGATTTAACTAAGTTCTTGTGTGATGCCGTTTCATGGTAGGAATTCTTATTTTGGAGCAGTTGTAGAAACAACCACTAACTTGCTTGGATCCTTCCACTGGGTACACCAAACCAGTCTTTTAATGTAGTTTTCAAGGAAGGAATACTCCACGTAGCAATAAAAATATCTACAAGTTGATTTCTTTGGTGATGATAAAAAAATGATGCGCAACAACTCTAAAACAAATACCATTATCCAACATGGCGATATACAACATACACAGTGAACAATCTACAATGGCTCTAATGGTGCAGCTCGTTACTAAAAAATATGATATGAAGTCACTCCACAAGAATGATGTGCATCCAATCCAAAATTCTTCAACACAGTAATAGATGTGAATTGATATGCATCAAACTAGCAACTCCACGTCAGTCACTAGTGATGGAGGAAAATATTGCAATGTGCAACAATTTCAAAACTAGAATGCTACTTGTCTTCAAAAAATGTTTCAACGCTCTCCACGCTCCACTCACAATATTCAACACAGATGAGGATATGTGTAATATCCTTGGGAATATTCGACCAATATATCAACTCTAACTTCAGATTTTTAATAAAATTCACTGGTTAAATTTCTAACAATTTCTTCGAACAGAACAGGAAGTAAGTGACGGGGACTAAGGCAAGATATGAGGATGGTAGGATGAACATTCAATTTTGGAATTTGTATGAGGTGTGTGCAGTAGCAGAAAATCAGATCAGAGTGAGAAACCTAAGCACAAAGCACTGGGGCCATTTATGTTTCGAGCATCAGCGAGGCTGAAGTCTACTCCAAAGCTTCCCGGGCACACCAACATATGCTTACTAGACTGGGTGGGTTACTGAGAGTTTAAGGCTGAGTTATGACAGTCAAATAAGTTCAATGGATACATTGGGAAGCATTCAAAAATATTTGGGAAGAGTGGGAGTGATTCGGGATTCTTGATTCAATCGGGGATTGCTGAGCTAGTTAGTTTCCAATATTTACAAAAATGGGTTAAATGATTCCAAATTCTTAAAGTAGGGAATGATATGGAAAATATACTATATTATTAACCTCCTACAACTTACAGAAAGCAAATCTGACATTCAAAATGAATTTGGCAGTCATTTCAGTAAAACTAGTCACAAAATAGTGCTCAATGAGCTAGTCTTTCAATCTGGGTTACTAAATGACTTTCATTAACTTAAATACTATATTCTGAAGTATTATAATGATTTGGTATAATATATTCAATAGCATCAAGTCTAAATATAACTCACTGAACCATTTTTGTACTCATTTAATGGCTCCTCAACAATACAGTGTCTTATAGACTAGAAAATCCCCACATAGGGCCACCTGAGAGCTGTAAGAAGAGGTGGGATGATCAAATATATGATCTGAAAGTGTACTTGGGTATTAAATAGGTCTTAAATAGAGTATGAGGGCACACTGAGCTTCCTAAGCTGTCCTGGGCGCATTCAGTGAATTGGAACTTCACATGTGTGCTCCTTAACACATGAAACCTTGGCTCTGGTGAAAATGGGTGTATCTTGGTCATTCAGACACCTTTTTCGATGAGACAAAAAGTGTTTCCTACTGGAAATGGCCCTCTGGACACAATGGAACAGGTCTCACAACCCATAAATGATCAAAAGTTCTGAACCCAAAACCTCCATTTCGGCCCTTCAATGTTGTCTCCTCCGAATGTACCCTGTATGATGATAAATCCTTGTAAGCTTGGGTTCTTCTTAGTATTGGAGTATATGGACCTGCATATTAGATCTCCATGGATGAAGATACTGAGAGAATATTAGAGAAGAGAAGTAGAATAGAATAATGGGGCTCATCACCCAATGATTGGCTTGGGCACATCACCAAACCTTGAGAAGCTAAAATGCTTCACTCAAACTCACAATGACAAACGTTGTGAAATGGAGTTGGAATCCTTATTTTATAGAATTGAGGGTGACCTTTTGATAAATTTGAAGAGCTTGGTGACCTGTGAGAATAGGTCACCCATGAGTGGACATACTTTCCTTTATTTTTCCTTACAAGCTTTTCTCCTTCAGAAACTGCACCTCCCTTTGTCTCCATATGTTTCCTACTTTGTAAAAGTTGCTTGATTTGTAAATTGGACTCCTTTTTGGAAACTGCGCCCTCCTTTTTCTTTTTTCTGGTTGTTTCCATTTCCTTGCTTTTAGAAATTCTTACACCTTTCCTTCTTTTGTTCTTTTCCTAAATCCACAAATTGATTTAGCCATATTTCTATTTTCTTGTCTCTAGATCCAATTTGGAAACTTTATCTCCATGAGGGTGCCCTCTTGGCCCACTTGCTCCATTATTTACAAAATTAATTACAAAAATTAATTAAGATTAATAAAATAATTCCTCCATCTCACTTAGGCTAAATTTAATCCTATGCACACCTAACGAAATTAAATTATTTACCTAGGGGTTATTTTGTCCCCTTTTTTAACATGGTAACTGGATGAGCCAAAATTGGGGACATGACAGTCCTCCCCTCCCAAGCTTGCTTGTCCTCAAGCAAGAAACCAATTCCAACTCTAACCAAAAGCCCACCATGTTTCTGCTGCACTACTCTGATTATAGTTATTTTCAAAATGACTAATTCTTCTTTAACAAAATTTTCAGCCCATTTAAGATAACTGAGTAGAATGCCTCGATCCCATTGCTTCCTCTATAAGGACCCAAATTTTTATGCCACCTTTGGAAAGTTGTCACTCCAAGGAATGCCTAGATCCCATGGTCCCTGATGAATACCATCCATCATCACTGTTACTTGTGACAACTTGTCAATCCAGGGTATGCCAGGATCCATCCACCAAGCTAGAAGTGTGACACTCCCAATGCAAAACTGAATAGTTGCGAGACTTCTCCACCAAACATATAAATTCTTAAGAGCATGCAAATAATAATGCATCTATTGTGCGTGTGTATTGGAGATATCTAATGGCTGCAAAATACATCTTTGTTTCTACTCACAAGTCAAGACAATGTCAATTATAACAAAAAAATTATTGTAGAAACATGAGAACCTTTTACCTTCCAAGGTCTTCATTGCAATGATGCCTCTACCCATCCCACTAATGGATGGACAAACACTTTTATTTTCTGAAACATATGGGATGTGATAAGCCATATGTATGTCCTCCTCAAATAAATATATCTCATGATCTCTATGGAACTCCACAGGTGCTCCCCTATTCATCCAATGGCTCAACTCTCTGCCATTGATCCAAGGGTGCAAAACTCCATCAATTGATCCACACATTGAAGGTAAGTGTAGATCTGATGCCTCCTGGTCAAAATTGGCTGCACACATATGCATGGGATGCCTCAACTGCTGCGGGTTAAGGAACTTGTCATCGGCCTCAATTTTAGGATCCTCTTGCTCATCATGTGACACCAAGAGGAAGAATCCCTTTACCCAATTTTCATTCCCAAAATTTGTGGTTGAATTTGAAGTGGGGAATGAAGGATGGTGATCCATGCTTCTGAAAATTTCATCCACTGAAGTTGTGGATGTATCCTCTCCATTGATGGCTGATACATATATGGTGTACTCATCTGGCTCTTCCTTGGAAGAGTGACTTTCTTCAATGAACCTCTCAAGTTCATTCTGGAAAAGGTCGTGTGCTTGTTTTTCATCATCTCTGTTTGCACATTCCTCAAGCACATACCAAATAGACTGTTCCTCATGATCCACCAACTCATGAGGTTCCTCCCTTGGAACATGAAATAATTCATCCATGTTATTATGAATTTGTGAAAGATGGGAGGTAAAAAGTGATTCTGGAAACTTCTTATTAAACTGCTCAATCTGATTCTCAGATTCTTGACAAGCACCATGAGTACCAATCAGATAATCCTGGGTGGTTTCCAACATATGAGTGATCTTGTTGATCTCCTCCTCATTCCTTATTGCAACATTATAGTACATACTCACAAGCTCCAGCAAGTGATCTCTATTAGAAAGCAGTTGAGAGAAATTTCCTTTTAGGCTTCCTACTTCTTCCCACATGTGCACAAAATTTTCAACAGAGGGTTGCTCCTCCATTGATGTAGTTCTCCAACAACAGTGAGAGATCAAAGCATTAAGTTCATGGAGGTTTTTCAGTGCCTCCTTGATTTTTTCCTCACTCATTTTCAATGGTCCAATCAGGGAAAGAAGTTCTAGCTGGTGAACCTCCTCTTCTGCTTCTTGCAATTCAGCCTTCTCCCAATTCTAAATTCTGACACTAGAAGGATCTTCTAATCCATCATTCTCACTGGAAGTGGCTGCCATCTTGGGCTGCAACAAAGGAATTCAAAATTCAGAATTGTAGCCATACCTTTGTGCCCAAATTTCCTCCTCATGTGGTGTTTTTATGGCAACATGCTTCTTTCCCAAATTCCTTGGTTCACACCTAGCTGATTTGGGCTTGTCTTCCACCTCAACCTGAAGTTCCAATGATGATTTCAGATCTAATTGATGTTCTTCTTTTGGATCTTATCCAAAAGATGTCATACTATTATCAATATTCCCCATATCTTCTGCACTTATCTTTAAATCACCCACGAAGATATTGGGAGTGATTTCACCTTCCACATTGCCAACAATCGAATGTTTGACTGTTGGATCTTTAGTTGTGCATGGATTTTTTCCTCTCCTTCTGACGAAGGATTTGGTGACTCATAATCTTCATGGATGCTGCAAATATGCTGATATATAACCATGGTATTCCCTCTTTCTTCCACACTTTGAGGGTCTCCTGATGTTCCCACAGTCATTGGTTTCTGAGGAGCTAAGCATTGAGAATTAAATGCTTCCTTATGGGGAACTAGTTTCTCCACACCATGGCACACATTATTGACAATGTATTCTATTCTCTTTGATGATTTCCAAAAGGATCATGGGTACAAGAATCTGATTGAGGTCCATACCTTTTCATCATACTTCTCCCTTCAAACGGTGGAGCTATGGTGCCTTGTTATGCCACCCATTCTCCAGGTTCACATCCAACTGATGTGTGGTCATCTTTTGCTTCACTATGTAGATCATGTGGTGACTTTGAATCTGATTTAGGTTCTTCTTTTGGATCTAATCCAAAATATGTCTCACCATCATTAAGCTTACCAATATCCTCTGAGGTGATCTTGAAATCCTCAACATAGAAGCTTGTACTAGATTTTGATCCCATTCTATCAACAACCTCATGATTGGTTTTTGGGTCTTGCTTCCCCAAGCAAAATAATGAAGCTTCTGCCTTGATTGTTTTAGGGTCAAGATTCCTGGAGCCTCTTTTGGAAGAGGATCAAAAAATTCTTGTGAGGTGTAAACAACATGCATCCAATGAATCTCTTACTTCTTTTAGGCACTCTTCAGAAGTAGGTTGATCTTTGACTGTGGAACATGTAACCTTTTCCTGCATATGGCTATCAGAATAACCATAGTCTCTTCTGCCAATCATGATATCATGGGACATACTTATATAGGGTACTTCTTGGAAATTTTCTTCCTCCTACTGTCTACAATACTCTTCATACTGCTCAACATATTCATCATCATATTGCTCATAAAAACCTTCTTCTTCTTTGTACAACTCAAACTCTAAATATTCCATGATTGTACTAATTCCATTGAGAGTTACTTTCCACAGGCTGAGCCAAGTAAAGTGATCTGATACCACTGTAATATCCTTGGGAATATTCTACCAAGATATTAACTCTAACTTCATATTTTTAATAAAATTCACTGGTTAAATTTTTAACAATTTCTTCGAACAGAGCAGGAAGTAAGTGATCGGGACCGAGGCAAGATATGAGGATGGTAGGATGAACATTCAATTCTGGAATTTGTATGAGGTGTGTGCAGAAGTAGAAAATCAGATCAGAGTGAGAGTCCTAAGCACAAAGCACTGGGGCCATTTATGTTTCGAGCCATTTATGTTTCGAGCATCAACTAACTGAAGTCTACTCCAAAGCTTCCTGGGCACACCAGCATATGCTTACTAGACTGGGTGGGTTCCTAAGAGTTCAAGGATAAGTTGTGACATTCAAATAATTTCAATGGATACACTGGACAACATTCAAAAATATTTGGGAAGAGTGGGAGTGATTTGGGAGTCTTGATTCAATTGGGGATTGCTGAGCTAGTTAGTTTCCAATCTTTACAAAAGGGGTTAAATGATTCAAAATTCTTAAAGTAGGGACTGATATGGAAAATATACTGTATTATTAACCTCCTACAACTTACAGAAAGCAAATTTGACATTCAGAATGAATTTGGCAGTCATTTCAGTAAAACTAGTCACAAAATAGTGCTCAATGAGCTAGTCTTTCAATCTGGGTTACTAAATGACTTTCATTAACTGAAATAATCTATTATGAAGTATTATAATGATCTGATATAATATATTCAATAGCATCAAGTCGAAATAAAACTCACTGAACCACATTTGTACTCATTTAATGGCTCCTCAACAATACAGTGTCTTATAGACTAGAAAATCCCCACATAGGGCCACTTGAGAGCTGTAAGAAGAGGTGGGATGATTAAATATCTGATATGAAAGTGTACTTGGGTATGAAACAGGTCTGAAACAGAGTATGAGGGCGCACTGAGCCTCCTAATATGTCCTGGGTGCATTCAGTGAACTGGAAGTTCACATGTGCGCTCCTTAACGCATGAAACCTTGGCTCTGGTGAAAATGGGTGTATCTTGGTCATCCGGACACCTTTTTCGATGAGAAAAAAAGTGTTTCCTACTAGAAACATCCCTCCGGATGCAATGGAATAGGTCTCACAACCCATAAATGATCAGAATTTCTAAATCCGGAACCTCCATTTCGGCCCTTCAATGCCGTCTCCTTCGAATGTACCCTGTATTATGATAAATCCTTGTGAGCTTGGGTTCTTCTTAGTATTGGAGTATATGGGCCTGCATATCAAATCTCCATGGTTGAAAATACTGAGAGAATATTAGAGAAGAGAAGTAGAATAGAATAATGGGGAACATCACCCATTGATTGGCTTGGGCACATCACCCATTGATTGGCTTGGGCACATCACCAAACCTTGAGAAGCTAAAATGCTTCACTCATAAACTCACAATGACAAAAGTTGTGAAATGGAGTTGGAATCCTTCTTTTATAGAATTAAGGGTGACCTTTTAAGCAAGTTGAAGAGTTTGGTGACCTATGAGAATAGGTCACCCATGAATGGACATACTTTCCTTTATTTTTCCTTACAAGATTTTCTCCTTTAGAAACTACGCCCCCCTTTTTTCTCCATATGTTTCCTGCTTTGTAAAAGTTGCTTGATTTGTAAAATGTACTCCTTTTTGGAAACTGCGCCCTTCTTTTGCTTTTTCTGGTTGTTTCCATTTCCTTGCTTTTAGAAACTCTTACACCTTTCCTTCTTTTGTTCTTTTCCTAGATCCACAAATTGATTTAGCCATATTTCTATTTTCTTGTCTCTAGATCCAATTTGGAAACCTTATCTCCATGAGGACGCCCTCTTGGCCCACTTGCTCCATTATTTAGGAAATTAATTACAAAAATTAATTAAGATTACTAAAATAATTCCTCCATTTCACTTAGGCTAAATTTAATCCTATGCACACCTAATGAAATTAAATTATTTACCTAGGGGTTATTTTGTCCCCCTTTTTACCATGGTAACTGGATGAGCCAAAATTGGGGACATGACAATATGATGCTATGTATGTTTGATAAAATCTCTCCCCTCAACAAGGAAAATAATTCAGCTTCTCAAATATCACTTTCAAATCACTTTCAAACTGTTAGTAATAAATCTCTCCGCAATAAATTATGAGGAACAATTTCTAGATGATATGATACAACCTTGGAAATACTATGCAATCTCTACAATCTATGTGATAATAGTATGTGATGGAGTCTCAACACAATATAGTACAAATACCAATGTATTATGAATCTGATGTGAATATGTAGAGTCGAAATTTAACTCTCTATGAAAATCGACGAGTCTTTTTTGAGGGAAGTGATGTAGTATGCATACCACACAAAGATACTAGTGCAAATTTGAAAGTAAAAGAATATATGCTCAACTCAGATTTATGGAGGTGTCCACGAATTTCTTCAGGTTGAAGGTTTCACATTAGGGTTTTTTAGTCCACCTTCGACATGATCGAACAGTGGAACTTCGGTATCCAATTTCTCTTCTTGCTCCAACAATGAATATGTGATAAAACCCTTTCCTCAACAAAACACTTCCATGATTGGTGCAATTATATATGCACACGAGGAATCAATAGAGATGGAACTAGACAATGCTATACTCAACACAACTCCATCCAAGTAGCTCTATGCATCTCACTCCACACACCAATCACTAATTTGCACTAGCAATTCCTCGGTATAGAGCGCCAACATGCTTATCTCCTAGGAAACATGCAGCAACCATTCCTTTAAAAACAATCATGATATTCTTCCATGACAGTCTTCTTGCAATACGTAGTCTCTCGTAGACTCTCCTACGACTCTCCTCATATGTTAATACAATGATTTTTATTACACTAAATACTTTGCAAACTTGAAGTATTGAGAGCACTAAGCTTATATATGCTCAACCAATTCTATAATGGTCAATATAGCCTGGTCAAAGCACACAAATGCTCAACAACGTGTGGAATGCATCCACAGTGTATTATATATGTATGTAGTCATGAAATCTACCTAAGGAGGCCTTGCATGTATCTTCCCAGATGAATTCAGAGTATATGATGAATAAAGAGACTGATATCTTATTCTCAAATTGTTTAGGTCTGTCACGGCATTGGTATGGATCTCCAATGAGTCACGGTTTCTTAGACTCTGATTGCATTGGTTATATTTTCTTTTTCTTGCGGTAGGTGGCCGCTACCAATATGATATTAAAACAAAAAGAAACCTTTGGAGAATAAGCCTGTAGTTGGCTTTGTCAATTATAGATATCAATAATCACACAGTTGTGGGTCCATTTCTCACGGGCTGTAAAAGTTCCAAATCTGCAAACCTTATTTTGCATCCAGTTATAAGAAAATAACAGATATTCAGAAAATAGAAAGAGAAAAAAGGGTCAAGCGACGAGAGGAGTTAAGGGACATTGCAACCCCACTGTGTAATAGAAGAATTATGAAGAAACCGAATAAGATGATCGAGAAAAAAAAAGACTAGCTTGAGTCGAGGGAAATTCGACCAGATGAGAGAGAGCGTGAGGTGCTGACACTGCTAGAGCGGTTTCATGCAATGGTGCTAACCCCACAGTCCTTTCATATTGAAATTCCCGATGCCTCGACCCCAGAATCTACTCTATACCAATGATAATGATGATTGGGCCAACTATTAGACAAATCATCGAGTGAGATCTAAGACTTGGACTAGGTGACAACAACATATGAAGTCGACTATACCAATGTGGACAAATCATAGACCGATTGTTGATTCCATGAGAACACTGTGGTAATTGGATTACCTTCATGCTCAAGTTTGGAAGACACCCTTTTAATTTATTCTATTTAGATCATATGGAGGTACCCCTCATTCCAGCAACATTGTTGATTGAAACAAGCAAACTGTCAAACACCCAACCTAGTGATGATGTCTGCCTTAGTACAACTCTCAATGACAAAAATTTAGCAGTTAATGTGATTGTGAAATAGTAATTAAGTCAGTCGGTCATTAAGCTCTTGTAATTATTCAAACACAAGGTAAAAATTCTAGTTCTGTTAACATGGATTATTGACTTCTAGTAAATACTCCTATTTATGAAGGGGATGGGGACCCTAAGAAACATTGGTTTGTATGTGAATCTATTTGGAAAGATAACCTCATCGAAGTTTGTTAAGCCCTAAATATGGGCACATTCCCCCCTATATTGTGGTTCATTATATTAGTTATGTCGGCTTGGGTCAGTTAGTTGGGATTGTACCCCTTAGTCTCTTATATATAGGAAGGAGACCTTTCATTTGGAGTGTCTTGTCTTGTCTTGTGTACTTAGTACATTGTGTAAGGATGTTTCCCCCTCAAAGAGGCTTGTTATTCAGCTATTATATTCAATAAAGTCATGGAGTACTCTTTCTGATCTATTTCTGCTCTTTTTATACTCTTTTTTGAAAGTTGTTGCATAACATTTGGTATCAGAGCTCTTTCCTAGACAATGGGTTCTTCAAAACGAGTCATCTTGGAATTTTCGCTATAAATTGTTTTATACAAGTATTAAAATGGAGAGATTAAAAAAACACTTCGGAAACAAGTCGAACTATCTTTGGTCTGAAATTCAGGCCCTGAGACTTCACAGGTTTGGATATATCGGCATTAGAATCTAGGGTTTTTGACTAGTCCAGAAACTAGTCTAAAACAGGTGTTCTAGGGAAAAAGGTCATATATGGAGAATGCGAGGTCCAAATTGAGTGAGACTAGTTACATCAGCAAGTGGACAGACCAAAGTATCTTTGGTAGAAGTTTCAGACTCAGATACAAAATATTGGACATGTGGCAGTCTGTACAAGTTAGATATTTTGAAAGGACAAAAAATAAGTGGTGTTGGGAGATTCACAATATATGGGCCTATTGGAATATCAGAATTAGGTCAGACCTATGGCATCAGAAAGAGTACACATAATACTACAACAGGACAAAGTTTCAGACCCAGAGGAGCTGGAATTTGAATTTTATCTCAGTTGCAAGTCGGCTCTAAAACAATCTTCCAATCAGGGTTTGAAAAGGTACGCCATTTTTAATTTTGATTAGAAGGATCTATTTGTGGGGACACATAAGGTTTGATATCTATTTATATTGTTCAAAATGCCACCAAAAAGAAGTATAAAGTCTCACACTCCAACCAAACCACCTGAGGATCCATCCTCGATGTATGATGAAATGAAAGATCTATCTTTTCGAGTGTCTCAGTTGGAAGATATGATTAAAGGGTTTGTGAAAAAAGTGGATTTGGATAATTTAGAGTGTTGGCAATTTGGCTTGAAGGATTGGCATTGATGTCAATAATGGATATGTAGATGACATGGTCTATGATGATACCAAGGAACCTAGCGCATATAGAAGCCCTGTAGATATGTTAATGCATGGGTTTTAGGATTATCCACGGTCTGCATTTTTGAATTATTAAATTATTGATCTTATGAATAACACTTTCTTTTTAAGAGTATAATTAATTAGGGTTTCATGCTTTTTATCATAAAGAGAACTATTTGTTGATTATTACTTAAACTATTTTAATGAATAATTGGTGTTATGATTAAGATTAATAATATTATTACAATTATTTTTAGTATTGAGCATTAATTGTGAATGTATAATTTTAGTAATGAGCATCGAATTTATTGAAATTATTAGTAATTTTTATTGAAAATAATTTTATTAAAATTATTAGTAATTAGCATCAATTTTGGAAGATCTTTTTTCAAGAATTGGAAGATGAAGGGAGAAGGGGATATGATCGGGCATCCCTAACTACTTATACGCTGGTTAGCAACCTTTCTACACCATATTTTGTCCTGATGATGAATCTAGCTTGGGATTCGAAACGTCCTTTTTCTTTTCTTTGACAACAAAAATGCAGACCATGGATAATCCGAAAACCCATTCCAACATTGCAAACCATGGCAACCTAAAATGTTAATGCATGTGAGGTAATGTGCAATGAGATTCCTGGAGAAATGTGATATGCAAGAGTGTTTGTTGATCACTCCTGGTTTGATGTCCTAAAGTGAGTTTGATGAGAACTCTTTATGACTTGTGAAACCTGCACATAGAAGAAACATGGAGTTAGACATGACAGTCATGAAAATCCATATAGAAGACTCATTGACGAAGTCCGTTGCTCGGCATTGTAATAGTTGCAGCAATACATTTACCTAGCTCATGGTGGTAACTATCATTGTATCTTTGATACGTTAAAATGTGGAAGCTGTATGGTATCAATGGTGCACTACACATTGGGCATGGTCTTACGTGTTCTATTGAGGATACTATCATCAGGTGGCGTAGAATGAGTGGTTACAATGCTCTTTGGGTTCCTGGAGTGGACCAAGCTGGTATAGCAATGCAGGCGGTCGATGAAAAAGAAATTGATGCATGAAAGAGGATTAACAAGGGACGATCTTGGACGTGAGCAATTTATAGCTGAGGTGTGGAAATGGAAAGATGAATATGGAGGACAAATTTTGAACCAGTTACGTCGTCTGGGTGCCTCACTTGATTGGTCTCGAGAGTGCTTCACTATGGATGATAAAAGATCTAAAGCAGTATGTAGTTTTTGTGAAGACATTGCTGCGAAGATATAGCTCTGTAACCCTGATTTCTTTAGTATTGAACATTGTTGTCTCATACCACGTTAAGATTGAACGTTGGTGCATGGGTGTTATTGCTGCAATATGCATCGAAGACCGTGGGAGTATCGAGAGATGTTGAATCGAGAAATATTCATTCCCCTCGTAGTTCCCTTCAAAATTCAAAGTTGTGACCTCCACAATTGAAGAGCTGCAAGCTGCGACTTCTCTAAGCAAGGATGAAAACTCGTCCTTGAAGGCCACGTATTTTGGCCTTTCAGTCTTCTACAAGTCGGGTGATGTATTCAAAGACATCTAGGAAGTGCATATTATGTGGCTCCTGAAGTATTGCGGCGACGGTATGGAACAGAAATAGATATATGGAGTGTGTGATATTATATATTCTTCTCTCTGGCGTGCCTCCATTTTGGGCAGAGATGGAACAAAGCATATTTGATGCTATATTGCGTGCAAATACCGATTTTGAAAGTGAACCATGGCCATCTATTTCTAGTGGTGCAAA
Source organism: Larix kaempferi (assembly GCA_027924585.1). NCBI lineage: Eukaryota > Viridiplantae > Streptophyta > Pinopsida > Pinales > Pinaceae > Larix > Larix kaempferi. Next base: position 13,023,673 of record BSBM01000893.1, read on the forward strand.
AGACCTGATCAAAAAGATGCTCGAACATGATCCCAAGAAACGTCTTACGGATGCTGAGGTTTTAAATCATCCATGGATGAGAGAATATGGTGAAGCACCGGACAAACCACTTGACAGTGTTGTATTGGTTAGGATGAAGCAATTCAGGGCAATGAACAAGTTTAAAAAGGTTGCGGTGATTGTTGAAAGTCTATCAGAAGAAGAAATAAGGGGTTTGAAGGAGATGTTCAAGACTATAGACATAGTGGGACAGTCACATTTGAAGAATTGAAGAGTGGCCTTGTAAGATTCGGGTCTAAAATCTCTCAGTCAGAATTTAGGCAATTGATGGACGCTGCGAAAGTAGATAGGAATGGAACTCTTGTGCATTGCTCAATGGAGCTATGTAAAGACTGAGACTTGATACATGCAGAATGGAGGCAAGCTACGTGCCAAGAATGGAGTTGCGTTGATGTGTGGGTCATATGAAGTGATCGATGGTTTAGAATCCCTTGATAAGTTTCACAACTACGAAGTCAACGAAGTTTTATAACGATTAATGGTTTATTAAGTTGCATGTTGTTAAGAATAACAATATAAAAATTAAGTGATATGTTATAAAACATAAAGAGGCATATCTTGTGAAAAGTTATGATGTTTTATAAAAGATAAGGATGTGATGTTTTATTTAAAAACGAAGGAGGAATCACAATAAAATATTAGTTAAATTCTTAATGAAGAGACATGTCTTGTTCCAAAAGGATATGATGATATTCTTTTAAGAGTCATGATGATTCAAGTTCCAAGACTATTGAAGCATATATAAATTTGAAGTCAGAGTGTGTCTTAGGGTGTTTCGGTGGATTCTACGATTGATATGGACCTTGTGTTCATTCAAACAGAACAGATTGGTGTCTGTAATCACGTTGGAGTCTGAATGAGGATTGGATTTCTCTCTACATGCTGGGTCATGTATACAAGCTGGGTCTTGTAAGAGAACTGGGTTTCTCAATCTAGATGGGTCTAGATCATTAATGCTATGTATATGTAAAATCATATTTAATAAAAAGATATTTGACATATTCATATATGTGTTGTTCTTCATATGTGTTTATATATTTCATATATACATATATAAGTGGTAAATGTCATGATTGTTTCATAATACATAGGACTGATTAAATTAGTGCTTTGGCAAGAGATTTTTAAGTTTTAAGAGACACTGATTCACTCCCCCCTCTCATTGTCTAGGACCTGTTCTACAATTGGTATCAGAGCGAGGTTGTCTTTGAATAGCTCACTGTTGGAAGGATGATCCAAAAGGAAAACAGGTCCATTTTTAGAGCCAAGCACTTAATCTAAAGATAGACGTGAGAATCAACATTTTAAAAATGGCTGGAAACAAAGATGATAAAATCCCCTTGTTTAATGGAGATGACTATGCCAAATGGAGGGATGCCGTAGCAAGAAAGAAATGGTACTGGAAGAATTGGAGAAATTTCAAATATATTTTTGATAATCTTCAAAACTTCTCCTAAAACAAGTAATGCAAGCAAGGAGATTTAAAAAGAAAGGAAAAAGAAAAAGAAAAAGAGCCTGCGGGTTCCGAGATCGATCCACCATCGAATATTGAAGTGGATTTTTATGGGATAGAGATTTATGCTAATAACCGTTGAATCCTTGAGAGTTCACACGTTCAATATGTTTCTTTACCTACGTGTGATCTGAGTGGATTGAGATAAAGATGTTTGACTGCGTGAAAACCCGTTCCATGGGAATTGAGTAATCTAAAATGTGTAAGGTTCGAAACCCTTTATCCTCATCGATATGAAGAGAAACAATTTAACTGTGCCTTGGTGTATCTACCTTGAGTTCATTACAACGTGGAGAAAAGATGTATATCTATGGTTAGCGTGGTCAAGACTGTTTTTTTTGGGGTTAAAACTCAACATATCAGGTAGCGGTTCATGATCCAGGTCGCAAGTGATTGTGTCGAACTAAAGTGGAGACTATATGTGCATGCCAATGCATTCCCTTTACTTAATGGGCCAATACATCAGTATCAACATGGCTACATGGTCTATCTCTGGTGCATGATCTTTCTTTGCTATGTGGGTGGTTCTCTATGATCCCCTTAAACCCTAAATTTCTCCATTGTTGTGCATACCGAGTGTACTCTCCACTCCTGTTGATATTGAACACTTCGGAAGGGATTTTCTTGGGCCTTGTTCTAGTGCTGAGTGAACTTTTCGGTGTGATCTCAGCATGCACTATTTTTCTATGTGACAATCATCCATGATAGTGTTTGCATAGAGTTAATTGAATGCACTTGACATATAATTTAGTATGGTGGAAACTGGTACCTCTAAACATGCGTGCCTCCATCTTGAATATTGGTGAGTGTTGGTGCGTGCTATCTTAGAAGCAACAAGAGCCAGGGCTAACCACAAAGTCACTCTTTGAATACTCCTCGGGACTCCTCTCTGACTTAATGAAGGTGCCAAAGATTGTAAAGAGGCAAGATAGTACAACCCAGGGAATACTAAAATGTGTGTATTGCGATCTACGTCTCTTCTTTGATGTGTGAGATGGTGCAGTGAGCATCCAACTGCCTCTTCCATTGCAGGTTGCCCGTATTGCATCTAACGCTTATTATTTTAAGAGAGTGTGTTAAATATTTTAGGGGATGGTGTTTCTCTTGTGCATATATGAAACACAAAGAAACAGTGAATCGAACGTGAATGAGGCAGCCCAATATGAAGCTTATATGGAACCCAGTGTATCTGTGGAGGAGCAGGCCAGAGTAATGCTTTTCTTATTATATGGAAAGAAACCCTAATATCTATTAATGTGGAATAAGAGAGGAGGAGCTATTTTTTGCTCATTGAATAAGAGAGAAGGAGGAGCTATTTTTTGCTCGTGGCTTATGACTCCACGTGGATAATTGGAGGACGTGTGGCACATGCTAAGACCAGTATTCAGTGGTTCGACTGTATATTGGAGTTGGATAGCTGCTAAGACCATTGGGATCAGGACGGATTTCTTTTGACTCCATAAAGATGGGTGCGCCCAAGCTGAAGACTAATGAGACTGGTTCATACGTTATCTATCGACTAAGTTGTTGGAGTTGTTTATATGCAATTGAATTGACTGTTCTTTTGGTTGAAGCAAGCAGCGTGGAGTATTGAACCTGCTAAGTGAATTTATTGAGAGACCAAAACTTGTGCTGCGTGGAGTGCATTGAAGACCACCACAATCACTGTGACGGAAACTGCAATCTATAAGAGAGGGAGACCAGTGTGGAGCTACGTGATGACTAGTAGAGATTGGATCCTGGTCACTGCTGTGGTTGACTGCATGAGGACTATGACCTCGACTGCATGGAGCGTAAAGTGAGAAAGCATGAAAAATATCACCTAGAGTTGTGAGATCCCATTCTGGAGCTATATAGTGTTGAAGACTACTCTATAGTGTTTCCATGAATGTTATTTTATATCAATGTTGGAAGTGGAGTTGCGTTACCTACTTCCTCCCTTGAATGAGCTGGTGCATATTGTATTGATCTCGTTAAGTGGACTCCAAATCCAACGGTTTGTGCATTTCAACTACTACTAACAGTTCACCTTTCGCAACCATTCATTTTCGTTAACTATTCATGTGGCATACTAATCGCTGGACAAACTGGGTGAACGAAAGAAATCCCATAGCTCAGAAATAAGACACAAATATGGATCGATTTCAGTTGTCACATTTTTAGTGTGGTGCCCTCACTAGATTCTTTGACATCAAAGGTTTAGAGTTTGTGTGAAGAATAAAGACCGTGGAGTTATTCACTACCTCGAGATAAAGATTGGTATACAAAATCTCCCTCTGAAAGTTGTTGTCATTCGAAATTTGTTGGTCAACTTTGTTGCTGCCAGCCATTGATGGAACTGCTGCATATTGAAGATTATTGCATGTGAAACCTATTTTATTGCTGCATTGTTGGTTTTCAATTCCACAGAAAAATTGAGCCAAAACCATTTGATCAAGATGCAGCAAGCGATGTAGCCCTCCATCATTTATTTTCTCGAGATGTGATAATTGAAAATATTCATAAACGACAATGGGCCAAATATTCATAAGATTTGCCAAATAAAAGGATGTTATGAATAAAAGAGCATTTCTTGGTAAACTGGTATTACATGTTTAAGAAAGAGCACTAAGTTAGGGGGAGTTGATCACATTGCTCTTCACTCATGTGAACAGAGATAGATGAAAAAATTGTAATAGTGATCAAATCAGGGGGAGTCAATCAACCCTGTTCCCTCGATGTCAAGGGGGAGAAATGAAGATAGTATTGCCATCAATGTCAAAGGGGGAGATTATTGGAAATTTGGCTTGAAGGATTGGCATTGATGTCAATCAGGGATATGCAGATATGCAGATGACATGGTCTGTGATGATACCAAGGAACCTAGTGCATATAGCATCCCTGCAGATATTTTAATGCATGTGAGGTAATATGAAATGAGATTCCTACCGAAATGTGATATGCAAGAGTGTTTGTTGATCACTGCTGGTTTGATGTCCTAAAGTGAGTTTGATGAGAACTCTTTATGACTTGTGAAACTTGCACATAGAAGAAACATGGAGTTAGACATGACAGTCATGACAATCCATATAGAAGACTCATTGACGAAGTCTATTGCTCGGCATTGTAATAGTTGCAACAATACATTTACCTAGCTCATGGTGGTAGCTATCATTGTAGCTTTGATACGTTAAAATGTGGAAGCTGCATGGTATCAATGGTGCACTACACATTGGGCATGGTATTACATGTTCTATTGAGGATACTATCATCAGGTGGCATAGAATGAGTGGTTACAATGCTCTTTGGGTGCCTATAGTGGACCATGCTGGTATAGCAATGCAGGTGGTGGTTGAAAAAGAAACTGATGTGTGAAAGAGGATTAACAAGACACGATATTGGACGTGAGCAATTTACAGTTGAGGTGTGGAAATGGAAAGACGAATATGGAGGACAAATTTTGAACCAGTTACGTCGTCTGGGTGCCTCACTTGATTGGTCTCGAGAGTGCTTCACTATGGATGATAAAAGATCTAAAGCAGTACGTAGTTTTTGTGAAGACATTGCTGCGAGATATAGCTCTGTAGCCCTGATTTATTCAGTATTGAACATTGTTGTCTCATACCGCATTAAGATTGAACGTTGGTGCATGGGTGTTATTGCTACAATATGCATCGAAGACCGTGGGAGTATCGAGAGAAGTTGAATAGATAAATATTCATCTCCCTTGTGGTTCCCTTCAAAATTCAAAGTTTTGACCTCCACAATTGAAGAGCTGCAAGCGACGACTTCTCTAAGCAAGGATTAAAACTTCCCTTGAAGGCCACGCATTTTGGCCTTTCGGTCTTCTACAAGTCGGGTGATGTATTCAAAGACATCGTGGGCAGTGCATATCATGTGGCTCCTGAAGTATTGCGGCGACGGTATGGAACAGAAATAGATATATGGAGTGCTGGTGTGATATTGCGTGCCTCCATTTTGGGCAGAGACGGAACAAGGCATATTTGATTCTATATTGTGTGGAAATACCGATTTTGAAAGTGAACCATGGCCATCTATTTCTAGTGGTGCAAAAGACCTGATCAAAAAGATGCTCGAACATGATCCCAAGAAACGTCTTACGGCTGCTGAAGTTTTAAATCATCCATGGATGAGAGAAGATGGTGAAGCACCGGACAAACCACTTGACAATGTTGTATTGGTTAGGATGAAGCAATTCAGGGCAATGGACAAGTTTAAAAAGGTTGCTCTAAAGGTGATTGCTGAAAGTCTATCAGAAGAAGAAATAAGGGGTTTGAAGGAGATGTTCAAGAGTATAGACTCTGATAATAGTGGGACAGTCACATTTGAAGAATTGAAGAGTGGCCTTGCAAGATTAGGGTCTAAAATATTTGAGTCAGAAGTTAGGCAATTGATGGACGCTGCGAACGTAGATAGGATGGAACTCTTGTGCATTGCTCATTGGAGCTGCGTAAAGACTGAGACTTGATACATGCAGAATGGAGGCAAGCTATGCCAAGAATGGAGTTGCGTTGATGTGTGGGTCATATGAAGTGATCGATGGTTTAGAAGCCGTGGTTAAGTTTCACAACTATGAAGCCAATGAAGTTTTATAACGAGTAATGCTTTATTAAGTTGCATGTTGTTAAGAATAACAATATAAAAATTAAGTGATATGTTATAAAACATAAAGAGGTATATCTTGTGAAAAGTTATGATGTTTTATAAAAGATAAGGATGTGATGTTTTATTTAAAAAAGAAGGAGGAATCGCAATAAAATATTAGTTAAATTCTTAATGAAGAGACATGTCTTGTTCCAAAAGGATATGATGATATTCTTTTAAGAGTCACAATGATTCAAGTTCCAAGACTATTGAAGCATATATAAATTTGAAGTGAGAGTGTGTCTTAGGGTGTCTTGGTGGATTATAAAATATATCTTGGTGGATATTCTACTATTTATATGGACCTTGTGTTCATTCAAACAGATTGGTGTCTGTAATCAGGTTGGAGCCTGAATGAGGATTGGATTCCTCTCTACATGCTGGGTCATGTATACAAGTTGGGTCTTGTAAGAGAACTGGGTTTCTCAATCTAGATGGGTCTAGATCATTAATGCTATGTATATGTAAAATCATATTTAATAAAAAGATATTTGACATATTCATATATGTGTCGTTCTTCATATGTGTTTATATATTTCATATATACATATATAAGTGCTAAATGTCATGATTGTTTCATAATACATATGACTGATTAAATTAGTGCTTTGGCAAGAGATTTTAAAATTTTAAGAGACACTGATTCAGCCCCCCCTACTCTCAATGTCTAGGACCTTGTTCTACATAGAGGATAAGTTTAGTAAATTGGAGGAAAATATGAAGGGTTTGGTGAGGACAGCTGATTTACTCAATTTAGAGGAGAAGTTGAACACTATTGCTAATCTCATTCAAAATTCAAGGGATACTCTTCCTACAGGTGATGTGGTGTTCTAGGATACTATGGAGGATAAAGATAATTCTCATGTTGAAAAACCTTCCATGAATAATAATATTCCAAGAGGAAATTATTTTGGTAATGGAAGTCATTAGGGGTGGTCACCAAGGGGTACCCAAATTCCCAAGATTGACATGACAAAGTTTGATGGAAATGATCCAATAACATGGATATTCCAAATGGAGCAATTATTTGATCTACACCAGGTTCCAACTTTGCAAAAGGTAACTATTGCATCATTATATTTAGAGCCTGATCAATTTGTATGGTATCAATGGCTTTGTGACTGAAAAAGGACTCTATTATATCGTGGTCTATATTCACTGAAGAATTGATTGCACATTATGGGGATATTAATAGGAATACCTTCTTCAGCTAGTTAACAAGTCTCAAGCAAAAAGGTACAGTTGCAGAGCACATCAAACAATTTTAGAAGCTAAGTCTTCAAGTGAAGAATATTTCAGAAGATAATACATTGGATCTCTTCATTGGCACCTTGAAGGATAACATTCAACATGAGGTGCGTCTCTTTGAACCACCATCCTTGGATAAGTCCTTCATGATGGAAAGGAAGGTTGAAAGTAAAAATATTGGCTACTAGAAAGAGCACCTTCAACACATACCGAGAGAATACGGTTACTTCTTCTAACCCACCTCAAATGTTGACACCTTAACAAATAGAAGAAAGAAGAGCAAAAGGCCTATGTTTTAATTGTGATAGCAAGTATAGTAAGGGACATAAGTGTGGTGAGAAGAAATTATTTTACATAGAATGTGAATAGGAAGAACCAAAAGAACAAGAACCATCTCCAAATGAAGAAATAGAAGACACTACTTCAGAAGAGATTGATACCACCATATCATGTCATGCATTGGCTAGAATTAGCACTCCTCAAACTCTCAAGATCGAAGGATTTATCAAAAAGAAAAAAGGTAACAATGTTGATTGATTTTGGTAGTACTCATAATTTCATTCACTATAAATTAGCAAAATATCTCAATTGCTTTGTATATCCAGCACCAGAGTTTCAAGTAATGATTGTAGATGGAGGAACTATCAACTGCTAAGGGAAATGCCATAATATAAATCTTACTATGAGAGAATATGTATTGAATAGTCCAATGATTGCTATTCCAATGGGTGGTGCAGATGTTGTCTTAGGAGTTCAATGGTTACAATCTTTGTGAACTGTGGCTTTTAACTTTCAGAAGCTTTTCATGAAATTTTTATGGGAAGGAAAGGAATATGAATTAAACAGTATCACAGGGAAACCAAGCAAGGTGATAAGCTCTAATGGTATGACAAAATTGATGAAAAAGGGACATCAAGGTGTAATTGCACAATTATGGTCATTAGATGTTCAAATATCTAAGCCTCATATTTCCCCAGATCTCCAAAGGGTCATTAATAAGCATTCCAAGGTATTTGAAGATATTCCAAAAGGTCTTCCACCTGTCCGAGATTTCGATCATGCTATTCAGTTAATCCCAGGAAGTGTTCCTCCTAACATCAGACCTTACAGATACCCTTATGGACAAAAGAGTGAGATTGAGCGTATGGTTGAAGAAATGCTAGAGGCTAGTATAATTAGGCCTAGCCAAAGTTCTTACCCTTCACCAATGGTAATGGTACATAAGCTGAATGGATCATGGTGTATGTCTGCAGATTATAGAGAGCTCAACAAGATAACCATTAAAGATAAGTTTCCAATCCCTGTAATTGATGAATCACTAGATGAATTACATGGAGCAATTGTATTCACAAAGTTGGATCTTTGTTATAGGTATCATCAAATTAGAATGAAAGATGAGGACATCCCAAAAACAACATTCAGAACTCATGAAGGTCATTATGAATTTCTAGTCATACCATTTGGTCTCACGAATGCACCTTCCACATTTCAAGGTTTGATGAATTCCATTTTCAAGCCTTTTCTTAGAAAAATTGTGCTAGTATTCTTTGATGATATACTAATCTATAGCAAGTCTTGGGAAGAACATGTTCAACATGTTGATAGGGTACTACAACTACTACAGGAGCAACAACTATATGCAAAAACCTTCCAAATGTTTCTTTGGGGTGAAGGAGGCAGAGTATTTGGGTCATATTGTATCTCATGAAGGTGTCAAGGTAGACCCTAACAAAATTAAATCCATGATAGACTGGACAATTCCCAAAAAACTGAAGAATCTTCGAGGATTCTTAGGTTTGACAGGGTACTACCGCAAGTTTGTTCAAAATTATGGAAGAATAGCAGCACCTCTTACAACATTATTGAAGAAAGATGCATTTTCTTGGACTGCAGAGACAACTCAAGCTTTTGAACAACTTAAACAGGCAATGTGCACAACTCCTGTATTGGCCACACCAGACTTCACAAAACCTTTATTGTGGAATGTGATGCTTCAGGAAATGGCATTGGAGCCGTTCTAATGCAAGAAGGACACCCACTTGCTTTCAAAAGTCATCCAATCAAGGGAAAGAACTTACAAAAGCCCATTTATGAGAAGGAAATGTTGGCAATACTACATGCTCATAAGAAATGGTGTCCTTATCTAATAGGTAGGCACTTCAAGGTCAAAACAGATCATGATAGTCTTAAATACTTCTTGGAACAGAGACTATCTTCAGAAGAGAAGCAAACGTGGGTAACCAAGGTGTTGGGATATGACTTTGAAATCATCTACAGAAAAGGGAAACATAATGTGGTGGCAGATGCACTCTCTAGAAAAGATGAAGATGTTGGTGCATTACTTTGTTCCATTTCCATTCTACAACCAGATTGGATAGTAGCAGCAAGGGAAGAATGGAAAAAATACCTCTCTATGTGGACACTCATTCAAAAACTGCAGAATGATCCCAGTGTATCAGATACTTTTGTGTGGAAAAATGATTCACTATGGTATAAGGATTGCTTATATTTATGCAAAAACTCCCAACTCAAGCAGAAGATCCTTTCTGAATTACATGCCTCTCCTATAGGTGGGAACTCAGGATTCCTAAAAACTTACCACATGGTCAAGAAGGAATTTTTCTAGGAAGGTCTTAAATATGATGTTCACAGGTTTGTGGTTGAATGCTTGGTTTTCCAACAGAATAAGGGTGAAATAGTTAATACCCCAGGAATTCTACAACTGTTAGACACACCTTGTCAGCGCTGGGAGGAAGTCTCTATGGATTTTATCACAGGTCTACCCAAGTCAGAAGGAAAGAATGTTATTATGGTGTTTGTTGATAGACTCACAAAGTATGCACACTTTTGTGCACTCACTCACCCTTTCAATGCAAGCATAGTAGCTACAGCCTTTATGGAGACTGTTCAGAAGTTACATGGAAATCCAAAGATTATTGTAGGTGATAGAGATCCAATTTTCATTGGAAAATTTTGGACTGAATTATTTTCCTGTTTGGGTACTCACTTGGCTCACATTTCATCTTATCACCCTTAATCTGATGGGAAAACTAAGATCGTGAACAAGTGTTTGGAAGGCTATCTGCATTGCTTTGCATCTGATAAACAAACACAATGGGTGAAATGGTTGTCTTTGGCAGAATGGTGGTACAATACTTCCTTCCATACATCATAAAAAATGTCTCCATTTATGGCACTTTATGGGTACCAGCCTCCATCTATCACATCTCCCTTAAAATGAAAATCTAAAGTTCAAACCGTGGAAGATCACATAGAGCACTAGCAAGGAGTTCTACAGATACTTAAGGACAACTTGACTATGTCACAAAACAGGATGAAACAACAAGCTGATCAACATCGCAGTGAAAGGAGTATTTCTTAGGCTACAACCTTACAATAAGATGTCTTTGAAGCTATTAAAGAAGGACAATAAATTAGCACCCAAGTATTATGGTACTTATAAAGTGTTGCATAAGATTGGTAGTATGGCCTACAAATTGGAGCTCCCTTCATCTTCAAGAGTACATCCAGTTTTCCATGTTTCTTGCTTAAAGAAGGTAATATGAGACAAGATCCCAAATCAAACAACTTTCCAGAGCTTGATGAAGAAGGAAAATTCATATTGGAACTTGAACAAATCAATGAAACAAGGAATAAACAACTACGAAACCAGGCTATTAATGAGTACCTGATAAAGGGAAGAACTTATGAGTTGAAGATTCGACATGGGAAGATGAGTCCTTCATACAAAAGCATCCACAACTAATCAAGCGTTGAGGAGAACACTTGTTTGAAGGGGAGGGGCATGTTAAGCCCTAAATATGGGCACATTTCCCCCTATATTGTGGTTCATTATATTAGTTATGTCGGCTTGGGTTAGTTAGTTGGGATTGTACCCCTTAGTCTCCTATATATAGGAAGGATACCTTTCATTTGGAGTGTCTTGCCTTGTCTTGTGTACTTAGCACATTGTGTAAGGAGGTTTCCCCCTCGAACAGGCTTGTTATTCAACTATTATATTCAATCAAGTCGTGGAGTACTCTTTCGGATCTATTTTTGCTCTTTTTATACTCTTTTTGGAAAGTTGTTGCATAACAATGTTGAGAATAAAAAAAATGCAGAGTTTGCAGGTGGTCTTCAGAATAGAGAACTTACATGGTACATGAATTTCATTGAAGATCACGGTGACAAGACAAAACAACAAATTAAGGATAATTTCTTAGATTTTTCAAAGTAGATGACACCAAGAATCTAGCTGGGCATAAATTAAAATAATTCACTCAAAGAATTGGATAAATAGTATGAGAGTATGATAGAAGATTGAAATACCTCCTTAGTCAAATGCCATCTAAAATGGATGAAGCTTTTATGATCTAGGTTTTTGTTGTAGGTCTGTAGCCATGAATCAAAATGCCATTGCTATTGCATGAATATAAGAGAATATGGTATAGAAATTCAAAGAGACAAAAGACCCAAGCCTGAGTCAAGGGAAATTCGTCTAGATGAGAATGGGTGAGGCTTTAAACCAAAAGACCTCCTAGCAGTGAGGGTAGTCGACCATATTTTTAGAGAGAGGGCGATACTTCGATGTACCACTACTAGATTGAATATGGAGGATAAAGAGTAACAAGTCATAGTAGATACTTACACACATGCGTCTTCCTATCTAGTTGGTGGCTGTTGTGGTTGAGTTACCTGGGCATTCCGGTATGCATGGTCGATGCAAAGTGAGGACTACTTCAGCAAAAGCCGAGACCCAGGATGTTGTTGCACAATATTGCTCTCTTCAAGACAAAGAAGAGTTTTGGGGTGGAGGAGGTGTTGTAGGGACCCTTTCAGTACTTAATAGTCATAATTATTATGTAATGCACTCAAAAAATGAGTAGTTGGAGTGGGTGTAACCTCTCTAACCTCTTCATCCATTGTATAAATATATCGACCAAGAAGGAATAAAATGGCTGAACATTCCGCCCATGTCTTGTTCTATTGATTCTATGTATGCTTTATTGTTTATATTTGCTTGAATGCTCATGTAATCTGGTAGATTACAAAAATATATATTTTAGTGGGAATTTTTGGAAACGTTGATTTATAGTTAGAATGGATAACACTTTGAGGATAGAAATTGGATATTTTAATGGGTAGATATTTGATCTTTAGAAGATTAAAATGGAGGATCTCCTTGTAGATCGAGAGAAATGGGTTGGTGTTAGCCATGGTACAACACTGGAAGGTATGTTGTCGGAATATTGGAAAAAAATTGACAGGAAAGCAAGAAGTACAATCTGACCTTGGTTAGCAGATTTGTATTGTTGAATGTCTCAGACGAAGACACTACAAAGAAGATATGGGAAAAGTTGCGGAACTTGTACCAGTAAAACTATCTAGTTAACAAGTTGTTTCTTTGGAAGAATATATATCTTCTCAAGATGAGTGAGGTCGACTCGATTACAGAGAACCTGAATGCGTTCAACACTATGATTAGCCAGTTGTTGTTTGTGTATTTTAAAACTACTAAGGGGAAGAAATGTATTAGTCTTTTATGTTCTTTGTAAAACTCTTGGGATATCCTGGTCGTGGATATTGGAAGTAATAATACCACATAGAATATTGATGGTGTGGTCACATCTCTACTGTCGGAAGAGATGAGATGAAATAACATGGAAGGTTCGACCCATGGTTCCTTGAGGGTAAGAGGTCAACCAGTAAACAAAGAAAAAGGAAAATCCTATGGTAGAAGATCAAAGTCGAGGGCTATATATAAGACTAGATCTAAATCTCTTAGTCTGATGATGAGAATATGCTGGTAATGTGGTAAGGTCAATAATTATAAGTGAGATTGTAAGTCAATGAAAGTAGAGAGAATAAAAAGGTTTGAGGAAGGTTAGTCCATTGATGGTAAGCCTTCACATGAAGATAAATGCGATGTGTATTTTGCCTCCACAAGTACACAGTTGAATCATGATTCTTGGTTGATAGACTCTAGTGTGTCATATCGTAAGATACCATGGAGAGAATGGTTCTATGAAAATGAGAGTTTCGATAGTGGTGATGTTCTTCTAGGAGATGACTCACCGAAGAGGACAGTCGGACAAATTTTTGGCACAAAATTAGAGAATAGGTTCTTTTGCATGGGCCACCAAAGGGCACCATTGTAGTCTAGTGTGTTGTAATTTTCAATCCCCCAAAGGGGAAAGTCTCACCCGAAGCAAAACCAATATTTGTGTGTGATAAGGAGTGTTAACTGTAAAGATACATGTGTGAGGGTTTATTATTCATACTGTAATGACATTCATCAATCAATTATTGCAACAAAAATCTATTAGCCATAATATGTAAATAAATAATAGACATTAAATCCATTAGACAATAAAATGACACATGAAAATTTGAGGGGCCCAAAAATCCTTCATTCTTATTATAAATAACATTCATTATGTTGTATCTCAAATCGTCACTTTTGACCTAGCATGCTTCATCACCATGAGAAGTGAAGGTTGTGATGCTCCCTAGGTGTGTTAGGACCCATTGTATTCTGGTTTACCTAGTCCCTCGACAAGTTTGGGAAGGTCCCTTGACATTTGGAGGTCAAAGAACTACTTCAAAAAACCTTCTCTTGAGCCTTGATGGAGAGTGCCACTCCCTCCTAATTGTCTAAGGGGGAAAAATACAACGGTGTCGCTTCTTGCATGTGTCTAGGGGAGAAAAAATTACAACATTTTCACTTTGTGCTCAATGTCAGGGGAGCGACAGTCCTATTATAGCCTCTTTCCATTGATTTTTGGACCAAGATTCAAGCATGATCTTGGGTGGATCAGCCTATTATTTGAGTATCTCTCCATTTCCATTCATGGCAACCTAGTCTCCCTTGATCCACCTTATCCTCCCTTGATCCAAATATTTATCTCAAGTGGTTTTTCCTCTCCATCCTATAAGAAAGACCTCATTCCTTGGCTCACACACATGAAAAAATATTAGAGAGATGGTCCTGATGATCTCAGGGTGCTCAAAGGGATTCTGATAGAGAGCTTCGAGGAGATGCTTCTGGTGCAAGATCAAGTATAATAATGTCATGTATTTGTTTCCTTTGGCTTTCTAATGAATGAACTTGGCAAATTCTCCAAAATTGTGCTTCTTATGTTGAATGCACGTATTTTTTTACTTGCTAGTGATTATATTTAGTTTGATACACTTTTTCTTGGAAGTTTTTTGTCTTCTTCCTTTGTTTGCATGCTCATCAACTTGGATCCTCAAGCTAGGAGCTGGATCAACAAGGAGCAGAGAGGAAAACCTTCAGGGATGAGGTAGGACATATACCCTTCTCAACCTTTTTATGCATATGTATGTTTGGATTGGCTTGTTTATAGAGTAGATATAGGATAAATTAGCAACCATTTGTTTCTTTTATGTCTTGGGTTAGGTGTCTAGGGAACCTGCTTTTTCCCAAGAGGAATCCTACTTATTCGTAGGGAGGATTCCCTAAAAAACATTACATTTAATTCATGTCTCTATGGACTTACAACAACCGTAGAATTACCTATTGTGGTATCATATAGAACAAATAACTAAAACCCAATTACCTCAAAACCCAGATACATCATCTTCTATTGTGTCTTTATCTTCGATCTATGCTCTATGCTTCTTCTTTCCCTCGATCCTCTCATGCCTTTATTTTGCTTGCATCCTACTTTCTTATATACTTGTGTGGGTGGGTCCAAAACTGTTCCGGCCATTAGAGTCTTTCTGCTACTCCTACTCCTTTACCCTGCACTTCCTCTTATGTTCCTTTACAATTCCTCCTTTTGTGGTCCTTTTAAAAAAGAAGAAGGATCCAATAGGCCCCAACCACAAGTGTTGACTCACCCTCAAGCCAACTCAGATACGTTATTGATCCTTGCATGCCATTTTTTGTGGGATTTTCAAATGAAGGAACCGACTCTAGTACTGAACGACATTGGTGTACCACCTCTGGTACTAAATAAAATCGATCATCAGCTTCCATATGTGGGACATTGAAGAAAATAACCATATACTGGAAGTATGCTTCATGCCCATAAGAAAGATTGTCTCTTCCCTAGTTGTGGAGTTATAGAGAGAGGAATGGTGTATTTCTTCTTCGTCTTCAAAATATTCAGTGCTAATGACCTCTTTGGAAGTGTTATCATGCTTAGAAAATGGGTAGTTATTCCTTCAACAAGAGGCCATACTCCTTGGGAAAATATTATAGTCATCCATAGCAACAAGGATACTAAGGAATGATCATGGATCATATGCACTAATGCTGACGGGGCCAACTAGTGCGACTTGGTATTCAAAACTTTCATCTCTCAGAACACCCTTCTCAATGTCATTATTATTGAAAAACTAGTAATTGTGTTTTTGGTAAGGGTCCAAGATCTTATATTTGTTAGCGGTGGTAGAAAGAGGGCTAAGAGAGTGATATGTGACTTGAGCACTAGCATGGGTGGGAGACATAATGGCTAAGCTTGATCTTCCTAGTGATCTTCATGGTGTGGATAGAATCTCTTGCACATCTTTATTCATTGAAATATTCTTCTAGCATGAAACTAGAGTGGGAGTGATCAAGGAGGTGCCATCCATAGGAACACTAGGGAATTGTCTAGTGCTAGAAGCTAGTTCATATAGTAGCAGATGGGTAAGAAAAAGGGTGGTGAGATGATTTGCATGGCTTCGATAGGGTGGGAGATAAGTTCGACACTTATCAACATGGGATAATGGATGAGCAAGGAGATGGGATCCTATGTTAGGAAACCATGTCAACCCTTCTCTTTACTTTGTTAGTATATTTTTGTTGGACGCATATGCTTTGCAAGTCGTCCCGTAGTATTTGTTGATCCATAGTTTGTACTGCCCCATGGTTTTGACCCATAGTATTGGCACCTAGACTTAGTATATAAGTTTTTCTTGAGGCCAATGAAGGAACCGTGTATTGAGCTTGATCAAAGAAGGTTTCCCCCTCGAAGTGGACTTGTGAAGAACCTGCAATAATTAATTAATGCAAATACATGAGATATCAGAAATAATAGAACTCAGAATCACTTTTATATTGATCACGGGCCACTTCGAGGGGGCAACCTCCTTTGAGCAAACTCAATACAATTTCTTCACGGTGCCTTCGATGACCTCAACACACACTTATATACTAAGTTTATGCCCAATACTATGAGTCAAAACCATGGGACATATAATACCACGGGACGACTTACAAAGCATATGCGTCCAATACTATGGGTCAATACCATGGGCTAATATAAACTATGGATCAACAAATACTACGGGACAACTTACAAAGCATATGCGTCCAACAACAATATACTAAAAAAGTAAAGAGAAGGGTTGACACGGGTTCCTAACATCCCCTCTCCCTTAGAAAAAGATTTGTCCTCAAAGCTTTGGTTGGGGAAATTGATGCAGAATCTGAATGAGTGGTTCCCCGGTAGCATCCTTGGGTTGCATTTTGGGCCACTAACGCCTTTGGAATTTCAGGGAGGATTGCTTAGAAGGATGTAGACGAAGAAGAACCATATCAGCTGCATGAAAAGTGCGCTCAGAATGGTGCTGATCAGCTTGTTGTTGCAGTGAAATTCTGGCCATGTGAAGATTATCCTGCAAAATAAGAAGAATCTGATTGCGGTTTTGAAGAATCGAGTCAATTGCCTAAACTGGGGAGCTACTAAGGGTGTACGGAAGAAGAACTGGCGGTGTCCATCCATAGAATGTTTCATATGGTGTCCTTGTAGATGTGGTATTGTACCACCAGAGCACTTGTAAGAAATCCATAGAAATAGTTGGCCAAATCTGTGTAGGGATGGGAAAGGGTTTGAGCAGTCTCGAAAGGAGTGTTGTTTCACCCTTGTTGACCGGGAAAGTATCACAGTCAGCCACCATCTGTTGAATTGTCATTTTCAGTCCCTGCCAAAAGAAGTTACATTGTTCTTGGTCATACATTTTGAAGAACCCAGAGTGCCTTGCTGATGAACAAGCATGGAGTTCATAGAAGAGATAGCCATGTTGAACATATTGCAACCAATTTGGAACAAGCAGAGAAATAGTTGTAAGAGAAACTGGGTCATCAATTGTGCGAGAAGGAGCATCTGCCACCATATTGTCCTTACCCTTATTGTAAGTGATCGCATAGGAATAACCCATGAGTTGGATAACCCATTTCAGGTGTGTTGGGGAGGAGACCCATTGTTCCAGGAAAATTTTCAAACCCTGGAGATCAGTCTTGATGCAGAAATACTTCCCTAATAGGTATGGCTACCACTTCTGTACTACATGCAAAATAGCCCTCATTTCCTGCTGAGAGGTAGATGTGGCTAAATTCTTACTGGAAAGGTCTCTTGAAGTCAGCAAGCTCATTGGTTCAGCAAAGACACCTGCATATCTATCCAAGGAAGTAGTGGAGACTGGTGATGGGTGTATCTGAATGGAATGGAGCTGAGCGATGACACCATGTAAATTCTTCTTAAGGATTTTTTCCAGGAAATGTGAACTGATGATGCAGAGAGACCCTGGTTGTAAGCCCATAAATTTGTGTTGTGCCCCATTGACTAAAAAATGCATCCAAAGTTCAGCAAAATCCCATAAGATGGGGCCAAGTGTGCATAACCATTGAACGCCCAAAACCACATCACATCTGCTTAAGGACAAGGCAAACATGTCATAGCACAGGCTATAATCTTCCATAGAGATACGCACATTGTGACACTTCCCCTTACAAGGTAAGGTGCCCCCATTAGCAACCATGACTTCAAAGTGGGAGCAAGGATGGACAAAACAATCAGCCTATTTGGAAATTCAGGGGTCAATGAAGTTATGAGTGCTACCAGAATCAATGAGTATGGTAAGAGGGAGATTCTTGAAGTATCCCCTGACCTACATTGTTTGTGGGGTGGTGACGCTGGTTACAGCATGGAGAGAGATATCAGGTGGGTCGTCCTGATATGGGGTGTCAACAGGCGGGTGCTGAATGTCAACCTGATCATCTACTGTATCTAGAGCTTCTTCACCAAGTTCAGAGGCAGGCGGAGAATCCACATCCAAGAGATAGAGATTTTGTTGAACACATCTATGTCCCCGAGTGAATTTCTCATCACAATTATAACAAAGCCCTTTTTTTCGGCTTTCCTGCATCTCTGTTTCAGACAAATGCTTGATAGGAGTTGGTCGAGGAGCAGGCATGATGGGAGGTCGTTGGGAACCCATATTTCTGAAGGGAACAAAGGAGGGGTTTGGAGCATTGATGAGCTGCGATCTTGTCCTCGGCCAGCTTAGCCAACCCTAGGACTTCCATCATTGTTTTGGGACATAACATTTTGACCTTTGAGCAGATTTCATCCTTGAGACCACTGATAAAACAACTCCTGTAGAATTTATCAGACAATCCTTCTGTGTGATTGGCTAGTTTCTCAAATTCCATCTGATACTCTCTCACTGTGCTAGTTTGGTGAAGTTTAGTGAGTGCTCCTGTGAAGTCATCAAAAGCACTAGGACCAAGTCATGGCAAAAGGAGTTGGCAAAAATCTGTCCAGTTTGGCTCGGGATGAGCTTTGATGTACCAATGGTACCATTGAAGGGCTTCCTGTTCCAAATGAAAGGATGCAAGTGGAACTTTCTGGACATCAAAATTATTATGCAGACTGAAATATTGTTCTACTCGGTATATCCATCCAGTCGAATCAATACCATTGAAGCGAGGAAAATCAAGCTTCGGCCCACGAAAATTGTTGGAAGAAGAGAACCCGGTGGCTGCAAAAGATTCTAGCTGTCGGTTATTGTTTATGGCTGAATGCTGAAGATGGAGGATGAGAAATTTTTCATCCAGATCTTGGAGTTTGGTTTGGATGGTTGCAAGTGCTTCCTGCATGGTTTTTTCTCATGCGCGGGTGACAACCACAACCAGGAGTTTTTTCTTTTGTTTGGAAATGGATAGAAAAACACAAACAAAAGCTTATTTAGTAAAGGAAAATTTAGATTTGGGAAAAACTTGGATTGGTAATTGGGGTTTGACCAGGATTTGGACACTTTCTAATGGACAGGGAGGAAAAAAATGGGGATTTCAGAAACAGGGTGAAAGAATGAGAAAATTTGGTAGAGAGGGACAAAGAAGTAGAATTAGGAAAGGAACACGGTGGCAAAATTTGAAGGCGTTCGGGTGAAAATTGAAGGAGTTATGGAAAACCCTAAAAATAGACAAATGTGGGATTTCTGGTCTTGGGAAGTGGAATTTGGAATAGGGTCTTCAGGAATGAAATATGCAGAATGGGATTGCAGGGATATCAGTGAAGTTTCAGGGAAAATAGAGTTGAAACAAGGGAGATATGGCCGAAAAACTGATTTTTTTTTTAATTTTAATTTTATTTATTTATTTTTTCAGAAATGGATTGGCAATGGTAGTGCGAAAGGGATCCACAACAGATGGATCTGCAACGGTGCGGAAGGGATCGAAAAATGGCTGGATTTGAAATGACGACTAGATCTGGAACGACTTTTAAAATAGATCTGAAATGGATGGATCTGGAGCGGAAGTGATCGACAACAGTTCAGCTAAAAATAGATATGGACCCCAGGTATGTGCGGCTTCCTATTGGTTCAGGGGATTCACTTGGCCACCAATGTTGTCTGACGGCTTGCGTATTGGGGCAGTACCCCTCACTCCACGGTTCAGGTAAAACTGATAACCGCTTTTCCACAAACGACAGCTCTTGGTTTACCTCATGGGTGGGAACTAGTTAATCGGGTAGGGGTTGTTGCCCTTTTCGCTGGCAGGTCCTCTCAATGGGTCAACTACTTTGGGGTTCTTGTGGTACTCCTAACAATGAGTTTTAGGGATTATGCCCAAGTACTTCCCACAGTTAAGTGGATAGGGATTATTCCCAGATCCAAACTTGCAACAGATGCAATTTTTTTTTTTTGGAAAAAATTCCACCCAACGAGCCCAAAAAAGTACTCTGATATCAGATGTGAAGAACCTGCAATAATTAATTAATGCAAATACACGAGATATCAGAAATAATAGAACTCAGAATCACTTTTATATTGATCATGGGCCACTTCGAGGGGGCAACCTCCTTTGAGCAAGCTCAATACAATTAACTTCACGGTGCCTTCAATGACCTCAACACGCACTTATATACTAAGTATATGCCCAATACTATGAGTCAAAATCATAGGACATATAATACTATGGGACGACTTACAAAGCATATG
Organism: Larix kaempferi; assembly: GCA_027924585.1. Taxonomy (NCBI): domain Eukaryota; kingdom Viridiplantae; phylum Streptophyta; class Pinopsida; order Pinales; family Pinaceae; genus Larix; species Larix kaempferi. The sequence goes on from BSBM01000893.1 coordinate 13,044,371, forward strand.
CATCCAATACTATGGGTCAATACCATGGGCTAATATAAACTATGGATCAACAAATACTACGGGACGACTTACAAAGCATATGCGTCCAACAACAATATACTAACAAAGTAAAGAGAAGGGTTGACACGGGTTCCTAACAGGCCTGCGATCAATTAAAATATTTTGTGATCTCATATATTGTGCATTATATCAATTACTTGTTGTAGGTTCATCACATCTAGTATCAGAGCACTTTCTTGGGCTCGTTGGGTGAAATTTCTGCCAAAATTTTTTTGTGCATCTGTTGTAGGTTTGGATCTCGGAAAATTCCCTATCCGCTTAAATAAGGGAAGTACTTGGGAATAATCCCTAAAAATCATTTTAAGGAGTACCACAGAAACCCGAAGTAGCTAGCCCATTGAGAGGACCTTCCAGCGAAAAGGGAAATGACCCCTACCTGATTGACTAGTTCCCACCCGTGAGGTAAACCAAGAGATGTCGTTTGTGGCAAAGCGATTATCAGTTTTACCTGAGCCGTGGAGTGAGGGGTACTGCCCCAATACGCAAGCCGCTAGACAACATTGGTGGCTGAGTGAATCCCCTAAACCGTTAGGAAGTCGAGCATACCTGGGGTCCATATCTATTTTCAGCTGAAAAATCGCAGATTTCCTCTGTTCAGAACTGTTGCCGATCACTTCTGTTTTTTCGCCATATCTTCCTTTTTTCACTTTGTTTCCCTTGAAACTTCCTTGACACCCCTGTAATCCCATTCTACATATTTCATTCCTGAGGACCCTATCCCAAATTCCACTTCCCAAAGCCAGAAATCTCACATTTGTCTATTTTTAGGGTTTGCCATAACTTCTTCGACTTTCACCCAATCGCCTTCAAATTTTACCACTGAGTTCCTTTCCTATTTCTGCTTCTTTGTCCTTCTCTGCCAAATTTTCTCATTCTTTCACCCTGCTTCTGAAATCCTCCTTTTCTGCTTCCCTGTTTATTCAACAGTGTCCAAAACCTAGTCAAACCCAAATTACCCATCATATTTTTTTCCAAATCCAAATTTTCCCTTACTGAAACAGTTTATGTTTTTGTTCTTATACCCACTCAAAAGAAACAAAAAAACTCCTGGTTATGGTTGTCACCCGCGCAGGAGCAAAAACCATGGAGGAAGCACTTGTAGCCATCCAAACCAAACTCCAGGATCTGGATGAAAAATTTCTTGGCCTCCATCTTGAGCATTCAACCATGAACAACAAACGACAGTCCGAGTCTTCATTAGACAATGGGTTCTCTTCTTCTAGCAATTTTTGTGGTCTGAATCTTGATTTTCTTCGCTTTAATGGTACTGAGCTGACTTGATGGATTTATCGTGTAGAAGCTCTAGATACAATGGATGCTCAGGTTGACATTCAGGAGTCGCCTATTGACCCTCCGTCTCAGGACGACCAACCAAAGATATCTATCCATGCTTTAGCTGGAATCACCACCCCCCAAACAATGCGGGTCAGGGGTTACTTCAAGAAGCTTCCTCTTACAATACTCATTGATTCTGGTAGCACCCATAATTTCATTGACCCTCAGATCTCCAAACAGGCTGATTGTTTTATCCATCCTTGCTCCAAATTTGAATTCATGGTTGCCAATGGGGGCACCTTACCTTGCAAAGGGAAGTGTTGTAATGTGAGTATCTCTATGGGAGATTACAACCTGTGCTCTGGCACATGTTTGCCTTGACCTTAGGCATATGTGATGTGGTTTTGGGCTCTCAATGACTACACACACTTGGCCCCATCTTATGGGATTTTGTTGAACTTTGGATGCAGTTTCCCCCCAATGGACAAAAACACACATTGACAGGCTTACAACCAAGGTCTCTCAGCATCATCAGTTCACATCGCATGGAAAAACTCCTTAAGAATAATTCACATGGTGTCATTGCTTAGATCCATTCCATTTAGATGCAACCTTCAGCAGTCTCCACTACTCCTTTGGCTCTACAACAAATTCTAGATCGAGATACAGGTGTCTTTGCTGAACTAGTGGGATTTCCACCTCCAAGGCCAGAGGACCATCGTATTCAACTCCTTCCTGGAAGCTCTCCTCCCAACATTAGGCCCTATCACTACTTATTTCACCAAAAAACAGAGATTGAAATGCTCGTTTGGGACTAACTGAAGGAAGGTATTATTTTCCCAAGCACTAGTTCCTTTTCTTCACCAGTTCTTCTTGTCTGCAAAAAAGATGGGTCATGGTGCCTCTACATTGACTTCCGAGCACTTAATCACCTCACCATCAAGGATAAGTTTCCAATTCCTGTTGTGGATGAGCTTCTTGATGAGCTTCATGGTGCTCAATTTTTCTCCAAGTTAGATCTTTGTTCTGGGTATCATCAAATTTGGGTTCATGAGGATGATATCCCTAAAACAGCTTTCCGCACACATGATGGCCACTATGAGTTTTTCGTCATGCCCTTTGGCCTCACTAATGCTCCTTCCACATTTCAGCCTTGATGAATAAAATATTCCGGTCCTACTTGTGGAAATTAATTCTGAAATTCTTTGATGATATCCTCCTTTAGAATAAAACATGGGTTGAACATCTCCAACATCTGGCTCTTGTAATGCAACTTCTCTCTGACCATCATCTCCACTCCAAACGGTCTAAATGTGTTTTTGGACAGAAGATAGTCGAGTATCTCGGGCACATTATCTCAGCACAAGGGGTTCGCGCGGATCCTGCCAAAATCGCTGCCATGAACAATTGGCCACATCCTCAGACACTCAAGAGCCTTTGTGGTATTTTGGGGTTGACTAGCTACTACCACAAGTTTGTCAAAGATTATGGGAATATTGCAGCTCCATTAACTACTCTATTGAAAAAGGATGCTTTTACATGGACACATGCTACTGAGTGTGCCTTTGACAAACTGAAACAAGCTATGTGTACTACACCTGTTCTAGCTATGCCCGATTTTCCCAAGCCCTTCACTATTGAGAGTGATGCTTGCGACAATGGAATTGGTGTTGTTCTCCTTCAAGATGAACACCCCATTGTATTCACCAGCAAATCCCTTTCAGGTAAAAATTTAGCTGCCTCTACATATGAGAAGGAAATGATGGCTATTTTGCATGCAGTACAGAAGTGGCGACCATACCTATTAGGGAATCATTTCTGCATCAAGACTGATCACTAGAGTCTGAAATATTTCTTGGAACAGCGTGTATCCTTCCCAACACAATAGAAATGGGTTAGCAAACTCATGGGTTATGACTATGATATCACTTACAAAAAGGGTAAGGACAATATTTTGGCGGATGCTCTTTATCACACATTTGATGACCAAGGTTCTCTTTCAACTATTTCTATGTCTATTCCAAATTGGTTGCAATCTGTTCAACATGGCTATGTCAATGACTCTTCATTATCTCAAATCCTCCAATGCTTGGCTAACAACCCTTATGTTGTACCACATTACTCTTGGGATGGTTCTTCCCTAAGATACAAGGGTTGTCTGGTGCTTCCCCATAGCACATATCTTCAACAGGCTGTCTTCTATGAACTCCATGCTTTTCCATCGACATGGCACTCTGGGTTCATCAAAACGTATGAGCGGGCACGACGTAACTTCTTTTATAAGGGAATGAAAAGGAAAATTCAACAGATGGTGGCTAAATGTGATACCTTCCAGCACAATAAGGGTAAAATGACACTCCTTCCGGGATTGCTCGAACCCTTTTCCATACCTACATGGATTTGGATAGATATTTCTATGGATTTCATTGAAGGGCTCCCTAAATCTGGAGGGAAGACAGTGATTTTGGTTGTGGTTGATCGCCTCTCCAAATATAGTCATTTTTGTGCTCTCAGCCATCCCTATATAGCCTCCTCAGTCACTCAAATTTTCCTGGACCATATATTTCGTCTTCATGGAATCCCTTCTTCCATTGTCTCGGATCGTGATGCGATTTCCACCAGTCATTTTTGGACAGAACTATTTTGCCACACTGGCACCAAACTGAATATGAGTTCAGGGTATCACCCACAAACATATGGTTAGACTGAAATGATCAATAAATGCTTGGAAACTTATATTCGTTGCTTCTCCTCTGAACAAAAACATGAGTAGGAAAAGTGGCCCCCTCTCACTAAATGGTGGTACAATACCTCTTACCACACTGCCTCTAAAATGATTCCATATGAAACAATTTATGGTCAGGAACCGCCAGTTCTTCTTCCATACACCCCCAGTAGTTCACCAATTCAGGAAGTTGACACGGTCCTTCGAAACCGTGATCAGATTCTTCACATTTTGCGGGAAAATATTCACATGGCAAGAAATCACATGAAGAAACAAGCCGATAACCACTGTTCTAAGCACACTTTTCAAGCGGGTGATAAGGTTTTTCTTCGTCTACAGCCTTACAAGCAATCCTCCTTGAAAATAAAATGGCATCATAAGCTCGCTCCAAAGTTTTATGGGACATATAGGATTCTTCAGAAGATTGGGTCCATTGCTTATAAATTGGAACTTCCTCCTTCTTCCCGCATGCATCCAGTATTTCATGTCTCTTGTCTGAAGAAATTTCTTGGCAACAACATTAGAGGACAAACTATTTTACTAGAACTGGATAATGAAGGATCCATCCTTTTGGAGCAGGAGGCCATCCTCAATAAGCGCACTCATAAGCTTCGCTCTCGCTTTACCACAGATGTATTAATTCAGTGGCATAGAATGCAACCAGATGATGCTACATGGGAACCACTCCTTCAGATTCAACAACAATTTCCACATCTAAAACTTTGAGGAAAAATTTTTTTCTAAGGGGGAGGGGATGTTAGGAACCCATGTCAACCCTTCTCTTTACTTAGTAAATTTTTGTTGGATGCATATGATTTGTAAGTCGTCCCGTAGTATTTGTTGATCCATAGTTTGTACTGGCCCATGGTTTTGACCCATAGTATTGGCGCCTAGAATTAGTATATAAGTTTGTGTTGAGGCCAATGAAGGCACCGTGAATTTATTTGTATTGAGCTTGCTCAAAGGAGGTTTCCCCCTCAAAGTGGCCTGCGATCAATAAAAATATTCTGTGATCTCATATAATGTGCATTATATCAATTAATTGTTGCAGGTTCATCACATCCTATATAAAGACATGGAATGATCACAGGGTAGCGTTTCATGGTGTGTGGATTGGATAGAGAAATGATGCATCAGAGATCTAGAGATAGGTGGAAATCACGATGATTGTATTCACATAGATTGAACATAATGGTTTGGGATACAGAAAACCGTAAGTATACATGTGAGGGATAGGAAATCATGAGTGACTGAGCGATGCAATCGAATGGATCAGATATTGAGGTGGTAGAGGCTTGAAATGATGGCATGTTGAAATACTTGAAGCAGTTGAAAGTTCACATGGGCAGTATTCGATTCTTTGTATTTGGGCATTAATAGCTCCTTAAATTCCAAAAAGACAATTGTATTGATGCAACATGGCACTGGAGGCAGATGAGATAGGGATGGTGGGTCCCTCGTGACCATAAACAAACTGAATTGAAAGAAAGAAATAAGAACTAAAAAATAGAAAAATCACCATACTTAAAAAGAACCTAATTCCTAACTCACTCCCAATGACAAGAGTAGCCTTTTGCGAAATCATTGAGCAGAAACATAAGGCTTCAGTAATGCACCATTAACCCAACCTAGATGTAATATACCATCAATTTGCGTGAGCTTAACAACTCCAGAGCCTTTCATTTCCACAACAAAGAAAAAACCTAGCCAATGCATTTGGAGTTTGCCTAGATGCTTCATAAACTTGTTGTCATATAGTAAAACTTGGTCACCTTTGTTAAAGTGTTTTTGCTTGATATGATTTTCATACTAGGACTTCAGTAATGCACCATTAACCCAACCTAGATGTAATATACCATCAATTTGCGTGATCTTAACAACTCCAGAGCCTTTCATTTCCACAACAAAGAAAAAACCTAGCCAATGCATTTGGAGTTTGCCTAGATGCTTCATAAACTTGTTGTCATATAGTAAAACTTGGTCACCTTTGTTAAAGTGTTTTTGCTTGATATGATTGTCATACTAGGAATTTTTCCACTCTTTTTCAATTATTTCATGATAGTCAACCAAGAAGTGGGATTCTAAAAGTTCCATCAGTTCTACAAGACATTCAACAACTGATTCTTCCTTCGTCATGTGTGTTGTGTGTGTGATATAGAGACTCAGAACCACACATTCAGTTGGAACAACTACTTCTATCCCATATACCAACTGGAATGGAGTTTGTTTATGCAACTTATTTGTAATGGTTATGTAGGTCCATAATACAACTAGTATTTGATCGTCGCAATCATCCCGATTTGTGCAACATACTTTTGTCATCCCAATCTATACGATTTTATTAAAAGATTCTATGGTTCCATTTTCTTGTGGGTGATATGGACTTCTTTTGTGGTGTTGTATCAGGAATTTCCTTGTCATTGCTTCAATGGTGGTAGTCAATAAGTGCTTACCCTTGTCACTTTTGAGGCTTCCGAGGCACCCAAACCGAGTGATGATGTTCTCGTAGATAAATTGGGCCATTGTTTCTTTGGAGCAGTCATGGATAGGTGTTTCTTCGACCCATTTGGTCAAGTGATCAGTTGTAGTGATGATATAGTGGGTTTAGAATATTTCGTTGGTGGGTTAATAGGTCCCACAAAATCAATCGCTCATTTTTTAAATGGCTACAACGCCTGCACTATTTGGAGTGGAATTTCATCCCTTTGAGATGGCCTATTGACTCACTAGAAAACATCACATTTCCAATTGTATTCCTTATCATATTTGAACACTGTAGGACACTAGAGCCTTGCTTCTAGTATTTTCCATATTGTAGATTTTCTGCTAACATTTCCACCCGCAACACTGGCGTGTCATTCCCACAAAATGCTTGATCACTCATGATCTAGCATGCAACGTCATAAAATCCCATCAGTTCCCGATGTTGTGGAAAGAATTGCACAAGGGTGCATCCCTCCACTTGGTAAGGGGATAAGTCTTATAGGTTGTAGCAAGGCCTTAGTCCTTGAAGCCCCTTTGGGGGTTGGTGTGTCCTCCAAATGATCCTGCAAGTGTTTTTTAGTGGAATTCAAATAAAATAAATAAATTTAAACAAAACATAACAAATAGAATGGGGGAAGAATGCAAACTCCAACAACCAAATGTATGTAAAACACTTTGTATTTCCCAATGGTCAAGTTGTACAACACCTAGGAGGTGTGGGATTCAAGGGAAGCCAAAAATATCCCTTAGGGAGGTCCTTATTGTCCAAACTATATGCTAAGTGGGTGATAAAACAATGGAGAGAAACTCTTTTACCTTGGAGGAAGTGTAAAATTAGTCACAGAAGATCTAATGAACAAGTAAATCAATCACAACAGATGAACATAGAAAATATGGTGTAAAACTGTGCAAAACATGCAGCAGTGCTCAATATCCCAATAAGGGTGAATAATTACAATACAATCTGACCATGTGAGTGAGCAATTCGAATTGACTAAGTAGGCCATTCGAATCACTGAATGGAGTAGCTTGACTCCAACTAGGAGTCCTCATCATCAATTGGTGGTGCTCATCAATGCACAAGAACCAGTCATCCAGGTGTCAATCTGAGTCTAACTGAGTGTAACAAGTGTAACTGAAGTGTGTAGCACTGATTAAGGGAAGGAGGCTCAGTGGGGGGCGCATAGGAGGCTAAATGAAGTCAGAACAAGTCATCTAGTCAATCTGGAGGTCCAACGGAAGTGAAACAGTCAGTCGGGAGTGAAACTAGCCTCAAATCAGGGAGAATCGGAGCTAACTGAATGTAACTGAAGTGGAACTGCAGTGGTAGGTGAGAAAGTGCGCCCTTCTCTGGCAGTAGGTGAGAAGTGGGCGCATTTCAGACTAGGAGGGCTAAAGAACTGAAGTAAGTGGCTCCCGGGTGATAGAAAGAGGTGGCTAAGGTGCTGGAGGCATCAACCTGGTGACTGGGATGCATGCAAAGTGCATGCAAACCCTAGAATTTGCATGCAAACCCTAATTGCATGCAAGATCCTGAAAAAGATGATGTGGATATCCAAACACCCCCCCTCAAGCTAGACTATGATGTGCAAAAAAATAATGTGGGGCCCTGGTAACTAAGACCAAAGGTCACCCCAATACAATAATAATCCAAACTAATAACAGTAAATAAACCGAGGAAATGGGGAAAACCTCATGGGAAAAATACCCCCCCTCAAAATGAACTGTAACACACCAAAAGATTTAACTGCTCCAAACTCAAATAGATATGTCTGGAGGTATCTTACTCTTGGGAGTAAATGGATTATGCTCCAAAAACATGTGCTTGAATTCTCCATCAGTGGATGCAAGCGAATGTGGAGACTTTATGAACTTGCTCTTCATACCGAAAAAGGTGAGAACAAATCTGAAAATATGAGGATGATCCTGGAACCTGTGATTCGAACCAAGTGAGGTAGGAATAGCTCCAACTGGATCAAATAGATCTTGAAACTTGAACTTCTTATCAATAGAAGTTAAATCAGCTCCAAAAATAGATGAATTGTTTCTTGAGATCTCCTTTGAACCAACAAGGGTGAGATCAAAACCAAAATCAGCAAAAAGTGCATGAGAATTGAACTCAAGCGAATGGTAGTGCTCTTCATCTTCATTAAAAATATGAGAAACTTTGCAAATGATAGAACATAAGTCTATAGGAGGCATGCAATCAAGGAGGGCGAATGCTTCACCTCCAAAATCATATTTTACCTCCAAAACTTCAAGTAGATCATTATTCTGCATGCCGGCAAACTCATGTGAAAGAGAGGATTCAAGAACCTCTTCGGAATCTAGAGTATGAGCTGGTTTATCTTGCTCAGAATTCGAAATAGAAGACTTTGAGAGAGTGAGTTTTGAATCTATAGTTTCTTCTTCATCTTGAACAATTGTTGAGGCCAACACATGATCGGAAAGAACACATAAGGAGATCTCACTGGGCTTGTTCTCCAAAAGGCTAGCATGATCCTCTTCTTCCTACTTTCCAAATTCTCTGTCAAGTTGGACCCATAGACCACTTGGATTTTTAGCAGTATTACTGAGGTAGCGCATACAAGGAGACATAGCAAGACACATTTCTCCAAAATCTCTATCACAATCATTGAGCCAATCATTCTCCTCTTCATCGGAATCAAAATCTCTTGTATTACCAATGCACATATCAAAAAGACATTGTCTCTTCAAGAATGCAATCATCTTTGGTTTCCATTCATCATAGTTGAATGGAGTAAGAATATTTTGTGAAGAAGAAGTCTCCATCTTTGCATTAGCAAATGCACATGGAGGAAGTAAGAAACCTGCAAATCACACACAAACAAACACTATGTTTTCAGCCTTGCATGCACATGAGCGAATGCACATGAGATTTTGCATGCCGTTGCTGAAATATATTGGTGAGTAATTCACTCAATCTTCATGTAGAACACCTGCAGAAAAGAAATCTTGTCCCTGCCATGGCTCTGATACCATGTAAAATTAGTCACAGAAGATCTAATGAACAAGTAAATCAATCACAACAGATGAACATAGAAAATATGGTGTAAAACTGTGCAAAACATGCAGCAGTGCTCAATATCCCAATAAGGGTGAATAATTACAATACAATCTGACCATGTGTGTGAGAAATTCGAATTGACTAAGTAGGCCATTCGAATCACTGAATGGAGTAGCTTGACTCCAACTAGGATTCCTTATCATCAATCGGTGGTGCTCATCAATGCACAAGAACCAGTCATCTAGGTGTCAATCTGAGTTTAACTGAGTGTAACAAGTGTAACTGAAGTGTGTAGCACTGATTAAGGGAAGGAGGCTCAGTGGGGGGCGCATGGGAGGCTAACTGAAGTCAGAACAAGTCATCTAGTCAATCTGGAGGTCCAACGGAAGTGAAACAGTCAGTCGGGAGTGAAACTAGCCTCAAATCAGGGAGAATCGGAGCTAACTGAATGTAACTGAAGTGGAACTGCAGTGGTAGGTGAGAAAGTGCACCCTTCTCTGGCAGTAGGTGAGAAGTGGGCGCCTTTCAGACTAGGAGGGATAAAGAACTGAAGTAAGTGGCTCCCGGGTGCTAGAAAGAGGTGGCTAAGGTGCTGGAGGCATCAACCTGGTGACTGGGATGCATGCAAAGTGCATGCAAACCCTAATTGCATGCAAGATCCTGAAAAAGATGATGTGGATATTCGAACAGGAAGGTGGCAAGGGAGCTTGGGAATGCTTACAAAGGTAGGAAGAGGTGGGCTATGAGGAAGCTCCAACACAAACCTCTGAAGATAAATTTGCTCTTATTTCTCTCTACTAAATTCATGTTAATTGCCTCCTTTTATAGGCCAAGAGGTGGCCAAGAAACAACTAGATCCAAATGTGAACCCATGCACTCCATGAACTAGTTCCAAGGTACACCAAGGGGGCTATGTGTGAGGATCCAAATTCGGATTGATGGAGGTGATGGGGCTTTCAATATACTTCATTTTGTTGCGAGAAGTAGGTGGTCCCATCGTTTTGACAATTGCGTGGTTATCAAAGGAAAATCTATGTGAGTATCGCGCGGGGACTGAATTGATAACATGTGCTATAACACAGGTTAAAAATAGTTCAGTCGCGCGACCTATTCTTTTGAATATTCTTGGGAAATTTTGGACTCGTGTTTCCTTTTGGATTTGTTGAGGATTCCTTTGGAGACATGCATTCTTTATGTTGATTGATGCCTTACTACAAGAATCGTTGAAATGTCACATATGTGCGAGATTTAGGTGTTAACAGATGCCCCTTGATGTATGAGGTTCAAAAGGTATTGTAGAGCTGATAATGCATCATTGTTTCTTGTTTTTATCTCATGTTCTATTAGTACAAAGCATATGTGGATGATAGGGGCCTCACATATGGGAATATTGTTTGTGAGGATCCTTGGAGCTATAATAAAGAATGGTGCTTTATACAAACGAGGCGGGTATACCCATGCTCATGAAAAGTTTTCAAGGTGATTAAAATAAGAGAAGACCAAGGGGTCAACTCAAAGATACCGTTGGGATATGGATGAAGGTGGATTCGATCCATGTTAGAGTAATTGAACCGGGGACTGCTGCTGAATGATGAAGAAGCGGGACTACTAACGATCATGATAATCCCATTAGGGTGGGGGACCAAAACACTGGTGAAGTTTCCTGAGGGAAAAATTCATTATTCCAGATGGACTGCTACCATGGTTTGCAAATGCGAACACCGCTACCTTCAAAAGTACATATCCTTTTGATGCGATAGATGTGTTGATGTTGAGCATAGGGGAAACCACTAATTTAGGGAGCACTTATGGCTCTCCCTACTAAGTTTGAGGTGATCTCTTCTAGTGATTGAAAGGGAACCCAAGGTACTACTGCAACTACTCCAACACTCATAATATAGTGATTTGATGTCGACGAGAGCTGAAGTACATGATAAGACGAGGGTCTTATCCTAAGAACCAAGATCATGTTGTAACCAACTGTTGGATGGAAAAAAAAGACACAAGACTAGATGATAAGCACAGGGCTTATAAATTCCTTTGATTGATGTAAACATGGGGAGTGTGGAAAAAAAACTTCCTTTCGAAAAGGTATAGAGTGATACAGAGGGAGACAAACTGCAAATGAAGGGGCTTTGATGGAGACACAATACTGAGAGTAATGGTGACCGACAATATGGATACGGTTGAGACTCAAATACATCGATAAAAAGCGATCATGGGTTACTGCCAAAACGAATAGGGTGTTCCCATGATGTTATGTGGATGGGGGAACTTGTTTGTAGATAAATAAAAATGGGTGGGGTCCCGTTGATGCCCAAAAAATTATTGAATCGATAGTATGGATTCTCCCCAATGAATAATACCAATTAGATCATCCACTTTTTGGTATGGAGAATCCGTCTGGTTAATGGTCTGGCTATCATAGGTATGGTTGTTTAATTTATGTACTGGTTGCGGCCCGACCCACTGTTTATATTTTATGTTTAAAGTATGATTATGCAAGTGCTTCTAATATAGCTAATGCATTTAACCTATAATTGTCAGGAGAGCCTCACAAGTGATGTGTAGGTTATTACCTCCCTTCTTACCACTTCTACCTAATAAATTATCTAAACCTACCCTAAACTAACTAATCTATCCTTGCAAGGAGCGAGTTTAATATGAGTAATAATCTAAGAATTCTTATACAAATCTAACAGATAGCTATTAAGATAAAGTATGCACATTCACAGTAGAAAATTACAAAGATAGCTTTGATTACAATTAAATCAATTTATTACTCTGATATCACATAGACAATTGCATAGACAAGTAAAATCATTCAACACCATTGAAATAATTCAACAAAGTTTAGAAATATCTCATGGAATGAGCATGAACAGAAGAAGAAATAATTCTGATCTGTTAGTTACAACATTCCACACAAATCATCTGTGCAAGCTTTTCCCATCAAATAGTTCCTTCTCATTAGCAGAAAAAATATTTCTCTTACAAAATGTCTCTAGTCTCTATTTCAGTAGCAAAAGTCCTTTCTCTAGTACCCTTCCCCATCTATTTATATTACAAGATAATTTTTATTTACATGACTAATCACTTCACCTACCCCTGACTCTTGAGATGCCCAAAATTTGTCTCTTATGTTTGCACAAATAAAACATAAAATTATTTACAAATTAATATTACTCAGCTAGTGGGACCTCCGGGCTGGAAATATAATTGTCCCACAAGTCTGTTTCTTGAAATATTATATTACATTGTAAAGGTTCTATAAACTTTAAAGAAATCTCATGAGTAACTCTTTTCCCACATTTATTAGTCCCCTAATAGTCATTCTATAATTTTCTTCCAAAATATAAGCATTTATAGATGCTTGGCCTATGTCTTGTTTGAGGTCTTATTTATTCAGTACATCCAAATTCCTTATGTACTCCAAATCTTCCTTCAAGCAACTTTTCAACTTTTCTACACGCTGCTCCTGGATGGGTAACTCGTACATATCCTAGGAAATTGGTATATGGCATCTCTCATGCACTTGACAAATGTTCTTATAGATTTCTTCGCACTTTTTGATATATTTCGGCACTTCTGCTTGTATCGTTCTGTCTGAAAATGAAGGAACCTATAGAAATCTCCTTCAACCTGTCTATCATCTTCTACATTTTATAAACTTCTGCAGCCAACAATTTCTGCGAATGACATATCTGTTCTTGTATCTTGCAGGCCTGCTTGTGGAATGGAGTCATATCTAACTTCTGATTTTTAGCCATGCCTACCCATTCTAAGAGAGATTCGTTATATCTTACCAACTTGCTCACCTGAGATTGCAAAGCTTCCTTTTCAATTATCATCTTATCTATGTGCGCCTGTAGAGATTCCTTTTCACTGATCAAATCTCCCAACTGTTAATTTGACCTCATTTCCTTTTCCTCCAACTCATTAATGTGAGATTCGAAGTCACTTCGCTCGCCTTCCACAATGACAAGTTGTACATTCAAAGCATCCCTTTCATTTTCCAAGTTCTTGTAGTCTAACTGTAACTATTCTTTTCATCTATTACTTCATTATGTTTCTTCTTCAACTCAATCCCTTCACCTCTTTATTTTACTAAGTTATCCTTCAGCTTCAACAATTTTCCTTTGTTGCGTTCTAGGTCGTTCATCAATTTATCAACATTGTCATCATTTGCTTGAGTGTCTACTATGTTGAATGACGCAATGAACTTGGGATCTTTGTGGGTGCCTTCCATTATGTTGCTTTCTTGAATAGTTACCAAATCTGGTTGTGCACCCATTTTCAGCCTTTTCTCTGTTCTCCTTGAAATTGTCTTCCTTTTGGGGTCAAAGACTATCGTATCTAGTTTTTCTACTGAATGTTGCTTTGAAGGAGTAAAAGGAGTGAGCCCGAGCTCAAAAAATTGAAGGTGGCCTCCCATAAGTGGAATTCCGGAGATGCTGGGGGATCTATATCCATGTCTTGAAGAATATAGTCTCTTTCTTCTACTTCTTTGTCTTCCACTGATTTTTTGAGCTTATCTTCTTCTTCCCTTTGTCTTTCCAGTTCCGCTTCTCTATCCGCTGCTTATTGCCTTTCCTTACTGAGCCTCTCTTGTTTTGCCTCTTTCTTTTTCCTCTTCTGTTCTTCTCCCTTCTTTTTTCTTGCTTCTTCTTCTTTCCTTTTATCTTCCTCTTCACTTTTCTATTTTTCTGCTTCTTCCCTTCGTAATATTTCTGCTTCCTCTGCTTGTAGTCTTTCTACTTCTTCTATTGCCACAACTTCTTCTCTAGACTTATGTAATTCTGCTTCTTTAGCAGTATCCATAGTATGAATAGGACCTGCACCACTTTTCCATCCAAATCGTTTATTCAAATCTGTCATGTTATTTTCCCTCTGATATACTTGCTCATCCTTAAGGAAGTGATCCGTGTATTCAAAGTGAATTTTACATGACGCACAGTGTTGAGCGGCCTTTTGTAGTTTTTCGTTTTTGACAAATATCTTCTCTCCGGAATGAAATGTTTCTAAGTCTTTTACAAAAACCTCTGCTCCTTTAACCTTAGGGAAATTATACGCCCCAATGACAAAGGGAAGTGGTGGGTAGAAAGCCTTCTTATGTTCATTTAAAAAATGGCCTACTCCATTGATGAAGACTTGTCTTACCGCCTATTTGTGCACCACATAATCTGTTGCATACCTTGGCATTAGTGAAGGAGATTTGGTACCCCCATACATTCTGATATACGTGCCTTCCGGGGTAAAGTAGAAATCTTCGTATTCGCAGATGAATGCCATCGCGTTATCCGACAAGCAATTGGGTTCTTCATTAAATGTTAGCCAATACAAAGGAATTATGAATTCCTCATGGATAAGCTTGTAGAAGCTTGCATACTTGTGTGCCCACATTATTTGGTAAGATACATATAACGGGGTCTCAGGAGGGATCTAGTAGCATCCCAACTTGTGGAATGGGTGTCTAATCAAGACACCGTCAATAAGGTAGGAAGACATATAGAACTCAGCTTTCTTCTGGGCCATCCCTCCTTAAGATGTTGCTATCGTTGATGCTATACTCTTCGAGATAATTTCCTCTCAATTGAAGATGGTACCATGGGAATAGATATGATACATGAGAGGCACCCAACCGAGCTTATAGATATTCCCATTCATCTTGCCGAATATTTTTCTCAATATTAAAGATATGATTCTGAATTGCGTTTTCAAATTTTGGGAACCGTATTCCCCACTTGCCATTTGTTGGTTGTGGAGCTTGATCTTCCAGTCTCATAGATGATGATTCAATTGTGTTTGTAACCCAGTTTGGTTATGATCCAGGCATGATCCCCAGGGGGTCCGGGGGCAATTCCCCCGAGAAATGGGGGTTCGGGGGTGAAGCCCCCGAGAATTTTTTTTTGGGTTATTTCGCCAACAGATTTCGGGCCCATGGTATTTTCCCATTGTATTTCACATATAAAATAAATACATTGTAACACGGATAGGGTTGATGTATCAGGTATTATGCATTGTAAATATCTTTGAGATCGGAAGAGAGACTGTGAGATAGTGAAGAGGAAGTGTAGCTGTTGTGCTGGAGGTTGTATCCCTTCAATTTGCTGGATGGTATAATAATAAGGATTGGCAATTTTAGTGTGGACGTAGCCCATCATGGGTGAACCACGATATATTGGTGTCTCTCTTGTAATGTGTATGCGTGATTATATTTGCATTTCTTTTTATTGTTATTGCTCTGCGATCCTGTTTTTCTAACACCCTTTGCCTCAGCTGCTTTCTAGGAATCAAAATTTTCTTAACATACTCAAGGGGATCTATGTTGACTCCCCTTACCAAATCATCTGTCATCATAAATTTAGGAGAGGGTAACTTGTATGTTGCGCTAATATGACCGGGTTGAAACGAAGCAAATCCTTCTCCATTCGCCCCAGCTATGATCTGTGTGCCGACATACACATGGGGTAATATCCAACCAATAACTTCTAAACATGGGAAACGCTCTGGTCGGGTGGCATCTTTATGGAGACTGCATCTTTTGATATTTTGATACACCAGCATCTCTTCAATGGATTCCTGTGGCATGTTTTGATCTCAAACGAGGTGATATAGTTCACCCCATTTAAATTCAGGGACGCTCCTAATCACCGCTCTGGTATCCTCATACAGGGTTTCCATCGGGGTTTCTGGAACAACCTCAACGTCAGAATCTAATTCTTCTACCTTGGGCTTACGTTGAGCAAGTCTTCTTTGCATCTTTGAGTCCCGAGGTGAACAAAAATAAAATGTAAATGTATAAGAATAATTCAATGTTAAAATAATTTCAAGCAAAATGATAATGAACATAATCTAAATTGGAGATGTATGATTTTTCAATATTGTTTACAAAACAAAAGATTAATACTTGCATGACGTGAAGTGTGTTTGGTTCTATATGATTCGTCGTGAGGACTCCCTAATGCATCGTCACATATATTTATTCGTTCTTTCACTAGCCTTTAAATTTTATTTCACTTAGGGAATATGTGCATATTATCGGGACTTGAAATGCAACTATTATCTTTACTCTTGGAACCAAACTGTCAAGCAATTTATTATTATTCCCTAAAACCCTTCATATGCCATATTAACTATCCATTTAAAAATTCCAGACCATTCTTTAAGTAGAGTATCTGATTGACTTGTGGTCTCAGTAAAATATTTCTAATAAGGAAAAGTAAAAGATCAAACAAACTTCCAATGGTGAGGGTAACCCTAAAAACAAAGAACTTCATTTAATCCACGTTCTTAAGAAGCAATCCATTTTTTGATACTTTCTCATATTATTGATCAAAGTTTTTTTTTATATATGCCCGGGCTTAGTGGCCACTGTCGCTCATTCTAAACGAACTAAACCATTGTAAGGGAAGATTCAAATGAACCACCGTATCCTCCAATAATAATAGTAGGAGAGTCCAAAAGCGTCAAACCCTTATTGATTAGTAAGCGAGCTAAAAAACAAGGGCTTCAATAATTCAAAAATATCCCATGGCCAACGCATTCGTCAGGTAAGGGTTTCCAGGTTAGCGCTTCACCAGATACAAGCCCAATATTCTACATGGAAGCATAGAATATGTGAATGCTACTACCTAAGCTACATACCCTTGCGAGTCTTACATACCTTCATGGGTGGTTTTTAAACCTAAGTGTCTACATAGAAAGTATAAGTTTAAGTAATCAGGTTAACCTATGACACCCATGGTTAAATGACCTTCCTGCCCTGGAATATTTTCCCTAACTGATACTTCACAATGAAAAAATAGGGCAATATACAAGCATGGGGTCTATCCAGCCAATGGTCGTCCGGTCCTCACTTGCTCGAAAACTGTTGGTCGCGATCCCTCTTAATTCTTAAAACAATGTATATCTGGTTGGAGGCTCAAGGACATTTTCGAAACTTAGGGAAAATGAAAAAGTAATAAGATACAGTTGTAAAGTAAATACTTTCATAATCTAGACAAAAAAAAAATGGAAGACACCTACTTGGAAGAGCGCGAGTGGCCGAAAAGGAAATCCAACAGGGTTCTCTGGCATCCGGCTTGTGTTATGAAAATGCCGTTACAAACAATGTTTGTGAAAATGGGGTTGAAAATCTTGTATATACCCACCCAAACCTATCATTTTAATGTGTCTTGACATACGTGTGAAATAGGGTCCACTTATCTGTTTTGAATGTGTTTCTCGTTTTACACCGATAGCTTATTCAAAAAATGTGTCGGAGCATTTTACCATTTGGAAGCGAAATGTGTTGGTAGAATTTTCATTTGGCAGCGAAATGTTTCGGCGGGCTTTTCATTTTGCAGCGAAATGTTTTAGTGTCTTTTCATTTTTATGCTGATTCCCTTTGCGGTTGACATTTCCATTTTGCACCGACTCTTTTCGGAGTTGTTTTCACACTGATCCTTTTCGGCGTCTATTCTATTTCGGTGGAGATAAGGTAAAGCGCTAATTCTATTTTCTTCATCAAAAAATCGCAAACAAACATAATACCTTTTCGATTGTTTCGGTGTAAAACAAATAATTCCTCCGATCGGTTCGACGAAAAATGGATAACTCCTTCGATTGGGCTCTTTTCCTATGTCCTCCGACTATTTCGTAGGAACATTCAATGTTTCTACGAAACACAATTCTCTCCAAAGGTTTAAGTTTTTTCGACGTTAAAATTGCAACCTCTCCGACCGTTTCGGTGCAATATTGGATTATGCTGCGACTGTATCTACGGAAAATTGATAACTGCTCCAAAGCACATTTCTTTTTTCAAAAAGTATGAATGTTTCGGTCTCAAACTCACAATTGATCCAACCGTTTCAGTGGAGAAATGAATTGTGCTCCGACTATTTTGGCGAAGAAATGAATTGTGCTCCAACCCAGAAAATGACTTTTCTTTCGATTTAAAGAAAAATTATTAGTGTCAAACAAAGTAAGCAGATAAAAGATGAAACAAACTCTGAGTAAATTCAAAATAAAGGAGGGGACCTAAAATTTTATTTAAAATATTCTGGATCAGGTTGCAGCTGCAACAATTGGCGACTGGCTGGTAAACACGGATCTCTGAACAAAACTCTTATTGAGGATCACAATTGTTTGTTTGTCATTCATTATGGTTGTAAAAACTATGCCTTTAATAGTTCTTTTGAGGATTTTAAAAGTCTCAAGTTTTAGGAAGGGGGAGGAGTTTCTTGAATCATATTGGACATTTGCTTTGGGAAGTAGGGAAACGTAGACTGGATTTCTTGACCAATGTCCTGAGGCCATAATATGGAGTTCATTATTAGTCCCATCTTTTGGTTACCCCTTGTTGATGCCTCGGTTGTGCAGGTTAGATGCAAAGGTGCTCTAATGGTTCCAAGGCTCTCAACAGAGGAAGAAAACCCAAGTTGAAAGGCTTCAAAAGACCCTACGCAAGGGTAGTTCTATCCCCAACCTATTTGGTATGGTGATACTCCACGGATATTCGGCCTTCGCCGGCACTCTAAGAGTTGGTGATTTGACCAATTAGGTCAGTTTTTCAATCAAGGAAAACAAGGGTGTGAAAATGGTAAAGCTAAGCTAACCTAACCTATTTCAGAAGAGAAAACTAATCTAAGCTAGTCATATTCTTAAAAAGAAAGATCGATATTGTGCAGGGTAACTTGGTTTGTGTTTTAATAAGTTATTTCATCAGCTTAACAAAAATGTAAAACCAGATTTTTAACCTATTACTTCAAAGTATGATCAAACAATGAAAATTGTTGATAATAATTTAAAGATTTGAGCGCATCCAAGAATATCCTGTTGTTCTTTTGCCAATTAAAAAATTAGCATGAACTTAATGTTGACTGTAAATTATTTGCAGAAATAAATAGACATGTTGCATAAATAAACTTATTCAACACATTTGTAAATTTGGATCGTGAATCATGATAAACCAAAACTCCAGATCCAGAATTGTCAATTGATTGCAAATTAATAAACAGTAATTGATAATTGAATCAGAGTATCATCAAACTAATCAAATAAACTTGATAAGTAAACAAGAAGACATATGGAGAAACTTCACTATATTTAACACAATTGCAAGAAATTACAGTGTTTGCAAAACAGGGCATGTCCAATTGTTCCTTGTTGATTTGAGCTCTCAAATCATCATCAACCTTGGCAGCATCTCCTCAGTTCTGAAAGAGAAATATTCCATCTCTGTCGATCACTTCCCTTTCCCACATCATTGAAGGTAGGTATTTATACATAAAAATTATAAGAAAGGATCAGATCCATTTCCCCAAATGCTGAGCTAACTAGCTGAGTTGTTTCATTTCCCAGATCGGTCCATGAGGCAAATCTGGGAAAATACGTTTTGAAGAACCAGTCGTATCTCCTAAATGAATAACTTTCTAAGGATTTTGCTTAATGTCATATTAATTGGGCACCTTCTGCACAAAACCCATGTCTCGGATTTTCCATATTCATCTCCATCGTTCCAGAAATCGTGTCCAAAGATCACTGTATTCCACTTGGCACGTTTTTTATCATTCCAAAGTTGGGATGCAACTCTTCAATTTGATTCTTCTAAATCCAAACCTACACCTGCACAATCCAAAAGATAAATTAAAATATCATTCTAAATCTAATCCAAGAAATCTAGATTAATAACAACCCATTTGCAAATCAAAATAAAAAGTAAACAAATCTTATGCAAATCTGAAATTGACTGTTCATGCAGGGGTGGTTAAGCTATTCATCTGGAAAAAATAACCTTCCCAAATCATTCTTCATCCTTCTAGCTTTCCAACAGGCTATCACATGCTTGATTTGGACTTATAAATCTCGAGATATTGTCGTTGGAAGATAAGGCTCAGTAGCGGTTGATTTTATGGCCATTGATTTAATAATTGAAATCCATTATTAATTATTTTCCAAATGAATAAAACTTAAAACAAAAAATATGAAATTAATATTCCCAACAAAATCGGAAATCACATGTCGGGAGGAGATTTCGAATTTGTAAAAATAAATCAAAATCGAAAACAAAAATCAAAACCAAAATTAAAAATCAAATTAAAAAAATCTAAGTGAAAAATTAAGTTACCGAAATTTACGGACCCAAAATTACATTATAATATAACCTAAGATAAGCTTAGGGTCCGGAAAAATGCATGGATGAAAAGTGAAAAAGCGAAACCCTTTCGCGTAGGATTTAGACATTGCAAATATAAGGAATTAATGTGTTTCTGAAATCCGTGATCGGGTTTACACATTACAAACTGCAAAATAAATGTATTCTCGAAATCCTCAACGTTTCGGGTTTGAAAACAACGTTCAAAGTAAAAAATAACATTTCCCGCATCTCGAAAATGCATAAAAATACTTGGGAAGCTTGGAAAAATGCAATTTTATTTATTTATTTATTGAACGAAGTAATGAAATATTAATAGATAACAGTTAGAAAACCTAGAGATTATTTACGAAGAAAATGCAATATCTAAAAACCCTAAACCTAGAAGTAAAAACCGAAACTATTTACATGTTAATTCTTAAGAAAATAAATGTTGGAAACAAGTTACGTATATAGGAAAATAATCACTCCTATAATATAGGAGAGTTAATGAATTCCATAAATATGTTTATAACATAATCATTTTCCAGGAATAGAAAACCAAGAAAAGAATAATCAATAATTCATTTTGCAAAATAATAATAGAAAATCCTTTTAAGTAGCAAAATGGAAAAATAGAAAATGTATTTTCAAGATCAAATTAGCTTATTTAGAGGGAATGACTTATCCATGATCAAACTACTTTACATTCGTGAATGTTGAATTTTAATCCCACTAATTTCCAAATAATCATAAAACCGAATCTCATAGAAGTTAGGGAAATTAGAACCCAGACAAACTAAAACATGTGTTCTTTTAATTTTCATAACATTAAATTGTGTATAAGTTTAATATATGAATTTAATGAAATACACAAATTAAGTTAATGAAAGTCAAAGCATGAACATGAATATTTATAAGATTTCAATAAGCTTAATTTAAACATTAAAAATATTAAACTAATATAAGCAAACAAACCCAAAAACTAAGGCATGCAAAGGTAAAATAAAACTCTATCAAGCTCCAATACCATACTAATGCAATACTCAAAATCATGAGATCAATCAAAATTCCAAAATGAAGGTAATCAACTAGCCATCATCTCAAATAATCAGTTCATGTAGTGAAGACTAAATCTAGGTGGGGCATGTGATGAACAACATAATAAATTAACCACTAAGATCATGGAACCAAATCAAATGATAAAAAACAAATCAAATGAATCAAAAGCAAATAAGTAAAAATGGAAACAATCCAAATAATTATTCAAATCACGCAGTGTAATCTCACCCACAGGATCAAGACAAATCAAGGTTAGATTAAGTCTTGTGGCTGCGGGGTGAAGTTGCGGGGGTTTATTGGCAAGCTTTATTTATGATTTCTCGAAGGCCGCAACCCAAAACTTGCGGGTTGTGGGTTTCGGGGTTACGAACTACCAAAACAATTGTAAAAATGAGTTTCTGAAAGCCGCAACTCTAAACTTGCGGGTTGCGGGTTTCGGAAATGGAAACAATCGCAAAAATGAAAAGGCTTTCCTGCATCCCGCAACCCGACATTTTCGGGTTGCAGGTTTTGGGAACACACAACGAAACTAAGGTAAAATAGATTTCCGAAATCCGAAAGCTGCAATTTGCGGGTTTCGGGTTTCGGGATGAAAAAATTCCAAAATTATTAACAAAGGATTCCTGCAACCCGCACCTGTCGGGTTGCGGGTTTCAGGTTGGCGAAAACCAAAGACTGAAAAATTAAATCCCAAAATTCGCACTTGTGGGTTTCGGTTTTCGGGTTATTGAATTTTCGAGTTTCGAGTTGGCTAAAGCAAATGACAGATTACTCAAAATTTAAGTCTTCCTCCAGACCGAAACACTAAGAAAAATTCAAAGAAAAGGAGCAATCAAGCTAACCAAAGGTACAGGTAGAAAATCATAGTAACACAGTCTGAGAATGCTGTGTTTTGAAAGCACTTACCCATATACCTTTGTATTTATCTAGAAATGGGGCTCCCGTGCTTCAGCTAAGCATGGGATCTGTTGAGGCCACAACACCCCTAAATATGACTCCACAAGATCGTAACAAAATCATACTGATGTATTCGTTTGTTCTTCATTCCCATGCTACTAGCATTTCTTTGGATGCTTTCTTTTGATGAGTTTTATCATCTGAGTCCTTCAAAAATAGATTTCTTCAGTCTCCAAACATTTAACGTGGGTTATTCCATCCATAATGTCCTTTTGTGTGAGTGATGAGTTCTTACTTTGTTTTTCATACTCACAAACAGAGAAGAAACTTTTGGAATATCATCCGGGAAACTTTCTTGATTAGATGTATTTTATTTTCAAGACCATTTCTTTGATGGTGATGAAACCTTTTAAGAAATTTTGAGTCTTCGTTATAAGCCTTTTGGCCGTAATTATCATAGCATGAGATCATTTTAATTGCCACACATCTGGTATATTTTCTTCCTTTCCATGGGTCAGTTATAGTGGACTACATGAGATGGTATTTTATGTGTAAGTGAGTGGAGCCCCAAGATAGTAATTTAGAATTCACGGATCCTGGTTATTTCACAGGCTTTATATTAACACAAAATGAAACATGAAGCAGGTTTCCCCTTTTTAAAACAAAGCAGCAATTAAAATCACTAATGACATTATTGTTACAAAAATAAATCCTTTTGTTATGAAGCCAATTCTAATCCTCTTGTGATTATAAGCATATCATATGAGAGTGTTCAGATATCTGTATTTTTGCACATCACTCAGAAATTTGAGTTGGGTTTTATTTAAATAAAAATCAAGCAAACAAAGCAAAATCAAACCAAAATGAGATAAGGTTGAAGCTAACTAAGCTAACAAATGAAATCAAACGGAAAGCTAAGAATTTTTATTATTATTTATGTACAATAAGTCTCCCTAAATCTAGGAAAAGTATTGTTTGAGGGCTAGGCCATTGACAGGGAGGTTTTCCTTCTCCCCTTGTAAATCTTGTAACTTATAAGATGTTGGGCCAAGCTTCTCCACAACCTGATAAGGACCAATCCACAATTATTGGAATTTGGTATGTTTTCCCTTTTCTTCATGAGGATGATCCCACTTTAGATTTAGATCTCCTACCTCAAAAGTTTTCTTTCTAGATTTTTGATTATCAAACCACTTTTTAATAATGTCTTGTTGACGGTTGAACCTATCTTCGGCATTTTTCCATGCTTCCTCAAGTTTTAGCAAGGTATTAATGTGTGACTACATGATTTCTCTATTTGACCCTCGAGATGTCTGAGCTAATTGCAGGGAAGGAAGTAATATGTTTAGGGGAAGAATAGCCTCTTTCCCATAGACTAAGGTGTAAGGAGAAACCCCTAAACAATTTTTTGGTGTTACCCTATCTGCCCATAAAGTGTTGGGAAGAGATGTATGCCAATTTCTTTGGTTTTCAATGACAGTTTTCTTCAATATTCGTATAAGGTCATTATTAGTGGATTCTTCTAACCCATTCCATTGAGTATAGTAGTTAGATTAATAATGCAATTTAATTACCTTTTCAATGGCAAATGTACTCAACTTCAAAGAAGAAAAATAAGATGCATTATAAAAAACTAACGAAATTGGAACCCCAAACCTGGTTATGATGTTTTCTTGCAAGAATTTGATGACCACATCTTCATTTATTTTGCGCAAAGGAGTGGCTTCAGTACATCTCGTAAAATAATCAGTGGCGGTGAGAATATATCGGTGTTGCAGTGAAGAGTTGGGATTGATTTCCCCAATGATGTCTAAACCCCATTGTTTGAATGGTTCTGAAATAATGACTGGTTGTAATTGTCCTGTTGATTTTGGCATCCTACTAGCACTTCTCTGACATATATCACATTTGCTTGCGTAAACATGAGAATCCTTAAAAACAGTGGGCCAGTAATAACCGACTCTCAATATTTTATGAGCAGTGGTGTCCCCGGAATAATGTTCCCCTACAGGACCATCATGTAACTCCTTAACCACATTTTTTGCATCATCCTTTTCAATGCATCTGAGAAACACTCCATCATAATTATTTATGAAAAGCACTCCATCTATTATTTGATATGATGCTGATTTCAATCGGAGGGACCTTCTTTGTTTAGAATTCCAGTGGTCTGGCAGATGTCCATGTTGAAAATAATGAATTAAATCCCTATACCAAGATTTTGGAGTGGTAAAAACATAACAAACTTCAATTAAATTCATTTTGGATTCATTCTCCCATCCAATATTTCCATTATTTGGTTGTTGAGTAAACAACTTGGATAACCCTTGACCTTTGATGATATTAGTTGGTTTAAATTCTAGGTCATATTCCTGTAACGTAGTCATCCAATTTCCTCATCTTTCTCCCAACTCCTTTTGTATGAATAAAGATCTGACAGCCAGATGAGGTATTATAACCTTTGTCCTATTTTTTAGAATGTAAGATATGAACTATTTTACTACCTTAAATACTACATATGCTTGTTTGTCTACAACTGGGTAATTTAGTTCAACTCCCTGTAATCCAATGCTCATAAAATATATTGGATATTCATATGCTTGTTCTCCTTTCTGCGTGAACACTGCTGCAAGAGAATGATCTGAAGCAAATGTATATATAATGAAATCATTTTGAAAATATGGAATGCTTAATGAAGGCACATGAGAAATGACATTTTTTATATCATTAAACGCATTCTTTTCGATCCCATTAAATTTAAGCTGTACACTTTGCTTCACCATTTGCTACAAAGGTTTTACAATTTGTGCAAAATATGGTACAAACCTTCGAAATTTTTTTATTGTGCCCATAAAATATTGCATAGTCTTCTTATTATGGGGCATGGGAATCTGGATTATGGCTTGAATTATTTATGTATCTATAGAGATTCCCTTTCTTGATATGATTTTTCCTAATAGTTTTCCTTCGAGGACAACAAAGATGCTTTCCTTAGGATTCAAATATATGCCATTGCCATACTTCCTACAACGATCAAAAAATTGTTTTAAATGGAAAGCATGATCCTCTCTTTTCTTAGAAAAAACTGTCACATCATCTAAATAAATAAAAACATTGTGGCCGACTAATTCTCAGAATGTGATGTTCATGTCCCTTTGATATGTAGCTCCAACATTCATAAGGCCAAAATGAATTCTTCTATAAGCGAATGTTCCCCATTTTGTGCGAAAGGTAGTCTTGAGTCGATCGTTCTCGACCATTAATACTTGATTGTAACCTGAAAATCCATGCAATAAGGAGAACATATCCGAGCTTGGTACCATCTGTAAGATTTGTTCCATGGGTGGGACCAGATAGTTATCTTTATCTGATGCCCTATTCAAATTTCGAAAATCAACACATAGTCTTATTTCTCCTGTTTTTTTCTTACAGGCACCAAGTTTGCCACCCATTCGGAATGTCTGACTTTGAAAATAATCTTAGCATCCAACAAATTCTTTAATTCCTTTTGTATTAAGGGTTCAAGCATAGGATGCATCTTCCAGAGTTGCTGTTGAAATGGTTTTGCCCCTTTCTTGATAGGTATCACATGTTGTATGATGTGTGTATCATAATTCTTCAAATCATCATAGGTCCATGCAAAAATGTTCTTGTATTGTTGAAAAAGTTTAATAAATTTGCATCTCTCGTTAGCTGAACAACTCTATCCTAAATTGACATATTTAGGCTCTTGTTCTGTGCCTAAGTTTACCAGTTTGTACTGCATTGAAGAGATGTTCATTTTGACATTTGATGGCTTCTTGAGTTTATGCTGTAAGTCAAATAATCCTTCAAGATTTCGTATTCCTTTTGGCATAAAATTTCTTTTATTGACATCCTTATCTTGCAATTATGATTGGTGTTTGTCTTTTTCAATAATGGATTCTTTGAAGGTATCTTCATTTGTCAAAAATTTGATAATTTTTTCATCATCATCGAACACTCTCCAATTTGTAATGTTATCAGGTACAGATGGCCTGAAAAGCAATTCAATAGAACACTTTTTACTAGTGGTTATTAACCGTGAAGCAAAAGTGGCTAGTAAATCAATAGAAACATTTTGTAACTTAGGAATGGCATTTATGTTAAAAGCATTACATTTTGATATTAAATTCCATACCTTGGATTGGTACCCTTTCAAATTTGGAGACAAACAATGAATGGTATTCCTTATCTGCCTAACCACTATCTCCGAGTCACCAAAATTTTTTAAATTCTTAACATTTAAATCAATAGCTTTTTTAGACGTTGAACTAAAGCTTCATATTCAACCGTATTACTTGTGCATTCAAATTCTAGTCTACAAGAGAGAAAATGTTTGTTTCCTTGGGAATCAACAAGAACACAACCAACTTCTTCTCCCTCTTGTGTGTTCGAGCCATCAAAATATAAAATCCAAAACTTATCATCATATTCAACTATGTTAGTATGATCGCCTACGTCAGTAACTAAATCTACTATGTTACAGTCAATATCATCAGCCCGTGGAAATTGTAGGAGATCGGACCGGTGTGTCTGAATCATGGCCAATATTTTCTGCCTAATAATTTTTGGGTTCAATTTCCAGAAAATAATTTCCCAACACCAAAGATGAAAAATTCACGGGTTCATTTTTACCTTCTGATTCAGTCACGTTATGCTCGATATGAGATTATCTCAACACTTTAATTTAATTCTATTTATTCTGATATCGAAACCATAGGTGAGACCAATCTATCGCAAAATAACCATTCAACTTGTTTGACCAATCTTTACTCAATATTAAACCGTAAGCTTCTGGTATATATACCACCATAATATCAATGAATTGGCACACTCTTGGGTCTGCTTCCATCCTAATCGGTACATTCTTCATTCCCCCAATAACTTTAACATCAGATCTATCTAGTTGTATAATCCGAGAAGGGGAAGCTATGGGTTGTCCATTAATTCTTTTGCAAATAGATAGTGGCATAATGTTAGATGAATCCCCAGATTCTACTAAGAAGTTATGCACATTATAATTAAATATTTCAAAATTCAAAATAAAAGGAAGAGTTTGAGATTTCAACTTTCCACCAATACTTGGTTCGTTAATCTCGGTATCAGACTCAATCCTTTTTTATTGTCTGTCTACTGTATCACCTGATTTTACATCAAAAGCTTCTAATAAATTTTTCCTTTGTTGTGGCAGGTTACACATTTCAAACAGAGATATATTTGCCTTTGTTTTCTTGATGTCTTCTACAATGTCATATCCCATATTATGATTTCCCCTAGTTTTTTCACCAATATCAGATTTTTTGACTACAGGGTTTACTTGCTTATTGATTAACGGATTTGTTTCTTTTACAACCCCTGTATTTACTTTTGGTTGTGACTCATTCATACCGTTATTTTTTTGTGTGTTTTATTTTGCTTCATTCATTTTGGGTAATACCATACTTTTCTCTTCTAATGGTCCCTTACTTCTGGTAGCATAATCTACAGATGATATTTGTATTTTTTCCACCTTTTCTTTTTCATCTAAACCTAAAGTTGGCGCCCAATCCCACAATACCAATGTGGTTTCTTCATTTTGATATTCTGGTTCATTAGATTGGTCTTCTTCTCGATCCTCATGATATGTTAGTTGTGTATCCAATAATTGATTCATTACCAGAGTCATTGAATTAATCCACTGTGGGAAACATTTTTCGGAATGGTGCTCTTGATGAAATGTGCAAAAGTGATCCATGCCAACTTCATTCAAATTAAAAACAATAGAATTATTTGATGGTGGTTTTGGTTGCATGTTTTCTTCATTTTTTTATAGATAGGCTTAAATGGTTTCCTTACTAAAGAACTAGCACCCTTATTCTTTTCCAGATCTACTATTTTATTGGACAACTTTTGAACCATTTTGACCACATTTTCTAATTCATTTGAAGGATATTCTTTAGGTATGGTCAATATCAAAGGCTTCTTATTTACTACAGGTTTTACTTCTCAATCTAGAGAATATTTGATGATATTGTCTATGTCTGCCCCTACTTTCTTCGCCTCTTCAAAATTTTGTGCTAAAGTAGTTTTAACAGATATTTTAACAAACATAGATATGGATGGGAGAAGCGTTGTAGTATAATATTCTACCAATGATTCTTTAGTAGGTTTTGCTGCAGCACTGAAACTATTTAAAATCATAGTAAATCTCTGATTAAACTCTTGAACTTTCTCCTTCTTTTCCATCTGCATAGACAATAATTCTTTCATAAGTGAAGCCACAGTCTTTTGGGTACCAAAATTATTCAGAAAAATATTTTCAAAACTGTTCCAATCTACTATAGAATTAGTCTGTAAGCTAAAATACCAGGATGATGCTCTAGGGTCAAAAGTATAAGGGAATAATCTGCACACCACATCCTCATGTTCCACATTGAGCAGATTTAATGCTAAATAAAAAATCTTTAGGTGGTCATCAATAGAGATTCCTTTTCGAGGGTCAAACTTGGGTAGCACTCGCTCCGGATGCTTAGGTAAATCATGCAAAGGATCCGTTAGGTTGAGTGGTCCTCTGGCTCTCCATGTATGTTGTTGATTGGAATTGTGAGACATGCCAAAAATACGACGAAGAGAATGTGGAGGTGTATGAGGTGGTGTAAGAGTCTATGTGTGAGAAGTGATTGATTCTGGAGAATTATGACTCAATTGATTGATGGGATCTGGTATATATTGTAATGATAAATCCACTAATTCTTCCAAAGATTCCACAAGCATAGAATCCCTAGTTTGTACAACTTGTCTTCTAGGAGTTTGCCTTCTAGGTAGTAAAGGTACCATTGATAATCCTCCAAGTTTCCTCATGTAATATCTAGTATGTCTCCTAAAATTATTTACTTCTGTGTGATGAACAAAATACAAACATTTAGTATGATCAGTTTCAGAATCCAACTTTTCTTGATAATCAATTTCAGAAATTAATTCTTCTGGTTGGGTTGTTTCCAATGGAGACCTAGAGAAATTTACTCTTGAAAACAGATTTCCTCTGCTAGCCATGCACTGGTGGCCCTCCTTCTAGCGCCAAAATTGTTGATGCCCAAAAAATCCTTGCATCGACAGTAGGGATTATCCCCAATGAATAATCTCAATGAGATCATCCAATGTTTGGTATGGGGAATCCGTACGGTTAATGGTACGGCTACCATAGGTATGTTTGTTTAATTTATGTACCGGTTGTGTCCCGACCCACCATTTATATTTTATCTTTAAAGTATGATTATGCAAGTGCTTTTAATCTAGCTAATGCATTTAACCTATAATTGACAGGCAAAATCCTTACAAGTGATGTGTAGATTCTTGCCTCCCGTCTTACCACTTCTACCTAATCAATTATCTAACCCTAACCTAAAATAACTAATCTATCCTTGCAAGGAGCGATTTTAATAAGAGTAATAATTTGAGAATGATTATACAAATATAACAGATAGCTATTAAGATAAAGTATGCACACTCACAGTAGAAAATTACAAATATAGCTTTGATTACAATTAAATCAATTTATTACTCTGATATCACATAGACAATTGCATAGACAAGTAAAATCATTCCTCACCATTGAAATAATTCAACAAAGTTTAGAAATATCTCACAACATGAGCATGAACAAAATTAGAAATAATTCTAATCTGTTAGTTACAACATTCCATGCAAATCATATGTGCAAGCTTTTCCCAACAAATTGGTCCTTCTCATTAGCAGAAAAAATAATTCTCTTACAAAATGTCTCCAGTCTCTATTTCACTAGCAAAAGTCCTTTCTCTAGTACTCTTCCCCCTCTATTTATATTACAATAGAATTTGTCTTTACGTGACTAATCACTTCACCTACCCCTGACTCTTGAGATGCCCAAAATTTGTCTCTTGTGTTTGCACAAATAAAACAGAAAATTATTTACAAATTAACATTACTCAGCTGGTGGGACCTCCAAGCTGGAAATATAATTGTCCCACAAGTCGATTTCTTGAAATATTATATTACATTGTAAATGTTCTAATAACTTTAAAGCAATCTCATGAGTGTATAACTCTTTTCCTACATTTATCAGTCCCCTAGCAGCCATTCTATAATTTTCTTCCAAAATATAAGCATTTATAGATTCTTGTCCTATGTGTTGTTTGAGGTCTTCTTCATTCAGTACATCCAGCTTCCTTATGTACTCCAACTCTTCTTTCATGCAACTTTTCAACTCTACTATGCATTGGTCCTAGATGGGTAACTTGTACATATCCTGGGAAATTGGTATATGGCATCTCTCATGCACTTGACAAATGTTCGTATAGATTTCTTCTCACTTTGTGATAGATTTCAGCACTTCTTCTTGTATCGTTTTGGCTACTTTTATACAACTATCCAAAAGATCTATATTAAGATTGAGCTCTGCATATGATTTGTTCGGCAAATGATCTGGAAAACCTGGGTGTTCTCTTTTCCAGCAGAGCAAATTTTTTATTTTTGGAAACATAGTGTTCAATTTTTGTCTGACAGTGAAGGTGCCTGCAGAAATATCCTTCAACCTGTCTATCATCTTCCGCAATTTATAAAATTCTCCAGGAAACAATTTCTGTGAATGACATATATGTTCTTGTATCTCTCAGGCATGCTTGTGGAATGGAGTCATATCTAACTTCTGATTTTTAGCCATGTCTCCCTATTCTAAGAGAGATTCCTGATCTCTTACCAACTCACTCACCTGAGACTACAAAGCTTCCCTTTCAATTATCATCTCGTCTATGTACGCTTGTAGAGATTCCTTTTCATTGATCAAAGCTCCCAACTGTTGGTTTGACCTGATTTCCTTTTCCTCCAACTCATTTATGCAAGATTCGAAGTCACTTCGCTTGCCTTCAATAATGACAAGTTATACATTCAAATCATCCCTTTCATTTTCCAAGTTATGGTAGTCTAATAGTAACTTATTCTTCTCAGCTATTACTGCATCTTGTTTCTTCTTCAACTCAATCCCTTCACCTCTTGCTTTTACTAAGTTATCCTTTAGCTTCAACAATTTTCCTTTTTTGCGTTCCAGGTCGTTCATAAATTTATCAACATTGTCGTCATTTGCTTGAGTGGATGCAATGTTGACTGATGCGGTGAAGTTGGGATCTTTGTGGGTGCCTTCCATTATGGTGATTTCCTGAATAGTTACCACATCTGGTTGTGCGCCCATTTTTAGCCTTTTCTCTGTTCTCCTCGAAATTGTCTTCCTTTTGGGGTCAAAGGCTATCGTATCCGGTTTTTCTACTTAATGTTGCTTTGAAGGAGTAAAAGGAGTGAGCCTGAGCTCAACAAATGGAAGGTGGCCTCCCATAAGTGGAATTCCAGAGATGCAGGGGTGATCTATATCCATGTCTTGAAGACTATAGTCTCTTTCTTCTGATTCTTTGTCTTCCACTGATTTATTGAGCTTATCTTCTTCTTCCCTTTGTCTTTCCAGTTCTACTGCTCTATCCGCTGCTTCTTGCCTTTCCTTACGGAGCCTCTATTGTTCTGCTTCTTCCTCTGTCCTCTTCTGTTCTTCTTCATTTTTTCTTGCTTCTTCTTCTTTCCTTTTATCTTCCTCTTAGCTTTTCTATTTTTTTGCTTCTTCCCTTTGTAATCTTTCTGCTTCCTCTGCTTGTAGTCTTTTTTCTTCCTTTGCTACCACAACTTATTCTCTAGACTTATGTATTTCTGCATCTTTAGCAGTATCCATAGTATGACTAGGATCCGCACCACTTTTCCGGCCAAATCGTTTATTCAAATCTGTCATGTTATTTTCCCTCTGATATACTTCCTCATCCTAAAGGAAGTGATTTGTGTATTCAAAGTGAATTTTACTTGATGCACAGTGTTGAGCAGCCTTTTGTAGTTTGTCATTTCTGAAAAATATCTTCTCTCCAAAATGAAATGTTTCTAAGTCTTTTACAAAAACCTCTGCTCCTTTCATCTTAGAGAACTTATACGCCCCAATGACAAATGGAAGTGGTGGGTAGGAATCCTTCTTATGTTCATTTAAGAAATGGCCTACTCCATTGATGAAGACTTGTCTTACCACCTCTTTGTGCACCACATAATCTGTTGCATACCTTGGCATTAGTGACGGAGCTTTGGTACCCCCATACATTCTCATATATGTGCCTTCTGGGGTAAAGTAGAAATCTCCGTATTCGCAGACGACTTCCATTACGTTATCCGACAAGCAATTGGGTTCTTCATTAAATATTATCCAATACAGAGGAATTATGAATTCCTCATAGATAAGCTTGTAGAAGCTTGCATACTTGTGTGCCCACATTATTTGGTAAGCTACATATAGTGGGGTATCAGCCGAGATCTAGTAGCATCCCAACTTGTGGAATGGGTGTCTAATCAAGACACTGTCAATAAGGTAGGAGGACATATAGAAGTTAGCTTTCTTCTGGGTCATCCCTCCTTGAGTTGCTACTATCGTTGATGCCATACTCTTCGAGATAATTTCTTCCAAATTGAAGACGGTACCATGCGAGGCGATATGATACATGAGAGGCACCCAAACGAGCTTATAGATATTCCCATTCGTCCTGCCAAATATTCTGCTCAACATTAAAGCTATGATTCTAAATGGTGTTTTCAAATTTTGGGAAACGTATTCCCCACTTTCCCTTTTGCTCAGCTGCTTTACAGGGATCAACGTTTTCTTAACATACTCAAGGTGACTATGTTGACTCCCCTTACCTAGTCATCTCTCATCATAAATTTAGGAGAGGGTAACTTGTATGTTGCACTAATATGACCGGGTTGAAATGAAGTGAATCCTTCTCCATTCGCCTAAGCTATGATATGTGTGCCGACATCCACATGGGGTAGTATACAACCAATAACTTCTGAACATGGGAAAATATATGGTCAGGTGGCAGCTTTATGGAGACCGGATCTTTTGATATTTTTATACACCATCATCTCTTCAATGGATGCATCAGCCATGTTCTGATCTTGGATGAGGTGATATAGTTCACCCCATTTAAATTCAAGGATTCTCCCGGTCACCGCTCTGGTATCCTCGTACATGGTTTCCATCGGGGTTTCTGGAACAACCTCAACATTGGAATTTGATTCTGCTACCTTGGAATTACGTTTAGCAGCTCTTCTTTGCATTTTTGAGTCCCGAGGTGAACATAAATAAAATGTAAATGTATAAGAATAATTCAATCTTAAAATAATTTCAAGCAAAATGATAATGAACATAATCTAAATTGCAGATGTATGATTTGTCAATATTGTTTACAAAACAGAAAATTCATACTTCCATGGCGTGAAATGTGTTTGGTTTTGAATGATTCGTTGTGAGGACTCCCTAATGCACCGTCACATAGATTTCTTTGTTATTTCACTATCCTTAAAATTTTATTTCACTTAGGGATAGATATATGCGTATTATTGAGACTTGAAATGCAACTATTATCTTTACTCTTGGCACCACACTATCATACAATTTATTCTTATTCCCTAAAATCCTTCATATGCCATATTAACTATCCATTTAAACATTCCAGTCCATTCTTTAAGCAGAGTATCTGATTGACTTGTGGTCTCAATACAATATTTTAAATAAGGAAAAGTAAAATATCAAACAAACTTCCAATGGCGAGGGTAACCCTAAAAACAAACAACTTCATTTAATCCACGTTCTTATGAATCAATCCATTTTTTGATACTTTCTCGCATTATTGATCAAAGTTTTTTTTATATATCTCTGGGCTTGGTGGCCACCATCGCTCATTCTAAAGGAACTGAACCATTGTAAGGGAAGATTCAAATAACTACCGTATCGTCCGATAATAATGGTAGGAGAGTCCAAATGCATCAAACCCTTATTGATTAGTAAGTGAGCTAAAAAATAGGGGCTTTAATGACTCAAAAATATCCCACGGCCAACGTGTTCGTTAGGTAAGGGTTTCCAGGTTAGCGCTTCACCAGAGACAAGCCTGATATTCTACATGAAAGAATCGAATATGTGACTACTACTACCTAAGCCACATACCCATGCGAGTCTTCCCTACCTTCATGGGTGGTTTTTCTAACCTGAGTGTCTACATAGAAAGTCTAAGTATAAGCAATCACATTAACCTATGACGCCCAAGGTTAAATTGCCTTCCCGCCCTAGAATATTTTCCCTAACTGATACTTCACAATGAAAAAATAGGGCAAGCTATGAGCATGGGGACTAGTCAGCCAATGGCCGCTCGGTCCTCATTTGCTCGAAAACTGTTGGGCGCGATCCCTCCTAATTCTTAAAACAATGTATATATGGTTGGAGGATCAAGGCCGTTTTCGAAACTTAGGGAAAAATAAAAAGTAATAATATATAGTTGTAAATTAAATACTTTCATAATATAGACAAAAAAGAAAATGGAAGACACCTACATGGCAGTGCGCGAGTGGCCGAAAAGGAAATCCAATAGGGTTCTCTCGCGCCTGGTGAGTGTTCCACAAACGTCGTTACAAACAATGTTTGTGAAAACGGGGTTAAAAATATTATATATACCCACCCAAACCTATCATTTTAATGTGTCTTGACATACATGTGAAATAGGGTCCACTTACCCATTTCAGACGTGTTTCTCGTTTTACACCGATAGCTTATTCAAAAACTATGTCGAAGCATTTTACCATTTGGTAGCAAAATGTTTTGGCAGACTTTTCATTTGGCAGCGAAATGTTTCGGCGGATTTTTCATTTTGAAGAGAAATGTTTCAACGTCTTTTCATTTTTATGCCAATTCCCTTTTCGGTTGACATTTCCATTTTGTAACGACTCTTTTCAACATTGTTTTCATTTTACACCAATCCTTTCCAACGTTGATTTTGTTTCAGTGGAGACCAGGTAAAGCGCCGATTCTATTTTCTTCATAAAAAAATCACAAACAAACATAATACCTTTTCGATTGTTTCGGTGTAAAATGAATAATTCCTCCGATCGTTTCGGCGGAAAATGGATAACTCCTCTGATCGGGCTCTTTTCCTATGTCCTCCAACTGTTTCTGTAGAACATTCAATGTTTCTCTGAAACTCAATTCTCGCCAAAAGTTTAATTATTTTTGGCGTTAAAATTGCAACCTCTCTGACCGTTTCAGTGCAATATTGGATTATGCTCCGACCGTATCGGCAGAAAATTGATAACTGCTCTGAAACACATTTCTTTTTTCAAAAAGTCTGAACGTTTTGGTGTCAAACTCGCAATTGATTTGACTGTCTCAACGAAGAAATGAATTGTGCTCTGACTGTTTTGGTGGAGAAATGAATTATGCTTCGACCGTTTCGATGGATAAATGAAGTGTGCTCCGACCTAGAAAATGACTTTTCTTTTGATTTCAAGAAAATTTCTAAGTGTCAAACAGAGTAAGCAGATAAAAGATGAAACAAACTCTGAGTAAATTCAAATTAAAGGAGGGGCCCTACAATTTTACAAAAAAAAATGGGGATCAGGTTGCAGCTGCAACAGGTCCCCACATTTTTGGGTGTCGCAAGGGACCAATTTGATGATGGGCGGATTCCCCACAATTTTGAGTGGGTTGGGGGATGCTTTCCAAGATGAGGTGGTGATTGTTTTGCAAACACGAAGACGGGTGCCCCATGAATCAATGCCATGCATATTATTCCTGTGGGAAGAACTTAATATAATGGGTTACTTCTGAGGGTGGAGGCCCCATCAGTGGCTTCGTGGGGGTGATGATACAATAAATATTTCTTATGGTAGAGTGCTCATGGAGGTATGAGTGGTCGGTGGTGAATCTTGATCGTAACCTATGCCAAGGAATTAGATGGAATCAACTACGAGAGGTGGGGGAGTAAATGTGTAACTCTAAAATGATGAACTAGGGGTTATCTTTTTAATTTGTATCAGATTCCTCGAACTTGTGGAGTCGACATCATGGGTTTCAATTTACGACAATGTTGGAAATGGTGTGCACACCCATGGGGGAACATGCTATTCGTAGTGGCGATGTTGATGGCACATAAAGGCTGAGAAAAAGGGCCCTATGGTTATCAATGGGAACACTGGTAAATGCATGGTAAGCAAAGGGAAAACATTGCCTATATGCCCGTTTCGAAATGATACCTATGATAGGAGCCCGACATTGTTGCTAAGGGATGGAGTCTTGTTCTTATAATGGAAAAATGAGAGTATCATGCATGTCTTGGTCACAATCATGCATATATGATGCTCATACCCAACTGTAGTAAAGAACGTCACCAAGGTATTGAAAATGTAGAAATATAAAACCAAAACATTTTGCACTTGGGGGGTTCCTGTGGAAAATAGGGCCCAGACAAAACTTTTCAAAATAGGGAATGGTTGGCTCCATGCTGAATATATCGAGATGCTGATCGCGGTGGTGTGAGCGGCTTGTGAAATAGAGCTACGGTTTGTCAATAGGATCAATTGGAAATTTGGCTCAAATGAATATAAATAAGGGGTGGGGCCCACATTTCGAAATCATCTATATTATTCCTTGATGAACTCCTAGAGTGCTTTTGTGGTGATTTTGGGAGATCCATGCATCCTTTGGACGATTCGTGAGTTACATGTTTTTCGTTACCTTATGTTGTTTATTTGGGTCTGAGTAGTTATAGAAAAACTGGGTCCTTGGGGTGTCAGGGACAATTTTTAGCCCATAAATGGCTACCACGAGGGATTTTATCTCACGAGATTGTGGGAAAATCACACGCGATGATAGCATGGGATTTTCCCAAAATCACAAATGGTGATAGCGCGAGCACTTCACGTGGAAAAAATTCATTGTTCCACGTGTAGCACGGGATATGAGTGGCTCGGTCGCGTGTTGATGTAGCATGACTATTCAGTGGATAGTCACACTACATAGAACGAATTAGCCATTTAAATCCAACGCGTTGAATTCATGTGGGAAATCCTAATACAGTAGTGTGGGGTGTGGATTTTCTTAGGTGATGTCACGCTACGCGTGGGATTCCTAGGGGGAGGGCGCACATATTTATGGTTTGGTTGATAGATGTTTGATGGATGGAAATTTTCCCTTTGCTAGTGATCTTGAGTCTATTATGGCTACTGTGGGTGCCATAGAGTGGTGGGAGTGGAACTACGATGAGCTTATGCCACTAGTACTTGGGGACATGGTAGTGACCCAGACGCTATGGGACGCTGGGCTCTTCAATTTATTCAAGTGCCCCTTGATGCAGTCGTTCACGTAACTGTTGTGGAGGCTATTGGACATGTGGGAACCTAATAGGGGGTATTCTGAGTTGGTTGGGAGTACATGAGAATTATGTATCAAGATATCTACTTCTTGACCGGGTTCCCTCAATACGGGGTGCGGGAGCTGGTTCCACCACATATGGATCAACAAATGATCCATGGATTTGTGGATCGCTATTGTGATGGTGACCATAGTGACTTGAACTCTGGTTAGATTCTTCTTAGCCATTTGAGGGCTCTGCCAATGATGGTTGTGGTGATAGCCATAGTGAGGGTGTTGAGGGTTGCATCCCCCAACCAAGTTATAGGTGGGAAATTAGCGCTCATGGAGCGGGTGATTGTTGGTAGGACACTGGCATCGGGACCCCTGTTGCTCCATACTATGACAAAGCAGATGAGTTCTTTGTGGTGAGGAGGTCCGAGGAGGACCTTCTACTATCGGAGCATGTTATGCTCCTAGTTCTTTGAGCGTTATCTGCTGCTGAGGCCGCCAGTAGTGGTTCCTAAGGAACCCCAGATGATGTACTAGGGGCGATTGATTTCCCATGCTGGTGGTGGGGAGGTGGGAGCCTTAGTGAGCTCTTAGAATGGATGCCTAATGAGGGAAGCTAGACTAGGATCCTACTTTAATTATCAACCCAGGGGACGTACAAACTTTAGAGGTGCTGGCACTATATGTGCTCTTATAGGATAGCCTTTGTCATGGTTGGGTGTTGGTATCAATGTTTAAAGGTTTTCCTAAAAAGGAATTGAATAATCTGTGAAAGGATTGCCTAATCTATGGATGAGAAATACCTATGTTCGGAAGTTTGAGTGCTGAAAACAGTAAATCTATGTTAAGAAGTTTAAATGCTAAAATAGTAAATCTAACTTAAGAATTAATTGCAGAAAGCAGTAAATCTATACTATGAATTTGAATGCTAAAAACTTGGCAGATTTATTCTAAAATACCGAAAGCTGAATCTCTAATTTAAGAAGTAAATACTATAATTCAAATACATAAACTGGAAATCTGATCTAAAATATTCAAATGCCAAAGACTAAATTCAGAATGCAATTATCCAATGCTACTAATTAATCATCAATTAACCAAAGTGCTGAAAGTAATCAATCTTCATGAGTAACTATAATAATGGAAAAGTGCATGAGCTTCAAGATCTGGATCACTGTTTCATAAGTAATGCAAGCACACAGGAAAATAAGTGTCAAAATATGTCTTGGCAGAATGCTGTTGCAGGACTACAGAAACAGCGTTACCGAACTACAAAATGTGCTATAACTTACTATGGAATTAGAATGGTTGCTTTACTACAGAAATTAAATCGTGTTGTTTAAATGCCATCAATAATGCTTTCAGATGCGATATAGATTAAATCAAGACAAAGCACATAATGAAAAATACCTTAACAGTAAAATCTCCTGACTTACGTGTTGGAGGGGCCCTCTCCAACCCGTACTTAGGAGTGGAGAAAACTTATAGACGCCGAATTGAAAGCAACATCAATGTCTTTATTCAAAATAGTAACTTCATGGTTTTATAAAGTTATGTAACACAAATTATCTCAGCAGTATAAAAACGCAAAACAATGGTTCTCAAAAATGGCAACAGGACCATCTCGCTAGCCGAGAGGCCCATATATATATGCCTCTAATGCTTAACCTAACTATATGTCTAATTTCTGATTCTGTTTGAACAGGAGTTCTCTCTATAAACCAGGGAAAAAGGCGTTGAGCTTTGTATGATCTTTCAGTCCTTCACTTGATTTGCGTGTTTGTCCCTTAGTGTACCTTGACCTGCTCAATCATACTCGATTTTCATATAATTAGTTTATTGAACACGTTTTCAAACATACAAGAATAATCTTTAAAACAACTTCATTAAATAAT
This sequence comes from Larix kaempferi, assembly GCA_027924585.1. Taxonomy (NCBI): domain Eukaryota; kingdom Viridiplantae; phylum Streptophyta; class Pinopsida; order Pinales; family Pinaceae; genus Larix; species Larix kaempferi. The sequence continues at coordinate 13,084,154 of BSBM01000893.1, forward strand.
CAAGGTAAATCATTTCTCCCACAAAACAAGTGTATTTCTTCACCCTTTCTTGTGCTTTACTGTGGGGAAAAAGGCTATCAGATACCTGTAACTTGGACTCATCATTCTCCCCCATACTTGAAGGATTCACCCATCCTTGGGTGACATATTCAGCTCTTCAACGACTTCTCTGATGTCCCATGCTACCACCCTGGGGGTCCCTGCCTGCCTGTAGTAGCCCATGCTCTGGTCCTCCTTGACCCATGCTCTCCTCTCTTCTTCCTCATTAATTTGTTCCTTAATAACCGGGGGAAGAAAAAATGGGGAATTCAGCCTCATTCCAATCCATCTGAGTTGATTCCTTATCAATGATTCCTTGTAGAGTTTGGATTTGAAAAGAGCAGCTTCAAGTCTAAGAGGGGAGTGGAGCTCTCTTCTTTTTAGATCACTTGCTACTCTATGCCATCTTTCATTAATAGACTCATGAACCTCTTTGTGTGTGCTTCGGAGAGTAACATCAAAGTGTGCCACAACCTCCTGCTACTTCGCAAGGAGAATGGGGATCAACTCCTCATCCTGGGTGATGTTCCTATGGTGGTAAACTATTCATTTAGGGTGAGTCACCTACGCTCTGACTAGTAATGGATTTTGCCATTTTGTTGCAATGTAAATGTGGTAGTCCTGAGCTCGTTCAATTTCGTGATTCATCCATTAAAACAGTGCCCTCAATTGGAAATCACCCATGTAAGGGTTTGGCGACCAGTTGGGAGAGCTCGGAACTACAAAATTGTGCAAGAAAAATTCACTTAGTTGGTCCTTCTCCAACTCTGTGGAGTCTAGAGATGTATCCACAAATTCCTTGGGGAAGTTTATCTCTATCAAGAGTCCTTGTTTTAACCTTTGGAGCTGGAATTTGCCCCACTTTTCTTGTAGATAAACTACATAAATTGTTGATGGTGGCCTGAGGTCTAGTATTTTATCATATATTTTAGTGGTAGTAGCTAAAAAATCCCTCATTTGAACAATATCCTGGTCCTTTTCGGCTAACTCCTCTTGTGCCTCATGTTGGCTTGGTTTTGCAACCAAGCTTAGTGCTATGGGCACCTGCTAACTAGTAGCAGCAGTTTCAATAGAAATAAATAACAATAAACTAAATCTAAACTAAACTAAACTAGCATGTGCATTTTGAATTAAAAAACAAGAACAAGAAACATAAAAAATAATTTTTGTATTGACAATAAGGCAAGAAAATGCTTGCAATAACAATACCTCCAAGTGATGAAGGTTGTTGAATGGCTCCAATGGTGAGCAACTCCAATCTCCAATGGGTCCTTTCTCCAAGGTTGCTACAATGGCCAAATACTCAAGGGAGATTTTGGCAGCATGAGGATAGGAAGATGGATGGATGTGAAATGAGGAGCCCCTACCACCTTTTTATAGGTTTTGGTGGTGGGGAATACCATTTGTGGTTTTGTGGAAACCAATGGTATTGACCAACATGGTTTAGGTACTTTTCCCTCCTTTTTTCCTTTTTTGAATAAAATTAATATTTGTATTCCCTTTTTAATATTTTGGGAATTTTGGACCCTTTTTGGGGGTTTTTTATGCTTTTTAGGAAAAATAATCTTTTTGAGTGGGAAAAAGGGGTGTACCAAGGTCTTTTGGTGACCTTTTGTTGGCTTCAGAGGCTCAGATGGTGGAAAAGTGGACAAATGGGTCATGTGAATAAGGGAATGAACTAGTGAGCACTTTTTGGGTGTTAACAAATTGCCCCCTGATGTGTGAGGGCAGGAGCTCATCGTATGGCCGATAGACATCATAGTTCTTTTGTCTTTTTTCTGGGGTTGTAGGGAGGAGAAGAGACCGATTGGAGACTGGATCCGCGTCCCATGGAAGCTGCAAAAAATAAACAAATATTACATGGCCTCAATATGAATGAGGAATAATCTCTGATGATGGACGAGGCGGGCATACCCATGCTCGTATCAAGACATATACATAACAATTAGTCCCAAGAAGGGGGATCTAATACATAAAAAATATACTGGTACATCATAATGGTCCAGAGGGGACATTATTTTGGGATGTACTCATGATCATGACATGACTGATCTCAATCACTGATACACTGGAAAAACTGATGAACTGCTGAAACTGAAGGTGTCCAACATCGGTAGGGACGTAATGACTGTGAGCCATCTCTGGGAAGTATATGTGATTGTATACTCGAGGGAGTGTAAAACTGGTGTACACCTGAATACTATCGCCATGCACAACCCAAATATCTATAGAAAAAGTGTAACTGGGTGTATCCATAGGTATACTCTCAAGTGTGGAGGAGTCAGGAGGTATCCGGGGTCTTCGACTAATAAATGAGTGGACCAATGCCCTGTGCGATTCTCAACGATGCGATCAAGGTGTTGAAGTCGAGCATGTGAGAAACAACCATTTGGAGAGGCACTGAGGACTGTTCTCGAAATGATTCATAGGCACTCATCATAAATGGTGATAATTCCAAGACACAGGGACCTCTAGGTCTATCCTCTGGAATAAATTTGGTTGTCGTAGACAGAGGGAGACCAACAACTAACAAGGCAATGATGTTTCCTTGATAGGAGCGTGAGGTGTAGAACTGAAGTGTGGTAGTACTGATGGTAGGATTGACATACTTTCGGGGATGGGAAGTAACTGGGGTCATATAGTGGGTAGACTCAAACTTCCTTTGTTCAGAGCATGATGACATGGTTGACCTGGAAGCATAGGGAACTGACTTATAGGTGTGGGTATCATTGCTTTTAAGGACTGAAGGGTATCTATTGACTCTGGGGGGGAATCAAGCTGATGGGTGCTGTCGAGGGGTTCTCAGGGTGACATACTGCAGAATACTCTGAACAAAGGCAATCGAAATGGGGAAGCTGCCATATGAGTAGATGTGATCTGTCGTGGCGCCAAGAGGCACCATTGATTCCTTCTTCGTAGTTTTAATGAGCTCCAAGAAGGGATAAAAGTGTGCTCTGAAATGGTACGTTTCTGTGGATTTTGTGAGCCCAGGACGGCTCGTGCTCATGGTTGCTTTCATGTTTAGAGAGTCTGAAAGTGGTAAGTGGACTCTATTGGTGTTCTTTTTCGTAAGTTTAGTCTCCAAGGCCCGAAAAAGCATAAAATGATGCGGATGGAGAACTCTTCTAGCCGATGTGACTAAGGTATACCTTTTTCATAATTAGTCTACGAGGTCCGGAAAAGGGGTAAACTTATACCAGGTATACGCCCTTTCAGATACGTTTAGCGAGCATGAAAGGAAGCAAGGTTGCTCGGCGATCTTTTCATTGTTTTAGGAGTCAGAAAAGAGCTTAACAGAAACTACCTAAGTGCCTTTTTCGTGAAAGGGATTGCTCGGCCCGAAAAAGGGATAAAATTATACCGAACAAAGAGGGAATGATGAGAGCGAGAAAAGGTCTCAAGCACCATCATGAGTGTGGAAAATTGGATCCGGTGACATAATGATTGTCAAAAAAGGGGGTTGCGGCCTTTGTGGCACGTAAACCGAGGCAATGAGAGGGTATTTTCAAAAAATGGCCGAAAATTATGGGCGTGAGAGTGAGAAATGATCTCAAGCATCGTCACAAGCGCGAAAAACTGAATCCGTTCATATAAAGATTGTCAAAAATGGACGTCGGTCGATGTGGCACGCAAACCGAGGCAACAAGGGGGCATGGGAAAAATGCCCAAAAAATCTGGAGGTGAGAGTGAGAAATGATCTCAAGCATCATCACGAGCGCGGAAAACTAAATCCAACGATATAAGACTCGCTGAAAACGGACAACGACCGATGTGGTACGCAAACCGAGGCGACGAGGGGGCATGGAAAAATGCCATAAAAATATGGGCATGAGAGCGAGAAATGATCTCAAGCGTCATCACGAGCGCGGAAATATGAATCCGACGGTGCAAATGGTGCGAAAAATGAAGGTCATAAGGACTTCGGAATGGTCAAAGCAAATAACTAGGTTAAAAAATTGTTACAAATAAAGGTGAGCCCACCAAGCCAATGATGCAGTGGTGGGGAGAAATGATGATCCGCGGGGGAAATACTATGTGTATAAAATCAACTCAAATATACAAGTGACACGTGACCTCAAAAAAGGTTGAGATCATGAATATGAAAAAGTGAGCAGGGTAATGACCTGCCCCCATGCTATGTGCATGGGGTTTGTGATTGTGGATCACATATGTGTTGGTTTGAACGATGGGATCATTGAGGTGTTGTGATAGAGATGATGGGGAAGGTTCAAAATGATTGATCATGCCCCCTATCCCGGGTTCGAGGTAATCTATTATGCCCCCTAACTCAGAGGTGTCAATGTGGTGCAGATGTTGTCTCAGAGAGAGATCAATAGGGCATTGAGCAAGTGCTGGCGGGGTGTTATACCATGAGGTTGTGGGTCGTGGTGGCATACTGAAGGGATGATATGATGATGGGGGATTCCCTTTGTGGGGTGGATGCCCCCAGTATCTCCGACGAGGATCACGATGATGATGAGTAGGCAAGGTTTTGGGCCTGCCCCCATGTTGTGGACATGTGGTTTCCTGGTCGATTTGAAAGGGTTGAACCTGTGTGTCAAAGGGATCAATGGAAGGGGCTGACCGGACAGAGGGGTATCCAGTGGAAATCGTGTAAATGGTATTAATTTCTTCCGAGGAGGAAGATGGTGGGGGATGAATTTCCTCAATGAGAAGAGGGGATATCTCTAGGTCGACATTATTCAACTCGTACAGTGCTGCTCTGTAATCTGGGAGATCAGGGTAGTGATGTGAATAATGGCCGTAGATTCCGCATATTGCACAAGGATGGTTTGTGCGTAATGATTTATCACGAGGTTTGGGGTTTGAGTCGATTTTGACAACCGGGATGTTGGGGTCGTCGTCAAGCATTTGCATGTGTTCCTGTAATGCAGGTAACTATGGACACTAATGGGTTGGATGGCCTAACTCATCACACAACGAGCATTTAGGAGGAGCACGAAACACGGGGGGAGGTTTAACTGCCTTGGGTGGGGGTACCGCAGTGTATGGTTGGGGGCCTCTTCCCCCAGTGGGCCTGATGAGAGGAGGGGGATTTGTAGCTGACGAAGGGGTAGTGATACCGGGAGGTGGTTGGGTAGAAGTGACAATGGGTTGCACCGGTTGTAGGATGACATTTGGTGTCGGCGGGGGAACGGGAGGCGAAATATACCACACGGGTAATCCCAATGTTAACCCGGGGAGACTGAGGGTAGCCATAACCGGAGCGCTTACTACACCCGAGGGAGGGAATAGAAAGGGGATTGTGTGGATGGGTGTAACACCAATGTGACTAGGGACCAATGGTGGTTTAGGTAACAAGGAAGGTTGATTACCAAGTGTGTGTGAAAGAGTGCAGAGGTTAGGGACGTGGGTCTCCGGTGACGGTGGTGGAATGGCCTGGAAGGTAGAAGTCATCGACGCGTCGGAGTATAGTCCGGGTCCCACTGAGGAAACGAATGAGGTATTTGCACCACAAACAGGTTGTTCAACCATGGGGAGAACATTTTCAGGTGTGGCAGGGGCCTTGGGATCGTAGTAGGTGAGTTGGTCGACCTTGACCACGCATCCCTCATGGGGGAACTGCATGGTACGAAAAACTGATGAGGCGACTGCCCGCATGGCATACATGTAGTTGCGACCAAGTAAAAGGTTATAGTCGAGTTGGGCATTGATGACCTCAATGTCAATGAGTACGGTTTTCCCAGCTAATTGGATGGGGACATTAGGTAAGAGACCCTGGGGTTGTGCCGAACGGCCGTCATAGGCTCGCAACGCAGTGGTGGACTGCTGGAGAGTAGGGGATCCCAAATTCTTCCAAACGAATGTGGACATGACGCATGTAAAGGCCCCTTCATCGATAATACACCGATGGATAACAAGATTCCGAACAGAAACAGAAACTTGGAATGCTAAAGAGGAAGGCAGGCGTGGTTCAGACTGGTCTGAATCAAATGCGATCAGCTGTGAATCATTGGGGTCAATGGTGCCAATGGAAGAGAGTAAATTCTTGCGCTGTGAAGGACAGTTATTCAAGACTTCTAAAGTAGACATGGCTGCAGGAGACTGGGCTAAGTCGTCTACAATGTTGTAATTCGACGCAGCGCGAGCATTGGGATTACTGTTGATGCGACGAAGTGGGAAGCGAGGTGCTTTGGAAGCGCCATCAAGTGGAGCCGGAGGTATACGTAACGTTTGATCTATGGGATTAATGTTAGTGTTCTTGTCGGCGGGAGGGGCTTCAGAGGTGGAGCCATATTGGTTCCGACGAGTTTGGAGGTTAGCATCGGTAGTTGACATCATCAACAAATGGTGAGTACTTGAATCGAACATGGGTTGATCAGGGGCTGCATAAGTGATCTGTTTTGGTGGCACGTTGCCCTGAGGGGGAGCTAACAGCTGAGTGTTCACTACACCCTGGTTTGGAAAGGGGTTTTGCAGCACCAAAGGTTGATGTTGAGGTGGTGGTGGAGGGTTGGGTGGCGGTTGAGGAGCCGCTTGCCCATGATGATGGGCATCGTCGGTCCAAAGTTATCGAGCTCGCTCCAAATGTGGGAAAGAATGCGTGTAATGACCATAGACCCCGCAGATAGAACAAGGGTGGTTTGTTCTGAGGTTATTATTTCTAGGCTATTTGGGATTCCGATCCGGATTGCGGTTGGGAGGAGCAGCATTGTTATTCTGCGGAGGATTGGGAGGTGGAGGACCTTGCTGATGTTGTTGGTTATTACCGCACTTACGACCTCTACCACGGTTCTGTTGTGCACCTTGGTTGCGCTGGTTGTTTTGGTTCTGGGGCTGGTTGTGCTGTGTGTACACTTGCCCTTGAGCAGTGGGAGGATTTTGGGTCGCCGTAGGTGCAGAAGCAGGTTTTGGTGGATAATACACCAGTGGGGTTGGAAGTGGACCAGATACCTGCTAGGGTTGTTGGTAACCCTGAGCTATTGGAGGTGTTGGGTTAGCTGCCACAGCTTGCTGTGGATAGTACACTGGTTGAGGTGCAGTAGGAGGGGCGTATGCAGGTGGTGCATGACCAAAACACTGAGGTGGACATGAAGGTCCATGGGTATGGTGGTGATGTGCCATGGGAGCATATGAACTGGTTGCTCCAGACTGAGATGTAGCCCGTGAAAGGTCGGGACCATGGCTAGGATGTGTAATGGAAAAGGGTTGGGGATGCGAGGCCATACGAACAATGATGCCATCAGCGGCATGGGATGCCCCTGGTGCATCATGTTGGGATGACTCGCCTCAAGGGGCATCCGGTATATTGGTATACAGATAACCCGACTGGGCGTAAATGAGATCAAACTGTTGGGCTTTGAGGATGGCATCTTCTTCATACTGGGGTCTTTCGGATGCCACATCCTTCGCAATGAGAGGGAGAATGGATTTTAGAAACCAATATTGGAAGATACGGTCGTCTAACTTGATTTTGCAGAGGCTTCAGCGTCAACGCCACTCATGAATGTGGTCAGTGATGTGGGTGGCCGTGTTCTGTCTGCAAGACAGTAGGATCTCGATGCCCACATCATAGCGGACAAGTAACTGAAAGAATTGCAGGAAGGTCGAGGAAAGGGAGGTAAAGGTGGCATGTGTCCCATGGGACTGCTCGATATACCACTTGGCTGCAGATCCAGTGAAGGTGCGCTGTAATAGACGAAGGCGGACAGAGTCGTCCACTATGGAGTTGGAGGAACACCATAGATGGAAGGATATGATATGGTTCTGGGGGTCCTCACCTGCCTTGCCCTCAAACTTAGGGATGTCAGAGGGGATTTTGGTGGGCATGTGAGGCCACGCAGGATCGTGTCTGATAGGATCATTGGTGAGCCTGGCTAAGTCTGGCAAGTTCAGACTTGCCATGTACGGTAAGCTAGCAGATGTAGTGACTGGGACTGGGAGATTCCTAGTCATGATGGTATGATGTAGGGGTCCAGTAGCGTCTAAAGGTATGCTAGGTATTGAAGGTATATGTCCTCCAATAGGTGTGGTCTGGTGTGGGCCAGTGCTTCCAAGTGCAACATGGGTTACACTTGGGTTAGGAATAGTAGGGGTGATTCCTAGAATCTGGGTTGTGGGAATCAGAGGGGGTATGACCCCGATTTTGGGCATACCCATAACAGGTGGTGGTCCTGTGTTGGGGATTCCTATAACAGGAGGTGGCCCTGTGTTGGGAATTCCTAAATGTGGAGTGTCTGCCATATTAGGCATACCTAGGGGGGTGGTGGTTGCCATGGATGGCACCGCAGCAGAAGGGTCTGTAGATGTCTCACCTATGGTGCTGGTAAAAAGTGGGTCAAATGGTGTTCCAGCCATATGGTTGGTTGGGAATAACACAGTGGGGTTTTCGGATTCTGCCTCAGAATCAGAAGTGAAGTGAGGCGTGTTAGAATCGGATGACTGTCTGGATGACCGACGATGTGTCGAATCAAGGGATAAGGCTCGGCGTCGGTGACGTGGCGAGCCAAGTAGACTGAACTCTGGGAGTTCGCCCTGTAGACGACGAGAGCGTCTAAAATTCTCAATGGTGAGAAAATAAGTTTTTGTGAAAAAATCTGTATGTGTAAAATGGTAGTGTATAAAAAACTCAAAACCCTAATGCAACCAAGGGTGCGAGAAGGGGAGTGAAAATGAAGGCTCTCAGGCCAAAAAAAAATCAACCTAAAAAAAGGCACTTATTCTAGCAGCTGTGCTACAATAAGTGGAGGGATGCAACAAATGGTCAGAGTACCAACATGCAAACAGCTTCTAGAAAAAATAGGTGTAATTAGACCAAAGGTGGGTTGAATCATGCAAACACCTAACTAAAAGTATTGTGAATCAACAAACTATATTCTCTGCAAGGTGATGAAATCCAAGTCAGAAGTCAGACAATATTGAGTGTTGAGTCCACGGCTAGATATCCCCCTACCGGGAGGGACATCGGGTAATCAATCCTAAAGAATGGCTACTAGGATACTTCGTTCATGACATGTCGAGAAAAGGTAAATCTACCGTTTGGTCCTTGATCGCAATATCCCAATACAGGGATATACCGAGAACTGCAAATGGTAGCCCTTCGGTTACTGAATGGATTTCGGTATTCCACTCAGGCTTTCGGAACCATCCTCACGACTTCAACCCTCCTAGGGGAGAGGCCTTCCCATAAACCGGTTGTGACCGTGCCAATAAATACTAACAGATTTTAGCTCCCTAAAGGACAACAACTATGTCTCAGATGTAATAACTGAGGGGTGTTATTGGAACACCTATCCCCTCAATACTACCTAGCTACAAAGTTCTTTTAGTGTTCCCCAAGTGGGGTTAAAAGTGGGTTGAAATTAGGGTAATTTTTAAGGCTCAGTTTAAAATTAGTGTTTGAGTGGGTGCACATGTGATATTTTAAACTGAAATTGAAAAAGTAAATGCTAAGTATTCAAAAAACAAAGGATCTTTTGAAATAAAGAGCAAATATTATGACTTTTTCAATAAATGGAAATTAAATGCTTTTCAAGGACTATTCAAAAAACAAAGGATTTTTCAAACAGGAAAGCAAATAATATAACTTCTTTTCGAAATAAATGGATTTTGTTTTCAATAATTGCTATGGGCAAAATATTAAAGAAGCAAACAACAAAAATTTTAATCTAGATAAAATGCAATCAAATCCTTCTTTCAATTTCTGAAAATATTTAAAAAGATTTCTTCACATGTGCATTCTAAATAGTAAAATTTTTCTATGGCTGTAAAATATGCAGGATTTCTAATACTGGAAAATGTGCTATGTGGGCAGAAAATACAGTAAGAAATTGATTTTTTAAACGATTCGGTCGAATGAAAAAATTAGCATCGCGGGTTCTGACAGAAAAGCCGCGATGGACCGCGTGGGTTTCTGTCGCACAGTCGCGATGGGCAGCGCGGGTTTTGACCGCGAAGCCGCGATGTGCAGCGCGGGTTTTGACCGTGAAGCCGCGATGTGCAGCGTGGGATTTCGTCACACAGTCGCGATGTGCAGCGCGGAAAAGGTCCGCGAAGCCGCGATTGCAGCGCGCTAAATGGTCGCGAAGCCGCGGTGAACCGTGTGGAAAAAAGCCGCGCAGTCGCGATGAGCCGCGCGACTCTTGGGCAAAAAGCCGCGAGGCGAAAGCCGTACGCGGATGCCAAAAAATGACGCCGAAAATTGAGAATTTCGGGCTGTTAATGGCTAAAAAATGGGCCAAGATCTAGAACAGCAATGGATCTGCTGTCTAGGGTGGCAGATCTATGAATTAAACTAACAAATACTATCAAAAAGTAAGATTTAAAGCAAAAGTGAGATCTAAAGATTCAAAAAACAGCGGAGTCGCCAAAAACTGTTGGCTTGGTTTTGCAACCAAGCTTAGTGCTATGGGCACCTGCTAAATACTAGCAGCAGTTTCAATAGAAATAAATAACAATAAACTAAATCTAAACTAAACTAAACTAGCATGTGCATTTTGAATTAAAAAACAAGAACAAGAAACATAAAAAATAATTTTTGTATTGACAATGGGGCAAGCAAATGCTTGCAATAACAATACCTCCAAGTGATGAAGGTTGTTGAATGGCTCCAATGGTGAGCAGCTCCAATCTCCAATGGGTCCTTTCTCCAAGGTTGCTACAATGGCCAAATACTCAAAGGAGATTTTGGCAGCATGAGGATAGGAAGATGGATGGATGTGAAATAAGGAGCCCCTACCACCTTTTATAGGTTTTGGTGGTGGGGAATACCATTTGTGGTTTTGTGGAAACCAATGGTATTGACCAACATGGTTTAGGTACTTTTCCCTCCTTTTTTCCTTTTTTGAATAAAATTAATATTTTTATTCCCTTTTTAATATTTTGGGAATTTTGGACCCTTTTTGGGGGTTTTTTATGCTTTTTAGGAAAAATAATTTTTTTGAGTGGGAAAAAGGGGTGTACCAAGGTCTTTTGGTGACCTTTTGTTGGCTTCATAGGCTTAGATGGTGGAAAAGTGGACAAATGGGTCATGTGAATAAGGGAATGAACTAGTGAGCACTTTTTGGGTGTTAACACCTCAGCCAATTTCTCTTTAAGTGCTAAATTTTTCTGCTCAGCCAGTTTTAGCTCCCCTACATGATGCATTTTCAGAATTTGTGTCTTTTCAAGTGAAAACAGGGAAGATGTTGGCTGGCTTCTGGATTCGATTTTCAATGTTGCCAGTTCCTCTCTGAGTTTCTCTAGTTATGCCCGTGCCTTAGCGTGTTGGTCAGCGACCCCAAGGTTTTCATTGTGCTCAGGAGGGTTCCCCTGGAAGTTGTCTTGCTCTTCTTGTGCATCATGTCCTTCTTGTTCATCCTATTCTTCTTCTGCATCTTGCTCTTCGTGTTCATCCAGCTCTTCTGGTGTAGTGGGATCTTCCTAATCTACCCAATCATCATCAGACACATTTTGAACTAGGGGACTGGGTTCCCTTTTCTCCTCCTTGGTAATTTGGATTCTGGTTGCTTGTGTGAATCTTTTACTTCGTCTCTTCGACCCTTGATTACTGGTGGAAATCCCTGGTTTCGTTTTGGGGGATTCATCTCATGAATGCTTTATCTTCACCAGGGTATTAGCCACGCTGTCCAGGTCAATTTTCCTCTTAGTCCCTGATGTAGAGGTGGTCTTGTCCTTTGATCCAGGAGGTAGGGGTATGCCAACTGTGGGTGTACCCTTCATTCTTTGAACATCCTCAGCAAATACCAACATGAATTCTTTCCAAGAAAGCTCTGGGATCTGTGCTTTAATTCCTCACAAATGATCAATTTGATCAACCCATGGTGGGCTAAAGCATCCTCTTTTCCTTTAATCACTTTCTTGCTCATTTCTGCCAGAGATAGGAGAAGATAGTATGGAATGATAATGTTGTTGTTCGGTGGAAGATGGCTCATGTGCCTCAACAATTCCAGAATTCGAAAATGAAAAATAGGGACATAAATTAGCATACCAGTGCATGTAATGTATTTCTGGACAATTGCGGCCATTTCATCCCATGGTGTCGGAATGGAGAGTCTTTTGACTCCATTTTTATCTTCGTTGTAAACCTCTCCTTGCTTGAAAAATGCTGCCTTTGCTTCATGGTTTGCCTCCCGGTCATCCCTGCTCCAATGCAAACCCATTGGTAGACCAGTGAATTTGGAAATCACTTCATCATCCAACCTTATACGTAACCCCTTCACTCAGGTGACGAATTGTTCATCCTTGATATGCTTTAAATTTCTTGCAAACTCCAATCCACCTCTGTATTGTATCCTTTCAATCCTAAAGCGAAAGGCATCCAGCCTGCATTGCGAATGATTGGTAGGATTCACGGGCTCTGATAAATAGCGTTGTGTTCCTCAGGTTCTCTTTTCTTGAAACCTTTTGTCATCCTGAAATCCTTTACTATAACAATAAACCAACACTTGGAGCGTGGCTATCTTACCTCAAATGGTCAAGGTTGATTATAGGTTCGAGGGCTGGATTGTTGGCTACGTGACCACACTAATTTCCAGTTCCTTGCTTCTGGAGAGTTCTGAGAGGTTTCGTATATGCAAAAATGGCTTTTTGGAAGATTATGCAGCCTTACTTAATTGCCTTTCCGCACTTATCCTCATCAACGTTTGTTGTACTTGCTGCTTGATCGAGCCTTGCATTTCATTTCATGATTGTACATTGCACTTCGGCTAGATGCGGGTTTATCATTTGCTGACATGACGAAGGTAGTAATCATGATTCATTGAGGCTGATATGACTTAGGTAGCAATCATGATTTATTGAGGTCATTCTGAACTGAATCATGCCGTCGAATGAAGATGTAAGCTATCCTCAGCTTCAGAAACAAATGTCTTGCGGGATAATGATTTGGCCTTAAAAATAAAACAAAGATGTTTAGAGATTACCTCGTTATGTTTTAGCGTACCTGAGTTGATGATCTGGCCCTATTTTTATGTGTGGCGGATTCTGTAGTAGATTTGGCAATGTCTGTAGTGAATTTTGGCATGTCAGTAGTTACGTGCGCTTGCTGCTTTTTCCTTGGGTTCGTTTGAATTTGCTGTATTGGTTGCTTTTGAACATTGTACCATTTTCTGATTTGACTTTGTGATGATGCTTTTGCATTGGGTTTCTGATTCTTCCCTGTATTGTTGTAATCCATGTTGGCTCACTTGAATAGATGGCAAGCTTGCGTGAAGATATTGCAGATGTGATTGATTAGTTTGTTTGAATGAATTCTGTAATAGTTGATACATTTGCTTTCTTCTTGATTATGTGGCTGGCTCGCTTGGTTGCGCTTGGTTGCTTCAATGTTGATAATTTCAAGCTCACTTTATTAGATTGTTGGCTCACTTGTATTCGATGGCAGGCTCGCTTGAATAATAGCAGGTTTTGAATAATGGCAGGCTCGCTTGATTGAATTCTATAGTGTGATATTTTTGCTGTTGACTTGAATATATGACTGGCTCGCTTGATTATTGATACCTAGCTCTCTTGATTTGATTTTTCTGCAGTGTGCATGCTGGTTCTTCTTGGGGATGTATGATGCCCTGCAATTTTACCTGTGTTTACCTGATTGTATCATTTCTGTAGTTTGGTATTTGGAATTTTGCTCGTCCCCCTTTCTCATGTTTTTTTCTTATCATTTTCTCTTCTTTCTTGTTTTTTTCTTCTCTTCTTTCTTTTTTTCATTCTTTTCTCATTTTGCTTCTTTGTTCAACAATTCTTTTTCTTTTCTTTTTTTCTAGCTTTTCTCTTGTTTTTTTCTATTTTTTTCTTTTCTTTTTTCTTTTATTTTTATGAATTGAATTTCAATGATTTTCCATGCTCTCTATCAACATTAGTTGTTGCTGATAGAGTACCTGTGTAAACTCCTCCTTTGACTGTGGCTTCTTGTAAAGTTTGAGCCGATGTCCATTTACTATCATGGGGAACTCCTCTTCATCAATTGTAATGATCCTTACAAATCCATTTTCATAGATATTTTGAATTATGTAAGGTCCCAGCCATCTGGTTGTTAGCTTTCCCTTGAATGTGTGAAACCTAGAGTCATAGAGTAGTGCCCAATCACCTTTCTTGAACTTTTTATCCTTTAGGTGTTTGTCATGCCACTTCTTCCTTTGTTGTTGGATGATTTCGGTATGGGCAAGTGCTTGCTAGCATTGCTCATCCAGTTGATTCAATTGTAGCATGCGTTCTTGTTGTATCTCTGATAGTTCCATATTTAACTCGGCTGCAATTCTTAATGTCTTTATTTCAAATTCAATTGGCAGCATGACTTTCTTTCCATATACTAGTTCATAAGGTGTGAATCCTATTGTTGTCTTCCATGTGGTATTATAGGCCTAAACTGCCTCAGTTTGTCATCCCAATCTCTTTTGTGGAGTTGGACAGTCTTTGTCAAAATCCTCTCTAATTCTCTGTTGGTTACCTCATCTTGACCATTTGCTTGAGGGTGATAGGAGGAGGACTGTCTCTGCTTGACATTGTTTCTTTTAAGCAAGTATTCTATTAAATTTGATGTAAATTGTGGGCCTTGATCAGAAACTAGTTCTCTTGTTACTCCAAACCTGTGAAAGATCTGCTCAGTGAAGATTTTTGCCACGTTGGTTTCATTGGCTGCAATAAGTGCTTCTACCTTAGTCCACTTTGTAAGGTAGTCAGTGCATACCAGGATGTAGCTTTTCTGATTAGATTGTGGGTTGATTGGACCAACGAAAGCAAATCTCCATTTTTCGAATGCCTCCAAGGAGATTTGTGGATGGAGTGGCATTTATTCCTTTTGTGTTGCGTTCCCCATTCTTTGGAAGTCATCACAGTGTGAAACATATTCATAAGCATCCTTATGGAGTGTTGGCCAATAATACCCTGTTTGCAAAATTTTATAGGCTGTCCTCTTTCCAACATAGTGTCCTCCACATGGTTCATTGTGAGTGGCATGCATTATGTCATGCACTTCATCTTCTCTAATGCACCTTCTAAGTATTTGATTTGGTCCTTGTTTGAAAAGCATACATTCTATCCATGTGTATGTGACACTTTGCCTTATTACTTTAGTCTTCTCTTTGTAACTGTAATGTTCTGGAAATTTCCCAGACACTAAATAGTTTGTTATGTCATCAAACCATGGGCTTCTTGTTGATATGGCAAAAAGGTGCTCATCTGGAAAACTTCCATTGACCACTTCATTGTCTTGTCCACGTGTGAGCCTAGATAGAAAGTCAACCACTACATTGTGTTTTCCTGGCTTGTCCAAAATTGTGATGACAAACTCTTGCAGGAGGAGTAGCCACCTGATGATTCAAGCACTTGTATTAGGTTTGTTTGTGAGATACCTTATTGCTGAATGGTCTGTATGGACAAAAACTTGGTAACCTGTTATGTAGTGTCTGAACTTGTTAATGGCATGTATGACAGCCAAAAATTCCTTTTCTGTAACAGTATAATTTAATTCTTCCCCTGCCAAATTTTTGCTAATATAATATATAGAATAGGGATTCTTGTCTTTCTCTTGTCCAAGGATAGATCCAATGGATTTATCTGATGCATCTGAGTGGATGTGGAATGGAAGTTCCCAGTTCTGGTCCTTGGAGTATTGAGGTTGTAATCGTTTTCTCCTTAAGTTTATCAAATGTTGTCATGCAATGGTTTGTCCATATGAACTCAGTGTCTTTTGTGATAAGAGCAAACATTGGTGCAGCAATCCTGCTATAATTTTCAATAAATCTCCTGTAGTACCCTGTTTCTCCAATGAAGCTTCTCACATCCTTTTGTTTGACAGGTGGTGGTAGTGTTCTAATTACTGAAACTTTTTCTTGATCAACCTCTATCACCCTCTGTGATATATGGTGCCCTAGAACGATGCCTTCTTCTATTAACATTTTGCATTTTTCATTGCTCAGACATAAGCTCATATCAATACATTTTTTCAATACTAATTCAAGATGGTTCAATGCCTGATCAAAGTTTTGTCCATAGGGTGTGAAGTCATCCATGAAGACTTCCATTTGATCATTTATGAAATCAAAGAATATACTTAGTATGGCCCTTTGGAATGTTGTTGGAGCATTACATAACCCAAAGGGTAGTACTCTGTATGCATAAGTACCCCAGGGGCATGTAAACATTGTCTTATCTTGATCAGCTGGGTGTATTAAAATTTGGTTGTACCCACTGAAGCCATCCAAAAATGAGAAATACTTGTTCCCAGCTAATGTGTCCAGCACTTGATCGATAAATGGGAGTGGAAAGTGATCTTTCTTGGTTGCTTTATTTAGCTCTCTATAGTCCACACAAATTCTCCATTTGCCTCATTTTTTAGGGACTATAACCAGTGGTGAGACCCATTCGCTATCAGAGATGGGATATATGAACCCAACATCTAGTAACTTCTGTAGTTCTACTTTGAAAATGTCCTTTAATGCTGGTTCCAGCCTCCTTTGTGGTTCCCTGATAGGAATAGAACCTTCTTTGATGTAAATGTAATGTTTGCAGATATCAGGATGTATACCCTTCATGTCTACATATGTCCATGCAAAAGCTTTATTTTGTTCTGATAGTACCTTCACTAACTGCGTTTCTTGCTCTAGCTTCAGATTGGAATTAATGTTGACTGTCTTTCCAGGCATAATTTCCACTGTCTTTGCTTTTTCTGATTGTTCTTCTAGAAATAGCACTTCTGCCCACATTTTATTTAAGTTCTGGTTTGAACTTTCACCTTCTTGTTGTTGGTCTGTGTCAAAAAATATTTCAAGACCATCATTGTTAGAATATGCATCTTGTATAAACCTATATATATGACCATCTTCATCTATGGCTTTTAGTGATAGTGCAGCATCAATTGTTAGGATAGGTCGTAGGTTTTGATTTGGTGTGTCGCTATAATCATCAGTCCAATTTTGATATTCTAAGTCTGAATATTTCTTTGCTGGTGGGTAAATCTTGAATTTCTTCCTGGCATGTCCACTAGTGATAGTCATGTTTCCTGATCTGCAACCTATGTAAGCATCTGCAGTTGCCAACCAAGGTCTACCTTGTATGATTGGATAACCACTAAGTTTACTTTTTACTTCTATGACTATGAAATCAACTGGGTATTCCTAGGATTCTATATTGATTATTATGTCTTTGAGCATTCCTTCAGGTCTCACTGTGGATGTGTCAGCTAGCTGGAGTACTGTAGTGGTTGGTCTGACCATTAATTGGAGTCCTAGGTGTATCATAGTATCCTTAGTCATTACATTTATAGCAGCTCCCAAATCAATTAAGCTTATGTCTATCTGTATGTTATTGATGTTTACATTGACCACTGGGCTCCCTGGATCTAGATATTTGGGGTTAACTACGATACCTAGCATTAGATCTGCTAACTGGCCCACTACATTGATTGTTGGTGAGTCACGTTTTCTTCTTCCAGACCTTTTAAAAAAAATTCCTTTAATGTATTTGTTTCATATAGGTACATCTCTGATGGTCTGCAAGATCGAAATTTGGATGTTTAAGTGCTTCAATTCATTCAAAATTGCATTTTCTTCTTCCTCTTTTGTACTTTGTATAAGTTTCTCTGGAAATGGAGGGTTCCTCTTTCATATGAGTGGTTGAGTTTCTTCCTCCTGAAGGTTTGGCTCATCCGGATGCTGAACATGGGGTTGTCGTTTGTTTGTGAGCCTCAGGTTCTTGGATATTCTATGTGTGTGTATTTTGCAACGTTTTTCCAGATCTTAAATTAATTTCATTTATCTCCAGCATATCTACAACGTAGGTTGGGAACTGTACCATCTCAGTATTATAAGATTGTTGTTGTGGTGTCCTGTTGTTGTTAGGGTTGGGAATTGGATGGGCAGGAATTGGTGGAGGCCTGGGGGGTGGTTGATTTGGTGGTGGTGGCATGATGAGTGGTTGTTGTTGTTGCAATGGAGATCTCCAATTTGATGAATAAGGATATGGATTGCCATAGTTTGTGGGTGGTTGAGCAAAAGGTGGGGGGTATGAAGAGTAAGATTTTGGGTAATAGGGTTGCTGATATGGTTGGTTTTGATGCCACTGATTTGGATTTTGCTGAGATGGCCATGAGGCTAGTACAGACTTCCAATTCTGTTGGTTATTTCCCTGATTGTAGTAAGGTTGGTTGTTGGGTTGGTAAGGTCTAGGAAAATTAGTCCCCCTTTGATTCACAAAACAGAGTTGTTTTATTGCACCCTTATTCGTGGGATCTTGAATAGTAGCTTTGCAGGAGGGAAACAGAGGACACTTGTCAGTAGAGTGATTGTCAGTGCATAGGCCACATATTTCGATGGTGTTTAGTGTGCACTGCCCCTTCTCATGCTTCTTTCTACAACGAGGATAGAATACTTCCAAGGCTTGGTTAATTTCATCCTGTTTCTTTTTTATTTTAAGTGCATCAAGTTGAATGGCCAAAGATTGTAAGATGTCGGTCTTCATGTCATCTAACAAGTTTCCTAAATCAGATTTTGTAAAGGTTGGTCCTGAAGATGCTGATCCCCTAGTAAATGTGTGTGTATCCCTGGTCCCATTTTTGCTTTTCCTAGATCGAGAGTAGTTTTTGAAGATATGTAGGATTTGGTCATAAGTCTTCTGGAATATATATCCATCCCTCAGAAGGTTTAGGAATTCAAAATTTTCTTCTTTTACACTTCTAAGAAGGTTTTAGTGATTCAGGGTCTAAAGTGCAATGACTCGCTCTTTTGTAGCTGAGTTGAAATCTTTGGGCATAATATTCTAATGATTACCTTTCTCCTTGTTGCATCCAAAAGATTTCATCTCTTGTATCCTTTGCTTTGCAGTAGTCCCTATATTTTTCTAGAAATTCCTATTTCATTTGATTTCAACTGAAAATACTATTTCCTTCTAAGCTCATGAACCACCTAAGTGATAGATCTTTCAGTGTGGAGGGAAAAAGCCTCAACTTTTGTGCATCCGTAGTGTAATCAAAGGATCTGCAAACTACCTCAAACTCAGACAGGAATGTATTAGGGTCTTCTGAAGTCAGACCATGGAATTTTGGAAGATTTTTAGCGTTGATTTTCTTCATCCTAGCATCTCCAAGAGGTATACTGATGAGAAAGGTGAACAGTTCCCTAGGCATCTTCTTCTGCCATAGTAGTGTTGGAGCTAGATTCAGCAAAGAAGTTGTCTAGGTTTGGGTCGAAGCTATAATTAGTTTCTTCTTTTGAATGAAGGAATTCAAATTGAGAGTTATTAGAACTGTTGTCACTCATAGGATGGGCAGGTAGGAAGCGTCCAAATC
The DNA here is from genome assembly GCA_027924585.1 of Larix kaempferi. Lineage (NCBI taxonomy): Eukaryota > Viridiplantae > Streptophyta > Pinopsida > Pinales > Pinaceae > Larix > Larix kaempferi. Next base: position 13,103,436 of record BSBM01000893.1, read on the forward strand.
TATCTCTCTGTCGTCTAGGCATTCATGGTAGAATTTTTTTATGTTTGTTTTTTTCTTGTTTTATGTAGTTTTTTTTCTTTCTTATTATTATTATTATTTTTTTTGTAGATGTCTCCTAAAAGATTTAGCACCTCCCTGACAACGGCACCAAAAATTGGTGAGCTCTTAGAATGGATGCCTAATAAGGGCAGCTAGACCAAGAGCCTACTTTAATTATCAACCTGGGGGATGTACAAACTTTAGAGGTGCTGGCACTATATGTGCTCTTATAAGATAGTCTTTGTCGTGGTTGGGTGTTGGTATCAATGTTTAAAGGTTTGCCTAAAAAGGAATTGAATAAGCTGTGAAAGGATTGCCTAATCTATGGATGAGAAATACCTATGCTGGGAATTTTGAGTGTTGAAAATAGTAAATCTATGTTAAGAAGTTTAAATGCTGAAATAGTAAATCTAACTTAAGAATTAATTGCAGAAAGCAGTAAATCTATACTATGAATTTGAATGCTGAAAACTTAGCAGATTTATTCTAAAATACCGAAAGCTGGATCTCTAATTTAAGAAGTAAATACTGTAATTCAAATACATAAACTAGAAATCTGATCTAAAATATTCAAATGCCAAAGACTAAATTCAGAATGCAATTATCCAATGCTACTAATTAATCATCAATTAACCAAAGTGATGAAAGTAATCAATCTTCATGAGTAACTATAATAATGGAAAAGTGCATGAGCTTCAAGATCTGGATCACTGTTTCATAAGTAATGCAAGCACACAGGAAAATAAGTGTCAAAATATGTCTTGGCAGAATGCTGCTACAGGACTACAGAAACAGCATTACCAAACTATAGAATGCACTATAACTTACTACGGAATCAGAATGGTCGCTTTACTACAGAAATTAAATCGTGTTGTTTAAATGCCATCAATAATGCTTTCAGATGCGATATAGATTAAATGAAGACAAAGCACATAATGAAAAATACCTAAACAATAAAATCTCCTGACTTACGTGTTGGAGGGGCCCTCTCCAACCCGTACTCAGGAGTGGAGAAAACTTATAGACACCGAATTGAAAGCAACATCAATGTCTTTATTCAAAATAGTAACTTCATGGTTTTATAAAGGTCTGTAACACAAATTATCTCAGCAGTATAAAAACATAAAACAATGGTTCTCAAAAATGGCAACAGGACCCTCTCGGTAGTCGAGAGGCCCATATATATATGCCTCTAATGATTAACCTAACTATATGTCTAATTTTTTATTCTGTTTGAATAGGAGTTCTCTCTAGAAACCAGGGAAAAAGTTGCTGAGCTTTGTATGATCTTTCAGTCCTTCGCTTGATTTGCGTGTTTGTCCCTTAGTGTACTTGGACCTGCTCAATCATATTCGATTTTCATATAATTAGTTTATTGAACACGCTTTCAAACATACAAGAATAATCTTTAAAACAACTTCATTAAATAATCAAGGTAAATCATTTCTCCCAGAAAACAAGTGTATTTCTTCACCCTTTCTTGTGCTTTACTGTGGGGAAAAAGTCTATCAGATACTTGTAACTTGGACTTATCAAGTCTATTACACCCCACACATTTTGGATATGTGGGAGCAGTGCATCGGTCCGATGGAGAGCTATCCCTAGAGCGACATGGATTACTGGGGGGATCTGCAGTTACCACCTCCTGTAAGGGGCTTCGACGCTACAGGTATGCTTTGTGTATTTGTTGATAGTTACATATATTTTTGTACATGTTTTGATATTGAAATTTTTTTGATATGTTTATCATGCACTGATAGCGTTTTCCCTTTCGTGATGCAGATATTGGGTCGGTATGGCCAGTTCGATAGGCATGAGAGCTTTGGTGGCAAGATAGGGGGGCTAGACCTACAGCTGGAGCGGGTCTAGGTATTGGGGGTGCGGATCTGACTCAAGGAGTAGCAGTGGGAGGAAATATTATTGAGGGATCAGTCATAGGGGAGCGGATGGCCACAGTCGCAGCTGACCTAGAGAGGTAGTTGAGCACGATGTCAGCGACGATCAATTACAGAGGTGTCGCTGACCTCGATGATGAGGATTTGGATTTGACGCTCCAGATACTAACCGAGTGTGGACCAGCGTGGCGTCTGATTATGTGGAGGTTTACGGTGGAGTTCTATGTGGCGAGGAAGGTACAGGGGGGAGTAGGTCCTCCACCAAGATAGAGGCCATGACCTGCACCAGGACCAGTTTGGGGACCAGACCCTGAGGTAGTGTGATTATGGGGCCACATGATCCACCAGATGGTGGGGAATCTTGATTGCATTGTATAGGGATATGATTCCATTTTTGTATATGTTCTTGATGGAGCCTATGGGAGGCGGGTTGTATGATGTATCCCCCATAAGGCTATTTTGTATATGCCCTTGGAGGGCCATTTTGTACATGACATCTATTTTTTGATGATATATATATATATATATACACACACACCATTTTTGTGGCATATGTGATATACTTCCCATGTTTATGATGTGTTTATGTGTGTTGTTGATTGTGATGTATGGTTCATGTTTTCTATATGTTGATGTGATGCATATGCAGTAGTAGAATCTACTAACTTATATGATGTGAATGGTTATCAACTTATGATGCATGATGATGATATATACGTATGCATAGGTGTAGGTGTGGACACACACATATATATCTATTTTTTTTTGGTATGTGCAGGACTAGGGAGTTGTGTGATGTATCAAGTGTCATTTCAAGACCTCGTTAGCGATGGAGTCCACAAATGCATTGGATTTTCTCGGTATGTGCATGAAAGTAATTGTTTCAAACTGTCATATGAGAAGGCACATGCACAAAACCTTGCATAAAAGGAGTGGACTCAGGACATGAAATACATTGCTCAGCTCCAAGACACCTAGTTGGGAGTATAGATTTACCCGCAGATGGAGTATTCCAAGGTGGGTGGCATCGCCTAAGATACCTATGATGACATTGTATTATTCTACTTGGTTATTTGTGAGGGCCCCCAAACACACTCTATCGGTGTGGTGGAGTACATGGGAGGAGGAATAAATAGCCCAGGTAGCTGATGCAAGGTTCTTGGACCATTGACTGGCGTTGTCTGTGTAGCCATTGAGAGGTCATCTACATAAAGAGAATATAGATTTATTCTCCATCCCAAACAATGGATTGGACATAAGAAAATAAAATGTTGACACAAAATAAGAAGGGTAACAGGAGATGATGGGATCCTTCTTTTTGTTTGGGGTCGTTAAATGTGGGAATTGCTAGTGGCAGCATACGTGGGGAATCATCCAACATTTAATGGGGGGAAATATTTAATTGCTTGGGAATGCTTGTGGAGGACTTGCGTCTTTGTCAGAAGACGAGGAATCACTATAGGTGAGGACACCGTACAAAGGGGATATAGTGTCGATGGTATCCAACAAGGGGTAAATTACTTCCTCATTTGGTGAAGAATGAGAGGCCGTACTGAGGGAATTAATATGATATTGACATCTCATTAGTTCCGGATGAGCTTCTTGTTATGTACAGAGAATAGGGAATTGGAACGAGAAGTGAGTAGTATCGCCACAAGAGAGGCAGGGTTGGGTTACTCAGGTACGGAGGTATTCCTGTACTTCCTGGGAGTTGACTTGATCCAAAATGGTTGTGATGGCCCTGAGGGGGAGCATGTTCATGGGATTCCCACAAGGGGAGCATACATTATGTGGTGTTGTTGTCATAATATTGAGAGGTTGGGGATATTGCGGCATTGTAGGCTCGATAATGGGAATTGTTTTAAGGGCAACATGTGTGGGAGGCACAACTGGTGTGGTCGCTGATGCAGTGACTACATTGATAGAGGATGCTTCCTGGGTTGGTGGGAAAGAGTTCTCGACCATAACTTGAGTGAGATGAATGGTTTCCAAAGCATCTCGAAATCGAGGGAGAGCAAGGAAATGGTGTGTGTGTTGATGTATATGTAACTTCGGAATGTATTTCATCTGTGTATTATATATATTTATTGTACCCTTATAAGAGATGTGTTATTCCTCTATAAGGAAGTGTCGTCATGTGGACTGACAAGTGTCACAAGTGTGTGTACTTTCCGATGGGTTATTAGACCACCATATGGGGTCGGCCCTGATTAATATATAATATAATGTGGATGTATCTAAGTAGACAAGTCGGCCCCAGTAGGTCACTGGGCAAAAAGGTGAGTATAAATAGAGATAGGAGATCTCTATTTTACTCACTCGGAAAAGTAACTCACTCTCTCTCTGAAAAGTGGTGCACTAATGAGGAGGAGGAGGATCATCTACTAGGAGACTATCTCAGTGTTATTTGGTTGTATTTTGGTTGAGCCATTGCTCTCTCTATCTCTGAGGAAGTTGTGGGGTTTTTCACCTTAGGGTTTTCCCCACGGAAACTCTGTGTCTCTTGTCTCTATGCTTTTGATTCTTGTGATACTTGTGATGCTTGTCATATTATGATTGTCATGCATTGATATACTGTAGATGTTATTCTCTCAGCAAAGATCCTATAGTATTGTGAATTAATACTCAAAATTTAACATGGTATCAGAGCTTAACTGAGAAGAAGACATTTTGCAGTGACGGAAGCTTGTATCCCTTGTTTATTGGGTTTCTCTCCATAGATTTTTGAAATTCAGTATAGTAGATTGGATCTACTCATCAAGGCACATCTATCTATCCAATCAGAATTCAGTTCCGAGCATTTTCATATTTGGCCCTAAAAATTAGGGTTTCCACAAAAATAGGAATTTGTGGAAACTGAAGGCACAGCTGGAAGCTCCTTGCAAAAATCGAAGGTTAGAGCTTTGGATCGAGATTTTTGGCTGGGTAGATCTCCGGGAAACTCAAACCCTAATTCAGGGCTCTCCCTAGTGAACCCGGGAGGACAAAAAGACAATTTTGAAGGGCAAGACTTTGCTGATCTCAAATTATGAATGTACTAGGCTGATCAGCTCTCCAAGGCGCATCTTTCTATCCTTTCAAAATTTTGAAATTCACATTTTGAATTTTTAGGGTTTCTCTGACAAACCCTAATCTGGGACCAGATCCACTTTTCAGCACTTCAAGTGGTAAGTCCTAAATCTTTTCTATTTCCATTTGAAGTACTCTTAAAGATGTCTCTCCACACCAAGCTTGAGGATAAGCTTGAAGGAGCTGATAACTTCCGAGCCTGGAAGTATAGGATTGGGTTAATCCTGGAAGAGAATGAGTTGGACTCATATGTGAAAGAAGACATCCCTATCCCAGAGGATGAAGAAGCCAAGGTATTGCACAAGAAGAACTTGGTCAAGGCAAAGAAAATCATTGCTGATTCTATCAAAGACCATCTCATACCTCATGTGTCTTCTCTTAAGACACCCAAAGAGATGTTTGAATCTTTGACCAAGTTATTTGAAGGAAAGAACATAAATCGGAAGATGACCCTGCGGAACCAATTGAAAGCAGTGAAGTTTCAGAATGGAGAAACCATTCAATCTTACTTTTCAAGGGTCTCCCAGATCAAGGAACAATTAGAAGCAGTAGATGAAATGGTGGAGAATGGTGAAGTGGTGATGACCACTTTAAATGGCCTACCCAGGTCATGGGATTTCTTTATTCAAGGAATTTGTGCAAGGAAGAAGTTGATCTCCTTTAGTAGACTTCGGGAAGAATGCTCTCAAGAAGAAGCTAGACTTATAGCTCGTGAAGAAAAGATGGGAGGAGAAGATCAAGCTCTTGCAGCTCACACCAAAAGAAGCAAAACCAAGAAGGATCACTCTCACCACAGAAGATCCCATCAAAAGAGTAAGAAGGATCTAAGATGCTTCACATGCAATGAGAAAGGTCACTTTGCTTCAGATTGTCCCAAGAACAAAAGGGATAATAACAACAACTCCAGTAAGAAGAAGAAGGGCAGCAAAAGAAGGTTTCATGCTCATGCTGCCGAAGATGATGAACCTCCAAAGAAGAAGGCTAGGGCAGAAAGTAGTAGTGATGATGACTCATCAAGTGAAGAAGAATATGTTCTAATTTCTGCTCTTACAGGTACCATCTCCCATGGATGTAATGATTGGTTGATTGATAGTGGGGCTTCCAAACACATGAATGGGTTTAAGGAATCCTTTGTGAACCTATCTGAACATGAATCACCTCATAAGGTGAAACTTGGGGATGATTATCAATACCCAATCAAAGGAAGTGGTGAAGCCTCCTACAACCTAGATTCTGGAAAATCATTGAAGATGAAAGAAGTACTTTATGTACCTGGGCTCAAGAAGAACTTACTCTCCATTTCTGCATTGGATGCAAAAGGTATGAGGGTTGCATTTGTGGATGGCCAAGTCCTAATGTGGCCAAAGGGAAAGACCATAGATGATGCAGTAGTAATTGGAGAGCAAGAGGGAGGCTTGTATAAATTGAAGGGACAAACTGAACATGCCATGGTGCATGAATCCATGGAGACAAGTGAACTTTGGCATAGAAGACTTGCTCACATGCACTATAGGGCACTTCCAATTGCAACCAAGGCAGTAGAGGGTCTTCTTGAAATCAAGACCAAACATGAAGGTGTTTGCAAAGGATGTGCAAAAGGTAAGAACATTAAGAAGGCTTTCCCAAGTAGTGAAAGCAAGGCAAAAGATATCCTGGAAATCATCCACTCAGATGTATGTGGCCCTATGTCATCCAGTTCCCTGAGTGGGTATGTTTACTATGTATCATTTATTGATGACTTCTCCAGGAAGACTTGGGTATACTTCTTGAAGGGAAAATATGAGGTGCTTGATAAATTCAAGGAATTCAAAACCTTGATGGAGAATCAAACTGACAAGAAAATCAAGACATTTAGATCTGACAATGGTGGAGAATTCACCTCAAGTGACTTCAAGAAGCTTTCCAGTGATTCAGGGATTAAGAGGGAGTTGACTGCTCCTTATAATCCTCAACATAATGGAGTTGCAGAAAGGAAGAACAGAACTATCATGGAAGCAGCAAGGGCAATGTTGCATGACCAGGATCTTCCTATGCATCTATGGGCAGAAGCAGCTAGAACAGCTATATATGTGCAAAACAGAACACCCCACAAGATATTGGACAACAAGACACCAGAAGAGGTCTTTTCTGGTAAGAAACCTGAAGTCATCCATCTCAGAATATTTGGTTGTCTAGTATATACTCATGTCCCAAAAGAGAAGAGGACTAAACTAGATCCTTCAGGAAAGAAGGGCATCTTTATGGGTTATAGTGAAAGCTCAAAGGCTTACAGAATATACTTTCCAGGGTTCAAGAAAATTGATGTCAGTAGGGATGTAACATTTGATGAAAACTCAGCATTCATCAAATCAAGAAAGGCACCTACCAAAGTTTATGAAGAACCTAAGGAAACAAGATTTCAGGACACTATCATGACTGAAGCAGTTCCAGAAACTATTCGTGAGTTTGAAGATCCACAAGAACCTGTAGATCCACCCCGTGAGGATAACTCTCACAAGAGGAAACCTGTATGGGCTAGAGAGCTCATTCATGATGCAGAAAGATTTGGCATTCCAGAAGAAGAACGCAGAGCAAAGAAGAGAACCATATCACACACCAGTTATGTTGCTTTACTCTGTGACATTATGAACAAAGAGCCTTCCAGTTATGAAGAGGCAGCAGAAAAGAAAGAATGGAAGGATTCTATGGTTGAGGAATACCAATCAATAATGAAGAATGATGTTTGGGATGTTGTCCCAATACCTAAAGAGAAGTCTGTTGTGACTTCCAAGTGGATCTACAAAATCAAGCACGCTGCAGATGGTAGTGTAGAAAAATACAAAGCAAGATTCGTAGCTTGTGGTTTCTGTCAGAAAGAAGGAATAGATTATGAAGAAACCTTTGCACCTGTAGCCAGGTATACTTCCATCAGAACAGTACTTTCCCTGGCTGCAGCAATGAAATGGAAACTACACCAGATGGATGTCAAGACTGCTTTCCTGAATGGTGTAGTAGAAGAGGAAGTATATGTGGAATAGCCACTTGGTTTTGAAATACATGACAGGGAGTCATATGTGTGCAGATTGAAGAAAGCCTTGTATGGCTTGAAGCAAGCTCCCAGAACTTAGTATAGTAGGATGGACAGTTTTCTATCTAGCTTGGGCTTTACCAAGAGTAAAGCGGATTCCAACCTTTACTACAAGGTTGAGGAAGGGAATCCAGTGATTCTACTCCTGTATGTGGATGACCTATTTGTGACAGGAGATGACAAACTGATTGCAGATACTAAGAGGAAGCTTGCAGCTGAATTCGATATGAAAGATTTGGGAATGATGCACTATTTCCTAGGTATGGAGGTGTGGCAGAATGCAGGTGGGATCTTCCTTGGTCAAGGGAAGTACACAGTAGATATCCTGAAGAGATTCGGGATGATGGATTGCAAGGCCATGGCCACACCGATGGCATCGAATCTGAAGCTTCTTTGTGATGCTTCATCTGAGCCAGTTGATGTCTCTATGTATCGTCAGATGATTGGATCCTTGATGTACCTGACGAACACGAGACCAGACATTTGCTTTGCTGTGAACACATTGAGCCAGTTCCTGAAGGATCCGAGGAGTGTTCACCTGGTTGCTGTAAAGCATGTTCTGAGGTACTTGAAGGGTACAGTGGATTATGGGCTCAAGTATGAAGCGAATCAAAAGTTTAACCTACAGGGTTATGTTGATTCAGATTGGGCTGGCAGTGCTGCAGATAGGAAGAGCACATCTGGGTTTTGTTTCAGTATTGGATCAGGTGTGATCTCTTGGTTTAGCAGGAAGCAGTCCTGCGTAGAACTGAGTACAGCTGAGGCAGAGTATGTTGCAGCCTGTTCAGCTAGTTGTGAGGCAGTATGGCTACGGAAGCTACTGTCTGAGTTATTTGATCTCCCGTTGGAGGCTACTGGTATCTTCTGTGAAAACCAGAGTTGTGTGAAGCTGTCCGAGAACCCAGTGTTTCATGACAGGTCAGAACACATAGAGATCAAATATCACTATATCAGGGATATGGTGCAGAGAGGAGCTGTGAAGCTTCTGTATGTTGCGACGGACGAGCAGATTGTAGATGTGCTGACGAAGCCACTAGCTAGAGTGAAGTTCGAGTACTTCAGAGAGAGGCTTGGCGTTCTTCAGATCGAGGACACTTCGAGGAAGAAGTGATGGAAACTTTTGCTGAAGCCATTCCAAGCATGTTGGAAGGAGGATCCTTCACATGGTTGTGGATGTAAATGCTGGATGATGAGCATCAGGTTGATGTTCTGGTTTCTACTTGGATATGATCAGTTGGATAATTTTATGTATGTATGTAAGCATCACATTGGATGCTGTATATGATCAGTTGGATCATTTTTATGTATGTATGTACGCATCATGTTGGATGCTGGATATGATCAGTTGGATCATATGTATGTATTTTGTATATGCATCATGTTGGATGCTTGGACCATGTATCTGTATATGTATCAGGTGGATACATTGTATGATCAGGTGGATCATGTATGGTGATATGTATCATGTATTTGTATTTGTATCAGGTGGATACATGGTATGATCAGGAGGATCATGTATGATGATATGTATCAGATAGATACTTGGTATGCATCAGGTAGATGCATTGATGATCAGGTGGATCATGTATGGTGATATGTATCATTATTTGTATTTGTATCAGGTGGATACATTGTATGATCAGGAGGATCATGTATGATGATATGTATCATGTATTTGTATTTGTATCAGGTGGATACATTGTATGATCAGGAGGATCTTGTATGATGATATGTATCAGATAGATAATTGGTATGCATCAGGTAGATGCATTGATGATCAGGTGGATCATGCAGCAGGATGTTGCAGTGTTGATCAGGATGATAATGATGAGCTTCAGGATGTTGCTCCAGATGACATGCAGCAGGACGTTGCAGTGATGATCAAGATGATCGTGGATGATGAGCTTCAGGATGTTGCTCCAGATGACATGCAGCAGGACGTTGCAGTGATGATGATCAGGATGATCATGTGTACATTAGGTTGATGTATGGTGAGTATCAGGATGATACTTTGTGGCCGTGGATCAGGTTGTGTAGAGGAGCATGTCTGGGAGATACTATAGGTCGGAGTTGTGTACCCGTAACATCCTGGGATGCTCTTTCGAGACATTGCTCTGGGAGGACATGTAATTTGTGCCCTGGGAGATCTTTCAGGTTGGAGTTGTGTACCCGTAACATCCTGGGATGCTCTTGCGAGGTTTTGTCCTATGGCATGTAATTTGGGCCCTGGGAGATTTCAGGTCGGAGTTGTGTACCCATAACATCCTGAGATGCTCTTTCGAGGTTTTTCCATGACCACATGTAATTTGTGCCTTGGGAGATTTCAGGTCGGAGTTGTGTACCCGTAACATCCTAAAATGCTCTTGCTAGGTTTTGTGGTGACCACATGTAATTTGTGCCCTGGGAGATCCTTCAGGTTGGATTTGTGTACCCATAACATCCTGGGATTCTCTTTAGAGGTTTTGTGGTGGGGTCACATGTAATAGCGCCCTGGGAGATCCTACAGGTCGGAGTTGTGTACCCGTAACATCCTGGGATGCTCTTTCGAGGTTTTGTGACGCACGTAATAAGTCCTGAAGATTCCACAGTATGGCCAGAGATGATGAAGACCTGCAGGTGGTGGGCCTACATCCAGTATGAAAAAGGACTGGCTCTGTAGAACTTCCTATGACGAGTAGAGTCAGAGATTGGTTGAGATAGTAGCAGCAGTGACGATGATGATGATGATGATCCAGAGAAGAAGACTTGTCTATCAGATCTGTGTCGAGAAATACCTTCCTAGTTAAGAGGGAGTGTTGATGTATATGTAACTTCGGAATGTATTTCATCTGTGTATTATATATATTTATTGTACCCGTATAAGAGATGTGTTATTCCTTTATAAGGAAGTGTCGTCATGTGGACTGACAAGTGTCGCAAGTGTGTGTACTTTCCGATGGGTTATTAGACCACCATATGGGGTCGGCCCTGATTAATATATAATATAATGTGGATGTATCTAAGTAGACAAGTCGGCCTTAGTAGGTCACTAGGAAAAAAGGTGAGTATAAATAGAGATAGGAGATCTCTATTTTACTCACTTGGAAAAGTAACTCACTCTCTCTCTGAAAAGTGGCACACTAATGAGGAGGAGGAGGATCATCTGCTAGGAGACTATCTCAGTGTTATTTGGTTGTATTTTGGTTGAGCCATTGCTCTCTCTATCTCTAAGGAAGTTGTGGGGTTTTTCACCTTAGGGTTTTCCCCACGGAAACTCTGTGTCTCTTGTCTCTATGCTTTTGATTCTTGTGATGCTTGTGATGCTTGTCATATTATGATTGTCATGCATTGATATACTGTAGATGTTATTCTCTCAGCAAAGATCCTATAGTATTGTGATTTAATACTCAAAATTTAACAATGTGTAATGCCCAAACTGAGAACAAATCGAACATGCCTGATTTGTATGCAATGTCTTGGACTTACGTGTGGGAATTGATGATGTGCCCCTTTCTATGGTCGGTGGAGCATGAGTTATACTGACCAGGGTATTGAGAAAGGTGGGGCACATGTAGGTTGTGTGGTCTTGTTTCCTGCAAAGAGAACATGGTGGAGTGACCCCTTGGGTAGGAGTATTAGTCGATACTAGGGCCTTTAACCATTGTCAGTTGATGCCCCCTGATTTAGGATGAGAAACCTCTGACGAGTCGGGTGTAGGGTTAGGTAGGAAGGGGCCTTTCAAATTGGGTTTCTGGATGCCCCCATTGGTGGTATTAGTGATGATCGATTGTGTTTTAGCTGCGAATGTCATAGGTTTGACTGTCGGGACAGAAGGTGTCACCGGCCTGGTAGGTGTAGCAGCTGAAACAGGGACAAACACATAGTGGGATACTGGTTTGAAAGCCATTTTTGGGTAGGGTGGTGTAAGGTACCATATTGGAATACCCAAAGTGAGCCCAAGTAGAGTTAATTGAGCCATAACCGATGTCCCTTATACACCTGTGGGGGGGGTACAGGAATGGGATATGGAAGATTGGATGTACGGACGGACTCAACGTTTGTTCAATGCCATGGATCAACGACAATGCTGATGATGGTTTTGAGGTGGAGGTGGGCCCATTTTCAGTTATTAAAATTGTACACATTAGGCCATCGGTGGATGTGGGGATCTTAGGTGGTCATCCTGAGTACACTCCTAGCAAATTGGATTCCTTATACATGATGGGGGAAATATCAACATAGGGTTGATTTTTACCAGTGACAGTAGGTAGGATGTTGTTAGGGTTACTAATGGCGTTGGGATCATAGTAGTTAAGCTAGTCGAGGGTGACAATATTCTCATTTAAGGGAAACATCATGATAAAGAAGACCGAGGAGGCATCCACCTTCATGGCATACATATAAATACGCCCCATGAGGATGTTGTAGTTGAGTTAAGCGTTGAATACCTCGATATCGATCATGATAATCTTTCCCCTCATCTCTATGGGGAAATTTTGGTATAATCCTCGCAGTTGGGATGGTATCCCATCATATGTGCAAAGGGCGATAGATGAGGGGACCAACTCTAGTGACCCTAATCGTTTCCAAACATTAGCAGACATGATGCAACTGGATGCGCCTTCATCAATGATACAAAAATGAGTCATAATGTTCTTTACTGTGACAAGGACTTGAAATGCGATGGATGAGGGTAGTCATGGTTCACCTTTGTCAATATCAAAGGTCATAAGGCGTGAGTAAGAAGGATCAACAGTTTCAAGTGCGTTGAGTAATTCCTTGGGACTGATCCAAGTCATCCACAATACTATAATTGTGGGAAGCTTTCATATGGGGGTTATTAGGGGTATGCCGAAGTGGAACCTTGGGAATCTGCGGGACTTGTTCAGAACTTGGGCATGGTATTTGCAGAGGGCCCCTAAAGGGGATAGGATGTCTTCCACTTGGGGGATTCAGGCCTATCATAACCTTTGACTCGAGTTTGAATATTAACATCCAGTGAATAGATATTTTGGAAAGAGCGATCATCGGAGGGGTGAGGATATTGATGTTATGTGATGATCCCTTGATTGGAAAAGAGTTGTTGTAAGACAACAGTTTGGGGTTGGGGAGGGTTCATATCCTAAGGGGGATTTGTCACATTATTCTTCTTGGCTTCAACTAACTGTTGGAAGTTGGGGATAATAAGGAAGTGATGGGTGTAATGATGATATTTGCCACCAATGGAGAAATAGTAATTGGTCCTCAAGTTGGTGCTATTCCCTTGCTTGGGGGGATTATTATTCCCCTTGTTTTGATTGCCCGGATTCTGATTTTTTGGGGGAGGAGGGTTTCCCCCTTGCCCCTGCTGCTAGTTTTTATTTTTCTTCCCTTTCTTCTTCCCCTGATTATGAGTATTCCTAGGATTTGTGGTGTTCAACTGCTCAAACTGTTGATCTTGTTGTGCAAAAGAATTTTGAACAAGGTTGACCCCCAGGTGAGGCATGGGTTGCAGACCAGTCAAGCATGGAAATGGATTGTAAGGGTTATATCACAGGGGTGGGATAAATGCGATTTTATTTCCATATGATGTGGACGTAGGAATGACTTGTTCCATTTGCGGTGTTCGTACTATTGTCATCTAGCTGACGTTCGGATAAGCAGGACTGTAGGGTCTGTACTGTAACTGACCAACTGGTGGGGTTCGTACCAGAGGAGCGGGTATCGATATAGGTGGCATGGATGGATATTGTGGAGCCATATTGAATGGTGCTAAAGTGGTATGAGGAACCTTTCCTAAGTGGGAAATGGACCCAATAATCCCATCTACCGAATGTGGTGAGCCCGTGGGTGTAGGAGCCAACGACCGATGTCGAGGGGAATCAAGGGTGATAGTGTATCAGTTTGTGCATATATGAGATCAAAATGTTGGATTTTCATAATAGCCCCTTCCTCAATTAGCGGCATGGAGGTGGAGACATCTCTAGCTATGGTTGGTTGAAGTGATTTGATGAACCAATCCAACAAGAAGGGTGGTTGTATTTCAATTTTACACAATGTTTGGCATCTACACCACACATGGATGTGTTCCGTGATGTGGGTGGCTGTATTTTGTCAAAAATTTGTGAGAATTTTGAGACCAAGTTCATGGCGAATCAAAAGTTGGAAGTAAGTGAGAAATGTGGTGGCCAATGTTGCAAAGGTGGCATGAGCCAATCTCGATAAATTTACATACCATTTGGATTCCGTTCCAGTGAGGGTATGCTGAAAGAGGAGATGCCTCACCGAATATTCCACTATGTTGTTATAAGAACACCACCGATGTAAGGAAATGACATGTTTGGTGGGATCATCTCCTTGCTTCCCTTCGAATTGATGAATATGGGAGGGAATTTTATCTGGCATAGCCGACCATGTTGCAGCATGTGCAATGGGGTCATTGATTAGTTTGGCCAAATTAGGGAGATTTAAACTAGCCATGAAAGGTAGGGTAGGAGGATTTGGTCTCTCCATTGTATATTGTGTGTGGTTTTCGTGAGGGGGAGACCAAGGTGGTGTTGAAAACAACGAGTGACCTCTTATGAGAGAGGAGGGATCAAAGTGGTCCAAATGATATGTGAGAGGAGAATCCAAAGGGGATCCTCTTCTAGTGGTGGAGGAGGTGGAAGGATTATCACTTTCTCTGAGAGGAGAATATGAACCGATCAAGGAGAAGCCTTGTCCAGATGATCCTATAAATGTGGCATGGGAACGGCCCTAGATAGAGTATATTTCACGTGAACCATGGGGAGATGGTGTAAAAACACCCCTCAAGAGAGGGGAGAGGCCTTGCAGTCTCTAGGAGTGCCTCAGGGGGTTGTTTTGTTCCTCTATGGTGAAGGATTTTGTTTCAAGTGAGAGTGGTGGTGGAATTTAAACACAATTGAACAAATGCAAAAATATGCCAACCACAACATATGCAATATGGTGCAACAAGTGAGTGGTATGTGCAAAGTATATTTTAGTGCAAGAATTCCCAAATGTAGGTTCTTTTTAATTACGAGTTAGTGAACTTGTATTTAAAAAGAAAATAAATGTAAATTCCCTAAAAATACCTAACATCCTTCCTCTCAAATGTAACTGGGCCTCCCAAAAGTACAACTAATGGTGATAATGGGATCCACATACCAATTGAATAGTGAAGGTAACAAAGAGCTAGTGCTACCGATAATGGGGCCAATGTTCCAATCAACAAGATTTGGAAACAACTCTCAATGGAAATAGCTAAATTCAGGAGTCAATTGCACCCACACTTGCTCCTTGGCAATGCCCTAATTTTGGCCACTAAGGTACCTTGCATCAATTGTGGATTAGTGGTTCGGCCTGCACGGTATAGTGTTGTCTCCCTACAATAAGTTGAGTGACTAGTAGGGGAGATAAAGGTAGCTATAGCTTGGATTTCACCTCCTTGGTCATGGCACACTTATGATCTGGGTTTTCTTTGAACACTTGCTTATAGCAGGATTTTGAAATTACCTTGTAAGTCAACAATGCTATGTTTCAAAATATTACTAATGAAACTAGATTGGTGGGAATTAATGGATTCCTATCCCAATCAATCCTACATAACTAAAATGTTGTTTTGTGACCTCCTATGGAGGATTTTAGTTGGTTGGGAATTTTACAAAGTTGTTTTTAACGGTCTTGAATTCACTTCGGGAGTGTAAGAGAGGTATTTCACAATTCCCTTCCTTTCTGATTCACCAAACTCACAAGAAGTGTGAGGTGAATATAATACTTGGATTGGAAAAGTATTTAGGTCCCTTAGTGTGTGCTAGTGATGAAAGCAAATTGATTGTGGAAAATTAACTAGAAGAGTATAAAGTAAATGCAAATGTATATGAACTTTAAAATCTAAAAGATGCTAACTGTGCTTTGCAAATCAAAGTGATAACTAATAAAAAGTGTGCAATGGAGATATTTCACGCTTCTCACCCTTTTCTGATTCACCAAGCTCAGAAGAAGTGCGAGGTGAAGAGCACACTTAGGGAGAAAAGCGTATTTAGGTCCTTTCTTGTGTGCAAAAAGTGCATTCTATACTAACTTTGATCCTAAAACCATCACAAGTAAGAATAAACAAGAGAGGAATTGAATACTAATGACAACAATGAGGCTCGTTAAAAGCCTCAAGGTTAGTTACCTAAGTAAGTTTCGAGAGATGTGAACTCTTTACTCCTAATCTTGGTCTATGTGATCTAATTATTAAAAAAGTAAGTAATTATTGCAAATTAAATTAATTTCAGTTTATTAGTGAGTAGCAATGGGGTTACAATATTGTTTTATGTAGATAAAAAGCAAATAAAATGATTGTAGTGCATCCAAACAACACTCTGTTGCGCGATAGCGCAAAAGAATTACAAAAACACGCGTGATAGCATGAGCATAACATAGAAAAGGTGCGTGGTTCGAAGAGAGGATTACCGTGCAGGTATTAAAATGCTTATCTGCGCAAGTAGCGCGATTGTCGAATGCGTTTCCGTGCGAGTAGCGCAACCGAGAGGCCAAGATCTGCGCGGTTGTGTAAAAATTAAGTGTGACTAACAAAGGACCAAATTATGGAATAGGAGGTGGTAAAACCGATCTCCTAAAAATTACAAGCACACATAATTAATCACTCAACATAAAACAACCTCGTTTAAAAGAAATAAACATAAATAAGTGGAGTCGCCATTAGAACTATTGTGGAAAAAATTGCACAAGGTTGCATCCCTCCACTTAGTAACGGGATAAACCACGTAGTTTCCAACAAGGCCTCGGTCCTTGGAGTCTCTTTGGGGGTTTGTGTGTCATCCAAATGATCCTGCAACTGGTTGTTAGTATAATTCAAATAAAAGAAACAAATTTAAACAAAAAAAACAAATAAAATGGGGGGAGAATGCAAAATCCAACAACCAAATGTATGCAAAACCACTTTGTATTTCCCAATGGTCAAGCTGCACAACACCTAGGAGGTGTGGGATTCAAGGGAATCCAACAATGTCCTTTAGGGAGGTCCTTCTTGTCCAAACTATATGTGAAGTGGGTGATAGAACAAAGGATAGAAACTCTTTCCCCTTTGAGGAAAGTGGCAAGGGAGTTTGGGAATGCTTACAAAGGTAGGAATAGGTGGGCTATGAGGAAGCTCCAACACAAATCCAACAACATAACGTTTCTCTTCTTTCTCTCTACAAAATGCATGTCAATGGCCTCCTTTTATTGTTCAAGAGGTGGCCAAGAAACAATTAGATCCAAATGTGAATCCATGCACTCCATGAACTAGTTCCAAGGTACTCCAAGGGGCTATTTAATGACACCAAGTGTGTGAGGAGAAAAATTCGGGTTGTTGGAGGTTATGGCGATTTCAAGAGCCTTCATTGTGCCCCAGGAAGTAGGTGGTCCTACTATTTTGACATCCATGCATTTATCTAAGGAAAAAATGTGCCAGTATCGCGCGGGGATTGAATTGATAACATGTTCTATAACACAAGTTAATAATGGTTTAGCCGTGTGACCCCTTCTTTTGACTGTTCTTGGGAACTTTTGGACTCATGTTTCCTTTTGGATTTGTTGAGGATGCCTTTGGATACCTACATTATTTATGTTGATGATTCCTTACTCCAAGAATTGTCGAAATGTCACATATGTGTTAGATTTAGGCATTAACACTCGACTTATAGAGTTGTCCCACAATCAGTTGGTATTCTACAACTCATACGACCAAGTGGAATTTCTGCATTCCAGAATAAATGTCAGGTGCCTTCTCAGTTGTGAGAAATAATGCAATATCTTATAGTTGATATGGAATTGCTTCTACTCTGAAAAGCATTACATCATCCAATAGTCGATCATGAACATGTCCATCCGCTTCTCTAGATTCTATCCACGAGAGGTCATCAAGTCCATGCTTATGTATCCCGGGCTTGCCTATAAATTTGGATGAAAACTCCTAGAATAAAAGTAGCCACCTGCATATATGACCTTCTAAAATAGGTTTATTCACCAGTTACTTGAGAGTTGAATGATCCATGAAGAACTTAAAGGGTCCTCCCAACAGATAGTGGTGGAATTTATGAAGAGCATATATAATTGCCAACCCTTCATGCTCTATGGTTTCATAGTTACACTCAACTTGCAATAGATTTATACTAGAGAAATAAACTGGATGATCCATATTTCCTTCCCCTATTTGAGTTAATATGGAACCAAGGGAAATTCCTTCTATGTCAACATGTATATGAAATTCCTTTCTCTAGTCAGGGAATGTCGAAATAAGGGCATTAACCATTATTTCCTTTAGTGTTTCAAACGCCTTTTCACAATCTTCGATCCACTTTAAAGCTTCAAATTTAAAAAAAAAAAATTTCAGTGGCATTGTCATCAATGCATAGTTGCAAATAAATCATCTGTAATAGCCTGTATGCCGTGAAGTGTAATGCAACTGCTTGACCAATTTAGGTGCTTGTAAGTTGACAATTGTTGTAATTTCCACAAGGTCTACTAGCACTCCATCATGACAGACAATGTGTGCCAACATGTTTCCAAAAGGAACACAAAAAATACACTTATGTAAGTTCAAAGAGATACCCATTTGTCGACAACAATCCAACATTAATCGGAGTAATGCAACATGATCTTTCAACAAGATGTAGACTATCCAATCATCTAAGTAGACATCTAAAAACTTGTGGAGAGAAATTCTCTGAATGTTGTGATTACTATCTTGGAGCAAATAGAAGGGGAATTCTTTAATCCAAATGGCATGAGATTATAAGCAAATGATCCCCATTCCACTAATAAATTTGTCTTATGTTTATCGTCTTCCAAAATTCTGACCTATTTATAACCCAAAAATCCATTTTTGAAAGAGTAGGCTTCATTTCTTGCCACTATATCTAGTACATCATCATTGAATGGTGTTGGGAATGAATCGTGGATGCATGCATCGTTCAATATGTGATAGTCTACATAGACTCTAATATCCATCATATTTTCTTTCTCTAGATCACTATGCTAAGTGGGTGATAGAACAATGGATAGAAACTCTTTCCCCTTTGAGGAAGGTGGTAAGGGAGCTTGGGAATGCTTACAAAGCTAAGAAGAGGTGGGTTATGAGGAATATCCAACAAAAATCCAATAGCATAACGTTGCTCTTCTTTCTCTCTACAAAATGCATGTCAATGGCCTCCTTTTATAGGCCAACAGGTGGCCAAGAAACAATTAGATCCAAATGTGAATCCATGCACTCCATGAACTAGTTCCAAGGTACTCCAAGGGGGCTATTTAATGACACCAAGTGTGTGAGGAGAAAAATTCGGGTTGTTGGAGGTGATGGGGATTTCAATAGCCTTGATTATGCCCCAAGAAGTAGGTGGTACCGTTGTTTTGACATCCATGCAGTTATTGAAGGAAAAACTGCGCGAGTATCACGCGGGGATTGAATTGATAACATGCGCTATAACAGAGGTTAATATTGGTTTATCCGTGCGACCTCTTCTTTTGACTGTTCTTGGGAACTTTTGGACTCATGTTTCCTTTTGGATTTGTTGAGTATGCCTTTGGATACCTACATTATTTATGTTGGTGATTCCTTACTGCAAGAATTGTTGAAATTTCACATATCTGTGAGATTTAGGCATTAACACTCGACTTATAGAGTTGTCCCACAATCAGTTGGTATTCTACAGCTCATACGACCAAGTGGAATTTTTGCATTCCAGAATAAATGTCAAGTGCCTTCTTAGTTGTGATAAATAATGTAATATCTTATAGGTGATCTGGAATTGATTCTACTCTGAAAATAATTGCATCATCCAATAGTATATCATCAACATGTCCACTCGCTTCTCTAGATTCTATCCATGAGAGGTCATCAAGTCCATGCTTATGTATCCCAAGCTTGCATATAACTTTGAATGAAAAATCCTGGAATAAAAGTAGCCACCTACATATATGACCTTCTAAAATAGTTTTATTCACCAGTTACTTGAGAGTTGAATGATCCATGAAGAACTTAAACGGTCCTCCCAACAATTAGTGGTGGAATTTATGAAGAGCATATATAATCACCAACCCTTCGTGCTCTATGGTTTCATAGTTGCGCTTAGCTTGCAATAGATTTATACTAGAGAAATAAACTGGATGATCCATATTTCCTTCCCCTATTTGAGTTAATATGGCACCAAGGGAAATTCCTGCTATGTCAACATGTATATGAAATTCCTTGTTCTAGTCAGGGAATGTCGAAATAAGGGCATTAACCATTCTTTATTTTAGTGTTGCCTTTTCATAATCTTCGATCCACTTGAAAGCTTCGAATTTATTTAAAAAAAAATCCAATGGCATTGTGATCGATGCATAGTTGCAAATAAATCATTTGTAATAGCCTGTATTCCCTAAAGTGTAATGCAACTGCTTGACTGGTGTAGGTGCTTGTAAGTTGACAATTGTTTTAATTTCCACAAGGTCTACTAACACTCCATTGTGGTAGACAATGTGTCCCAACAAGTTTCCAAAAGTAACACAAAAAATACACTTATGTAAGTTCAAAGAGATACCCATTTGTCGACAACAATCCAACATCAATCAGAGTAATGCAACATGATCTTTCAACAAGATGTAGACTATCCAATAATCTAAGTAGACCTCTAAAAACTTGTGGAGAAATTCTCCGAAGGTTGTGATTACTATCCTGGAGAAAATAGAAGGGGCATTCTTCAATCCAAATGGCATGATATTATAAGCAAATGATCCCCATTCCATTGATAAAGTTGTCTTATGTTTATCCTCTTCCACAATTCTGACCTAGTTATAACCCAAAAATCCATTTTTGAAAGAGTAGGCTTCATTTATTGCCACTATATCTAGTACATCACCGCTGAATGGTGTTGGGAATGAATCGTGGATGCATGCATCATTCAAGATGTGATAGTCTACATAGACTCTAATATCCATCATATTTTCTTTCTCTAGATCATTGTAGGGTTGATCCAGCCAAATTCATCCATAGAAAAGATAAAGTCGGCACTAAGCATATAGTCAATTTATTTTTTCACATTTTGTTTCACTTGGGGATTAATTTTGTATGGTCGGTGCTTTACATGTTTTGCATACGGCTTCAGTGCAATTCTCATTTCACCCAAATCCCATTGGATTCCCTGGAGCTCTATGAAATTATGCTTAAATAGATCATCATATTCCTTCAAGAGAGAGGTTGTCTTAGATACCATTTATTTAATTCAATAATATACTATAGTTGCCATGTTTGGATTATCCTCTATGCCAATATATACTTTATGTAGTTTCAGAGGTTGTGTGTAAAGTGCCACACTCTCATCTAGTTTTGTTTGTTGCACTTCCCTTCATCCTTCTAACTCCTTGAAAGTTAAATGTTGCAAGTATTCCAATTCATTCAGATCTAAGTCCTTCTTCTCTACCTTTGCACGATAGAGAGGGGATACCAGTACAGGTTTCATTAAAGTGAGCTTAGATAGTTCTTGATGGGTGGGACAAACATATGAGTACACCACATTCTAAAATTGATATGTAAACAATGCTCCTATGATTGTTGCCAGTGCTTCTATTATGGATTCGTTGTTTGTAAAAAAAGAAAGTATCGACCAAACTTTGCATGCATTTTATTCCAACATCCGATCTATCAACTTGTCTCCTTGTGTAGGTACCAAGCCTTGGGGATAGATCCTAGCTCATGGAAAAAGTGGTGAACACAAAATTCTAGCTATAGTTTATCTAATTCCCATTGATATTTGCACAATTCAATGTGGGTCTAGGGATTGGTCTCCCCCTTGTATGCATCTATCACTCTATTGGTATGTGTAGATGGATTGAATATGAGCATTAATGCCAACTAGTTTGTGTTCCAGTCAGGAATATCATCCTTCTGTGCCACCCATCATCTTGCGGGAGTTCCTCAAAGCGTTATATGTAGGATGTCCATGCAATAATATTCTGCAAGCTAGGATTCCATTTTCTGTAAAAACATATTTAAACAATTGGTGTCATCATATACTGGTGGATCTTTGACTTCAACCCCGATCCATTGGACTGATTTAAAAATTGCACAATGCCTGGAAGAGATTTTGTGTCTTCCATTCTTTTAGATTCCCCAAGCTTATTCAGAGTCATTTCCAAATGAGTGAGTGCTTCTCCAACTTACTGATACTTCCATTGCTGGGTTCACATAATCTTATCGCTTTCCTGTCATCAAGAAGTATATATTATCTAGGGCATTTCTTTCTATATTTCCTTGTACTGGATCAGTATATTAAGATCCCTGGTGAGGTGTGGGTCTAAAGGTTTTCTTACCTTCATACCATCAGATTTGAAGGTCATCGTTCTATTATTTAAGTTGATCACTCCATATTTTTCATAATCCCACTCAATCCCTAACAATGCTTAGTCAGGATCAATTCCTCCCATGATAGAAATTAATTCAAAGTTCATGATGGTATTGATGCCTCCTAGATCAACTTCAACATTATCTAATTGACCAATCGAGAAAATGCAATATTGGTTCACCATTCTCAGCTGAATAGGAGAGTAGACGAGAAGCGGGCTCCCCATTTCTTCCCAGGATTTCTTTGGAAGTATATTCACACAGAACCTCAAATATAACATCACATTCTTTATGTTGTAGCCATGCACTTGGGAATCTATAAGAATTCTCATCCAATCCTTTTCCTTGTTTTATTTTGCACTAGATGAATATTTCTCTCAGGTAGTGGGTCACATATATCTTTGTCATCTTCCACAAATTTTTGTATTCCACGAAGTGTTTAGTGCAACTTATGGGTGGCACCTTCATCTTCTAAGATAGATTTTAGTAAAGAAAACCACATAGAAACATGGTCCCTTACCTTCTCAATAGAAAAATATAGTGTATCTTCTCTTATGTATTGGCGATATGGTCCTACCTCATCCCTAGCTGAGGGGGTCAGTATCTACCTAAACATCTAGGTAACATCATGGTAAGTTTCATTTTGTTGGACTAGGATATATTTAGACTTTATTGGAGTTTCTTTCCTTATTACTAGTGAATTTTGGTCTATGATGGTCTACTGTAGTTCCTACTCCTCCCCGGGGTAACAACAAATCCTGCTGCACTGTGGTTATCTCACGATTTAGAGTTAATAAAGTTAATGGCTCTTATTGTGCAATCCTCCCTCTTGGTGATAAGTTCTAGGTACTCTTCAACGGTGTGCGTGTTCATACGACAATATTTGCACCAGGGTATTTTAGGTAGTGGGAAATATTAAGCAAGGTGTCCAATTTCATTGAAATTGTAATAGAAAATCAAGCATGTGTGGCCTCCTCTTCCAGCTCCAAATCCTCTTCCTCATCCTCTACCACCTTCTCTTTCTTAAGATTGATCTCCTACATGATATATGAAGTGGTCTAACCTTTCTATCAATGCATCCAATGCTCTACCTTTCTCAATATTGTGTATAGGAGGCCCACAAAATTCACTGTATACTGTATTGGGTAATGAGGAATACTTCTGTAAGACCGAGGAGAGTCATGGAGGATGTCCATATGATTTACAGATCTTGCAGTAATGGTTTGGAGAACAACTTTGTGGATCTGGATACATTGGTCGACTTGCTAATTATAAAGGGTTCACCGTGGTAATTTGTGCAACAATTGCACTTGGTCCATTTCCAAATGGTGCTCATGGAGGGATCGATCCTCCCCTTAATCTAGGACACTCTGATATGTGATGAACCTCTATCATACATCCCATACACCATACTTGCGGTTGATTTGTCTTCTGTATAATTATTTATTGGATTTTCTCGCTTAACTCAGTAATCTTGTTGAGTACTTGTGTCAATTCCCTTGAGGATGATGAAGTACCTATAGTAGTGTCATTTGGGTAATTATCCATGGCCTCAATATTCATAGCATGTTTTAATGAGTCTTTGGTGAGTTTATCACTTGTTGTGATAACGAAATTGTGGTTAAAGGTAACAGTCCCAGGATAAACCATTCCTTATGGGGAGGGTGTTATGCATTGGAAATGCTAGCTTCATTAGTACATATCTAAAGCATCATGCATAATTCTAGGTAGATTCTCCCTACACCTGTCGTATTTCTCTTAGTTCTATGATACCTTGTTATTCTAACTTGGGTTCCGAAACTTCATCCAAGATTTTTTTTTTCTTTGCTAGAGTAAGAGCTATTGCATTTGGGTCCTTTCTTTCAATCAATTTCATGTACCATTGTAAATATCTCCCCCATAAGTTTTTCTAAAACTGAACTAGTTTGAACATTGCTAGAGTCATTCTAACATTCCATATTTCCTCATGGAGGAACCAATGATGTGATGCATCATTTTCTCCCCCTTTCCACTTAAATCATGCCATTTCAAGGGTGGTCCCACTAGTACTCTAGTCATTATGGCAGCCAAGGATCCTACTAACACAAATCCTTGGGGTCCCAGTTGGGTTATGGAGTTACCACTGATCTACAAAGAACTACTACTACTTTGTCCTTCTAGTGAAATGGTTTGTAAATTATTTGTATTGCTGCTCATCTCACTATACCAAGGAAATTGTAAAATATATTTCTGAAATTTTTTTACCAAATTATGCGAGGGTTCCTGGGGTCGATCAAAGGAGTGATACTTTTTCGCTTCCATTATCTACTTCCGCAACAATGGGGGGTTCAATTTATAGGGTGTTGTTGTCTTCCAAGGTGCTGATAGTTTTGATTGTTCTGGAACTGCATCTAGGGATGGTTTTGGTGACTAATATGGCACTTCATAACTTAGAAATTGGGTTTCACAATCTTGTTTCTTGCTTGGACCTTCTCCCCAGCTTACTCTTATAGGGCCACCTGACACTTCTATCCCTCTTTCTCTTAGCCTATACTCTATTAAATTCCTCTCTCCACTTCATCTAATGTGTCTCATTTCAAATTTCTTCACTCTTTTCCCCATTCCCCATTTATTTTCTAGTTTCACACTTTTTTTTCGTGCCTTTCTCATTTGCGCTTTCAACCATTTCTCATGGATTTCCACTCTTCTTTCTACTCACTCAACCCTGGCATAATTACTCGATTCCACCTCTATTGAAAGTAGTTCCTGCCTTCCGCAATATAGTAGAATCAACCTGAACTTTCCCCCTAGGCGCAAGGATTTTACTCTTCCATTCTAATCCAATTCAATGGTAAGAACCAAAATTCAACCATCTGGGTCTTAATCCACAATAAAACTTCCTTCAGTAATACACCCCTAGCTCCCCTTCCGAGTTCATCTTCAGTTATTTTCGGCTGCAAATTCTAGAATATATCCAGTAAGGGTGCTTTCTACCCAGAAATCAATGGCTCTGGACAGAGGTGAATCTAGATGATTCTCTTAAAACTAATAAAATCTCAAGGTTTTGGCAGGGGGTTTAATAATCCCCGAGCCGAAAGAATGTTAGAATTGGACTTAAGGAGTTAAAGTAATTAATATTCAAGCGAGTGCTACAGCATGATGACCTTGGGATGGTGACCAAAGGCTAATGATAGGGCACTAAGTAGTATGAGGGGAAAACCGTTATATCTCTTGAGATCTATGATCAAGATTAGTAGAACTCTTATAAAATGCATGTGAGATAATAAAAGTATCGACATGCTAATCAAGGAAATGAGATGGAAGATTGACGACTAAAATTGATAGCACGTCGACAAAGTGTACCTAAGTTAATTTTATCTTGAGGGAACCTTGTCCCCAAAATTTCTAGACATGTGTAGTAAGGTGATTGAGTGTACCTCCATATAACACTTTTTCCATACCACCAGTCTAGTCAAGCGTCACTGCTTATGGAAATAGTGGTAGTTTCCTCCCAAAATGAAATATGAAAATGTATACACACATACAAAGGACAACCATTTGGAATCCATGTAAACCTTGTGAAATTAAGCACAACAGATCTAGTGAACAAGTAAATCAATTACAATATATGAAACTCAGAAAATATGTGTAAAACTGTGCAAAAAGCTTGCAACAGTGCTCTATTGAACTCATAATGGTAGAATACAATACAATACAGTAACAATGACTGACCAATTCGAATTAACCAAGGAGGACATTTGAATATACTGCATGGAATAGCTTGTCTCCAACTAGGATTCCTCATCATCAGATCAATGGAGTCATCAATGCACAAGTAATGGTCAACCAGGTGTCAAATTGAGTCTAACTAAGTGTGGTAGGTGTAACTGGCACATGTAGGCACTAACGGAATGAAGGAGGCTCAGTGGAGGGTGCATGAGGAGCTAACTAGAGTCAAAATAGGAAATCTAGTCTCACTAGAGGTCCAACGGAGTGATACAATCAGTTAGGAGTCAATCTAGCCTTAAATAAAGGAAATACAACTAACTAACTGAAGTGAATTGAGTGGTAGGTGAATAAGTGCGCCTTTCTCAAGTGGTAGGTGAGAAGTGGGCACCTTCCTGACTAGGAGGGATAAAAATGCAAGGAAAGAAGCTCTCGGGTGCTGGCAAACTGGGGATAAGGTGTTGGAGGCATCAAACGGGTGACTAGGATGCATGCAAATAG
Source organism: Larix kaempferi (assembly GCA_027924585.1). Lineage (NCBI taxonomy): Eukaryota > Viridiplantae > Streptophyta > Pinopsida > Pinales > Pinaceae > Larix > Larix kaempferi. The sequence goes on from BSBM01000893.1 coordinate 13,130,041, forward strand.
CTGGGATGCATGCATGCATGCAAAGTACAAAAATTAATGATGAGATATCCTAACACACCCCCTCAAGCTATACTATGATGTAAAAAATAATAATTGAATAGGGCCTTGGTTACTGAGACCAAAGGTCACCATGATACAATAATCCAAAAATGCTAGAAATAAATCTAAGTGAGGAAAGAGGGAAAACCCAATGGGAAGAAACCCCCACCTCAAGCTGAACATAGAAGGATCTAATCTGTCTCCACCATGATGGAACTCACCCCCAACAGTGAACGGAGGTAAGAGAACTTATTCTCAGTGAAGCTCTTGGTGAAGATGTCTGCAATTTGCTTGTCGGTAGGGCAATATTGCAAAACAATGGTTATGTCATGCACAAGCTCTCGGATGTAGTTCATGTGGATCTCGATGTGCTTGGTCCTCTGTCTCTGAACTGGATCCATCGATATCTTGATATCACTTTGATTGTCACCAAAAATGACAGTTGAAGTAGTACTACCAATATCAAACTCTGACAAAATACCCTGCAACCAAACTGCCTGAATGCAAGCATTGACTGCTCCTCGATACTCTACCTCTGCTGAAAATAATGCAATGGTTACCTGCTTTTTTCTTGACCAGAAAATAGGCCCATTTACAATCATGAAAACATAACCGGAAGTGGACTTCCGATCAATACTATCACCCGCCCAATCTGAATCAGTATACCCAATCAAATCTAGCTCACAATCTGCAGCATAGTGTATGCCAAAATGTCGAGTACCCTACACATAGTGTAAGATCCTCTTGGCCACCCGCAAATGGAGCTCATGGGGATGCTGCATATATCTTGATACAACACTCATGGCTTAAGATATATCAGGCCTTGAGTGTGTCAAGTATAGTAGAGAACCGATCAACTGTCGATACAATGTAGAATCTGCAAGCGGTGTAGAATCTCCCTCCTCAAGACTGATTCCTGAGAGGAATGGGAAAAGGGATGCCTTACATTCTGACATGTTGAACTTGTTTAACAGGTATGAAATGTATTTTTTCTGAGATATGGTGATCCCATCAAAATTTTGAGCAATCTCAAGCCCCAAAAATTGTTTTAGCAAGCCCAAATCGCTCATGTCAAAAGCTAGATTCAAAGCGGTTTTTAACTTGTCGATTGAACTGAGAGTGCTACCATTTATTAAGAGATCATCAACATAAAGATCTATAATCAGAGAATTACCTTCATTTTTCTTTAGGTACACATTAGGATCTTATTTTTACCTTCCGAAGTTTTGCGAGAGAAGGAATGAGTCCATCTTAGCATACCAAGCTCTTGGGGCCTGTTTTAATCCATACAATGACTTCTTCAATCTGCATACTAAATTTGGATCTGATATATATCCTTTTGGCTGCTTCATATATATTTCTTCTTTCAAATATCCATGGAGAAATGCACTCTTCACATCCATATGGTGCACTTCCCAGTGCTTGGATGCGGCAATATCTAAAACAAGACGGATAGAATCCATCTTTGTAACCGGTACAAAGGTCTCAGTGTAGTCCACTCCTTGGACTTGGGAGAAACCTTTTGCAACCAACCAAGATTTGTATTTTCATGTTGATCCATCAGCAACAACATTTTTGCGGTAGACCCATTTACATTGGATTAATTTCCTCCTAGGTGGAAGAGAAACTAGCTCCCATGTAGCATTCTTTTGAAGAGAACTGTACTCTTCATCCATGGCGGTTCGCCATCTCAGATCTCGGTGGGCATGATAATATGATTTAGGATTTTAACATATCATCAAATAAAATTTCTCATATAACAAAGGATCAGAGAATGGAAGATCCATACCTGCTCTTTGAAAGTTTGCTCGAGTCCTCCTTGGATCGGTAGGATTTTCAATGTTTTGACCAACAGAATTGAGTGTATTTTGGGCCCACTTTGGCAAGTGTTGGGGCACAAATGGATTAGATTTTGAACCTGATATATCATGTTCATCAAGGCATGATAAAATATCATAAATATTAGAACCAATACTTTCATCATCTTCTTCAAAATCTTCTTCTAGTGGAGGCGGTAAATCAACAGGCTCTTGCTCGACTAGTTCTAGATTCTGAAGCAGTTCTTCAAATGTGACACTTTGCTCAATGAATATATTTTTGGATCTGATATCCATGAGTTTGTAGGCCTTTTATTCTTCAAAATATCCCAATAGGATGCATTCAACACTTTGCGGATCCAAATATTTTCTCTTTTCAGTTGGAATTCTAGCCCAAGCGGTTGAGCCAAAAACACAGAAATTTGACACATTAGGTTTGTGACCTATGCAAGCTTCGAAAGGTGTAATATCAGTCAAACATGAATGTGGAACCCTGTTTTGAATGTATGCAGCAACATTCATGGCCTCAGCCCAATTTTTTTCAGCCAAACCTTTTGATTCAATCATACAGGTTGCCATCTCTTTCAGTGATATGTTCTTCCTTTCCGCTACACCGTTCATCTGAGGTGTGTAGGGAACTGTGTGCTGGATCTGAATGACGCTTTCAGCACAAAGTTGCAGAAGATTTGATTTGATATATTCACATCCATTATCAGATCTAAGAGTTTTTATCTTCCTCTCGGTGGCAGTCTCAACAGAAGCCTTAAAAAACTTGAATGTTTCTAGTACTTCTGACTTGTTTTTGAGAAAGAAAACCCATGTAAATATGGAGAAGTCATCGATGAATGTCAAAAAATACCTTGAGCCATTCATGGAGAAATGTGGCAGCAGAACACTGATATCAAAATGTATCAGCCCCAAAATTCAAGAAGCTCTACTAGCTTTGCCTCGGTCAAATTTGTGCTCGGGGTGCTTCCCAATGATGCAACCTTTGCATATTCCCTTCGAGGATTTGATCATCAGAAGGCCATCAACCATGGAATTTTTCTGTATAAGATTCAAATATTTATAATTTAGGTGTCCAAACCTCTCACGCCATAGCCTACTAACCTCATTTCCATGAGTCAGAAGAGCGGTGGGCTTGTCATGCGGCAGAAAGTGTGAAAATTCATATGCTTTTGAAGCATGATTTGCTTTTCCGACCGCAATAATTTTTCCACTTTGAATATCAGAAATTTCAACTTTGTTAGGGAAAAATACAACTTTCTTGGGTGAACTAGTGTGTGTCATCTTATAAATGGAAAGAAGATTCAAAGCTAAGGATGGAACATAGAGCACATTGTGAAAACTGCCATGCTCTAAATGAATAGTACCTTTGTCCTTTGAAGAGATCTGAGAGTCATCTCCCATGTGGATGGAGATGGTGTTGTTGGGATCAAATGATGATAGAGAATATTTATTTTCATCCATGTGGTTCGAATCTCTAGAATCAATGAGTAGAGTTGGAGGAGTCGAAACTGTTGCCATGAGTGCATGACCTCTCTCGGGATGATCATTTTTCTCCTTCTTCCTTTCACCGTCGGGAAGGGTTATGTTGTTTTTATCTAAAATAAGGGCCATATGATCTATGGTTTTCTTCATGCATGAGATTTTAGGATTATATCCCTTGATGCAATAAGAACATTTAGATTTCTCTTTTCCCTCTTTCCCTTTTTGCTTGTTTCTTGAACTGGATGGCTCATCTTCTTGCTTGTTTTTCTCTCTTTGCTTGGAAGGTTCGAATTTTGGCTTCTCTTTCTTTTGCTTCCCTTTTCCATTTGTAGCTTTGGATCCTCCAACAAATAATGCTTGATATTTGGAGCATATGGTCCCCATTTGCATGAGTTTATCATGCTCCTTCGTCACGGATTCAATGAAGGCACTTAAGGTAGGCATTTTCCAATTCAGAATTGTGAGCTTTCCGGAATTGAATGTAGAGACAAATACCGAATAATATTTTCCAATTTTTGTGAGAATAGAAAGAATCAACTGTTTATCTTCCTTTACAACTCCACCTTGCTTCAATTGCAATACCAAGTGCTTGAATTTGGTGAAAAATTCATTTATGGTTTCGAAATTCTCAGGATTCAAAGCAATCAATTCATTTTCCAATTGAAAAGACCCCATTTCATCTTGCTTTCCAAAGAGATTTTCAAGTTTCTCCCATACTGATTTTGGAGTAGACAATCGACTGGGGTGTAAATGAAGATCCTTGGAAATATTGAGGCAAAGAAGACCATATGCTTCATTCAATTTGTTGAAGTGCTTGGATTTCTCAATGAGTGTATTGGGCTCAACTTCGAGGCCCATGGTGACTCCGTAGTACCCTTTTGAGTGCAACACAATCTCCATGTCATCCTTCCATTCAAAATAATTGAAAGGAGTGAGAAGCTTTGAAGAAGAAGAATCCATCTCAATGATAGCGAATACTAATGGAGGAGTGATAAAACCTGCAAATCACAAGAAAACAAGAACAATAAGGTCGAACAATCCACCCTTTTTAGAGTTGAATCACACCCGGCATAGGAGATCAAGCAAGCTTGAAGATCCAATGATTCAAATCCACCAATTTTGTGGAAAACTCACAGCTTCTGGAGTGGATTGGATAGAAAATTTCAGCAGTAGCGAATGCACAAGAGAGAATGCATGCCACAGCTGTGATATTTTTGAGCAAAAATCACTCAATCTTCATTTAGAACACCTGCATAAAAGAAGTATTGTCCCTGCCATGGCTCTGATACCATGTGAAATTAAGCACAGCAGATCTAATGAACAAGTAAATCAATTACAATAGATGAAACTTAGAAAATATGTGTAAAACTGTGCAATAGGCTTGCAGTAGTGCTCTATTGAACTCAGAATGGTAGAATACAATACAATACAGTAACAATGACTAACCAATTCGAATTAACCAAGGAGGTCATTCGAATATACTACATGGAATAGCTTTGCTCCAACTAGGAGTCCTCATCATCAGATCAGTGGAGCCATCAATGCACAAGTAACGGTCAACCAGGTGTCAAATTGAATCTAACTGAGTGTGGTAGGTGTAACTGGCACATGTAGGCACTAATTGAATGAAGGAGGCTTAGTGGAGGGCACATGAGGAGCTAACTGGAGTCAAAATAGGCAATCTAGTCTCACTGGAGGTCCAACGGAGTGATACAATCAGTTAGGAGTCAATCTAGCCTTAAATCAAGGAAAGACAACTAACTAACTGAAGTGAACTGAGTGGTAGGTGAAGAAGTGCACCTTTCTCAAGTGGTAGGTGAGAAGTGGGCGCCTTCTTGACTAGGAGGGATAAAAATGCAAGGAAAGAAGCTCCTGGGTGCTGGCAAACTGGGGATAAGGTGTTGGAGGCATCAAAATGGTGACTGGGATGCATGCAAATAGCTGGGATGCATGCAAAATACAAAACTGAATGATGAGATATCCTAACAAACCTACCTCCAATGAACATGTGCCATGGTGGACCCCACTGATGTCATCCTGCCATCATTTAGGATCAAATAAAATGCCGCCATGTCTCAAAATTATGAATTTGTTTATCTGTTAAAGTAGTAATTCCTCAATTACAAAACCATTGTTATTTATTCAAAGAAGACCTCGAATCTTAGCTCTAGTGTACCCGACCAATTGATCTCAAGCAACTACCAGTCCAAGTTCGCCACCCAACTATTAACTGGGTATTTTAATGTTCTAGATCTTAGTAATTTCTTCTTTTACTATCGTATAAAGCAGTTAATATAGTGCCCTAATTTACCTTGCACAACATTTTAACCTACTAGCTGAGTATCCTCTTCCAATATGGCACCTAAAACTAAAGATAAGTTACCTAAACCTAGATTTTATGGAGATGAGCATGTCTATGAGCACCAAGCAGAAATTTTTGATACTATCATCATAGATTCAAACTTGAATACCACAATTAGAGAAACCAAATCCATATCCATGGAATATCAGGACACATGTAACATGTGGAATTCAAACCTTGCTAGAACCATTTTCCCTAGAACTGTATACTTCCCTGAGTTCGTGACATGGTGTTTTTCCCACTATTCCCCAAGTAAAAGAGATATCATGTCCTCTAATTTGTATAAAACCCTTTGTTTCATCAACGTTGATACCCTGCAGAAAATGTTATGCATTCCAGACTTCTTTCCCCTTTAGGCCTTCAATGAAAAAAGCCTTGCCAGTCCCTATCAAGTACTGCAACCCTTCGATAAACTCCAATTCTTGTCCCAACACCTTGAGAAGGGCATGGTTATCCCTACAATTTCACCCCCTTACAATACATCAGTATTCTCTGAAAATACCAAGAAATCAATCTTTGTAATTTGGACCATAATAGGTCTTGAGTATTAAAACATAGTGGATAATGTCATCCTAGGCATTCTCCTCAGTATGACCCCTGCATCAGGCCTCAATCCTCCAAAATTTGACTTGTTCAACTCCTAGTAGAATTTATCCATGAACAACTTGAAGACCTACCAGCCATAGAATGGTCCAGATACCCCTCCTTCCTCTTTTACATGTTCATGTACTAGAACTATTAGCAATACAAGCATATAAACTTGAGAATATCAGATGATCATGGTACTCAAACACCTGTGTATGAGTGGACTGATTTAGTCATAAGAAGAGCATACAAGTCCAATTATGCAGAATTCAGAAACAGGGTGATGAGTACCACCCATAGATTGATTTTTTATGCCACGCCTCCAAGGATGTTCCCTGAGAACAAAAATAATTTACGGTTCTCTCTATACATGAGGTTTGGAGACTAGTTTTTATATGAAAATTCACAATGATCATGGTGTGTGGATTTGAAGAAAAGCCATATAAGCTCCTAGTGTTTCTCACTCCTAGAATGTTTGCAATGGAATATGTCAAGCAAAGATTCATTTTAGATGAAATGCATTTCAAGAAGCATAGGACCTTTCTCTTTCCCAAAGAAGTAGGACCCTTCTAGATAAGAAGGTTAAATGCATTACAATATATGGAGGGTTTCTTAAGCCAATTAAATCATGAGAAAGCATAAAAAGAGGTCTATGATCCTCATCAGGTTATATCTAATCAAATATTAGCCAACAAAAATTATGCCTATGTATGTGCACCTAATCTAGAATGGGAAAAGATTGCAACAAAGAAAGCTGAGAGGAGGCCCTGGAGATTTAGAAGAGTTTGGAGGAGTAATTTGGTACAGAAAAGTTAGCAGGACAAAAAGGGGGATCAAAGGAGCTCCAAAAAGATATGGAAGTGGATGATCTAGAGTAATTCCCCCAGTCCAAGAAATCTAGAACATAATTTGAAGAGATAAACCAAGCAGTAGTAGACGGGGGAGAAATTGAAGAACACCCAAGGGAGCTGACAAAGTTGATACCACAACCATCAATCAAATCAAGAGGACCACCAATTAGATACACTCATTACCCCTCTATGGAGATCACAATACCCCAAGGCTTACAAGTATCTCCTTTAGAAACCCCTATACCAATAAAAACATATTTGTAAACAAGGTACAAGGGGGATTAGGGAGAGGAGTGTGAAGTTAATAAATGACACCGAACAACAAATACCAGCAGCAGAGAAAATGATACTTACAGTGGTAGAACATAATGAAGACACTTTCAGATTCTCTATCATAGAGCCTAAAGTTCCCAAGGATTCAAATATTAGTGAGTGGAGGGCATATGAACATACAATGGATTTTAAGCAATTTGGAAAACTTGACAAGCTGGAATTTTACAAGCAAGCTAGTGACATGATTTTCACTGAGGTTGTAAAGTCAATCAAGGAATATAGAAAATTGAAGACAACTTTAGAAATATTTGAGAAACTTTGGAAGGCTGAAAAGTGGAATACAAGAGAAAAACATGTTACAATTAATGAGCTTGAGGATAAAATCATAGTCCTAGGGGATAATCTAGTTGATGAAATTCAAATTAAATCATTAATACAAAAAAGGATAATGGAATATCCCACCTGAAAAAGCAGTCAAAGATTCCCATTGCAGAGCTAGTTCATACTTCTGGGTTAAGGCAAGCTCAAGTAGAAAATGAACAAATATATGCAAGCATGGTGCAGTATAAAACTTTGGTTGAGGAGAGGGAAACAAAGATAAATGAGTTGTATATGAAAATGTCATCAATGAAGCTGCAAAAGACATCCCTGAGACCTGATCTAAATGTCCCAACCTCATCTCAAAAAGTACCAGATGAAAGGAATCCTATTGTAGAGGTAGAATCAATTGAACAGGAACCCAAGAAGCAAGTTGTAGATCAAGAAGTGATTGATATAATGGATGAGGATACAATGGTTCAGGAGATAGCTCAATATCCAACTCAAGAACTAGATGATAGGGACTACAAGATTAAAGAGCTGGAGACAGAGGTGAACCAAAAGGATGAAATAATTTTGGAATTGGAAGTTCAAGTCAATAAGAAGGAAGATGATATCGTAGACGTAGATATTGATATAAATGAACTCAAGATCTAGATTACTAAGTTACACTTGGATCTTTATGGAGAATAAATCCTAAGAAGGGAAATTCAAACACTTTGGGATAAGATAGCCCAGTTGTTTCTAAGCAAATGGGACTATTGTTAGGTTATTCATGATGAACTAGAAATGTATACATCAGCTCAAGAAGAGGCTAGATAAGTTGAAAAATAGTTGGGAGAAATGCCAAAGCAAGCTACTTACATATTGACTATACAAATAGTAGAACCAAGAGACAACGTGCAAACCTTCAAATTGACAATAGAACCCAACTGATTAAAATAGCTAAACAAATGGTGATGAAGCAGACATACTTAAGAAGAATGCAATACAATATCAAGGCATTGACTGATGAAATACAAACTTTTGAAGGCCTCTTCAAAGAAGTAATGAAGTTTGGATTACCCTCTTCGTGGGATGGAAATGGGGAGATATATCCTAAAGAAGATTATAAAAAGCAGTTGACTTGAAAGAGGGATGAGATAATTCAGAATGATATTTTAGAAGGGGAAATCATTGGAGAGAAGGTTGTTGATAGGCTCAAAACTGAGTTTGATATTTGGATAGCATTGAATAATATTTTTAATAAATTTGGGCCTATCTCTTATGAGAATACCACTAATGAAGAGATATCATTATAGGATTTGAAATCCCATAAATTCCTCATAGGAAAAGAGTGGCTGCCTGTGGTCCAATACCATAAACTAGTGTTGCCACCTCAAGTCCCACCAGCATGAAATCATCTAGTCAAACACCAGGGAAACCCTCAACATGAGTTCTTGGTCAGTTTTCAAATTGGCCCACTCCTTTAGATTTTATGCCACTTGGAGGCCAATCAATATTCAAATGATGCATCAGATGAAGGGGCAGGAAGGCATACCTCCAGCAAGCCAACCAACAAGTCAGCCAATTAGGAAGTTGAATACATAACCAAATGTGTACATGAGGGGGGAAAGATATTCATCTAAAGGGAAAAAGAAATGTTTGAGCAAGAGAAGTTAAAAAGTTAAAAAGGGATGGTAGACAGGGACAAAATTTGAAATGAAAGTGATAGATGGTTACAAAGTAGTTGAGAAGAAACATAATTTTGTTGCAAGCTAAAGGCTATAAAAGGAACATCAAACTCATTAATAAAGGCTAGAAATTTTTTAGAGGTGCTATAGGGGATTGTTGAGTCGATGAACTCCTGTACATGTAGTAGCATTTTTTAGATTAAGATTGCAAAGTAATTGCATAGATGTTTCTTCCTCTATAATTTTTTTTCTTCATGTTTGTCACACCTATTCTAGTCTGTGTAACAGTGTCATCATATAATACAAAGATTGAGAAGCAGATTTAGTATTATTTGTGTTGTTAATATAGATATTGTTGAATGTTTCTGAGTGTTAGCAGAGATTTCATGTTTTAATGACCTCTGATTCATTTTCAAGATGTGTATGTGAACTAGTTGTACTTGAAGTTTTCATTTACTGTGGTTCCTATGCATGTGATGCTGTCAAGAAATTCACACAAACTTGTGATATATTTACATTTTGTCATAGTTGTTGAATTCTTTATATAAAGTTTAGTATACTATTCTACCATTAAATAACAGGGAATTGTCCTACAGGAACCCCTGGTATTTTCATTTGTTTCCATCTGCTAAATTCATATCCATTCATATTTTAAGCACTATAATACTTTGTAAAATTCCTCTTAGATGATGATATTTGTCCACGACCAATTCATAATTATTCATTCATAGATATGTTCAAGAAAAGTCAAATTCATAACATAATCCCACATAGATCTAGCTCTAGGATCTATAAAAGTTGAGCCTCACCATGCCCTAGCATGTATTACTTTCAACCTAGTATGCCTCAGTGACTAACAGATTCAATTCAATTAGATCCCTTCGATCCCATTGTACACTTCTTATTTGTCGGCGGCGATATTCAAGTGCTTCCGCAAGTCTTCTTAACCACTATGTAAGCACTACTAAAATATCAATCCACAAAATTTTGTATTGATCTAGTCGCGGTCCTCTATAGAGAATATATTTCCTATCTTGATAATTCCCACCCTTGTAGTTCGAAATTCTTGTGCCCCAAAGTCATCAATATTATTGTCCCACCATAATTGAATTTGTCTTGTTGTCACTTGCGTATCCATACAGTTAACAATGTCTTGTTAAAACTAGGTCTCGGTAATGGAACCATTTGTTGGTGCAAAATTGGAGACTGGGTTCTTGCACATGGACCAACAAAGGCACCGCTATAGTCTAGTGCATTGGAATTTTCAATCCCCTAAAAGGGAAGGTATCACCCGAAGGACATCCAAGAACAGTGTGTGATAAGGAGTGTTAATTGTAAAGATACATGTGTGAGGGTTTATTATTCATTCCGCAATGACATTCATCAATCAATTGCCACAACAACAATTTACTAACCATAATATGTAAATAAAGAATAGACAGTCAATCCATTAGACAATAAACATATACATGGAAATTTGAGGGGCCAAAAAATATTTTATTCTTATTATAAATAACATCCATTAAATTTAATTCATGGCCCTACATTCTTACGAAAACCGCGGAATTACCTGTCGCGGTATCATACAAAACAAAGAACTAAAACCCAACTACCCCAAAACCTAGATATATCATCTTCTATTGTGGCTCTATCTTCGATTTGTGCTCTTTGCTTCTTCTTTCCCTCTATCCTCTCATGCCTTTATTATGCTTGCATCCTACTTTCTTATATACTTGCGAGGGCGGGTCCAAAATTTTTGGAGTCGTTAGAGTCTTTCCGCAACTTTCACTCCTTTACCCCATGCTTCCTCTTATGGTCCTTTTCACATCCTCCTTTTATGGTCCTTTCCAAAAACGAAGGAGCCAACATGAGGCAAAGTTCGAATGTTATTAAAATATGGAAGAACAGGAACACTTTTAGGAGTGTTGCATATCCCAGGATCGGCTTGAAATGTTATCTCAATTAGTACGATGGGGAATGCAAGTGTGTAGTTTTTATTTTAGAAATATACATGCAAGTTGGTGTGAGGATATATGGAACTGATAAGAGGAGTATGGATTGGAACCTTGTAAAAGATATTGGGAAGAACATACACTTATAGATGTGCCAATGTAGTTTGTCCTGAATCTGAGTACATATATTCTTTTCTAGTCAACTCGACCACATTGTGGCATCAATGTATGGGACATATTGGTGAGAAAGGTCTTCATGCTATGCATAGTAAATTTGGTCAAAGGTCTCCCTAACTGTTCTAAATAAGTCAAATTTTATGAACATTATATTTATGGTCAACATTGTCATGTAAGTTTCTAATCTGGTGCTACTAGGGATAAGGCAATATTGGAGTTAATACATAGTGATGTGTTTGGACCAATGTTGGTCCCATCACTAGGAGGATCACAATATTATGTATCTTTCATAGATGATTTCTACATAATCGCATGGTTTTATTTTTCGAGGAATAAATTTGAGGTCTTTAAGAATATGTTCCAAGAGTTCAAGGCTCTTGTAGAAAATCAGACTGGTAAAAGGATCAAGGTGCTGAGAATTGATCATGGAGGAAAATTTTGTGGGAAGGATCTCGACAAATTCTGTAGACAACACAGTATAGCTGAACAAAACAAAACTCCATACATGCCTCAACAAAATGAATTTTCTAAAAGAATGAATAGGATTCTAATGGAGAAAGCTAGGAGCATGCTTAGTGGTGCAGGAATTGCACATGAATTTTGGGAAGAAGCAATCGACACGACATGTTACCTGATGAATAGTATATCATTGAAACACTATTCAACAAGGCTCCATATGAGGCATGGGCCAATAAAAATCCCTCTTTTACACATCTCATATTTTTTGGGTGTGATGCCTTTGTGGATATCCCAAAGGAGAAAATAAGCAAACTCGACAGCAAGTCAGAGAAATGCATCTTCATCAAGTACAAGGATGGAGTGAATGGGTATTAGCTATGGAATACGGTCACAAGGAAGGAATTTTATAGTAGATATGTAATATTTAGGGAAGTCGGATTTATTTCCAAGGATGAAGAGGTTAGAAGATAAAAGGAACCAAAAATCAAGAGTTTTAAATGAACGATGAAAAACTAGATTTAGATGAGTCAACTGAATTCGATGAAAAGGTGGAACAATGGAATTTGGTTGTTAGAAGGTCTGGTCAAGCAAGGAAACAACTAGAAAGGTATAGTCCACCCAAATTTAGCTATTTTTTTTCATTATCTTCCATAAAAAATTATCCCATCGGTAAAGGAAGCGATCGACTCGACACAGGCTAAACTCTAGAAAAGGGCCATGGAAGAGGAAATGGAACCCTTGAGAAAGAATGAAATGTGGGATTTGGTCATGTTACCAAAAGGAGGGAACCCATTGGTCCATAATAAGTGGACCTTTTCAAGGAAAAATTGAATGGAGCAGGTCAGGTTGAGAAGTACAATTCTCAACTGGTAGTGAAAGGATATTCCCAAGTCGAGGGAGTTGAATTTGGTGAGATTTTCTCTCTTGTTGCTAAGTTAACTTCCATTAGGGTACTAATGTATTTAGGTGTAGAATTTGACCTTGAAGTAGAATAGATGGATGTAAATACAACATTCTTCATGGTGACCTTGAAGAATAAATTTATATGAAGCATGCTAAAGGAGAAAAGGAGTTGTTATGCAAGCTTAAGATGTCTCTCTATGGTCTAAAACAATCACCCAGGATGTGGTATCAGAAGTTTGATATGTATATCCAACAGTTGGGGTTTGTGAGAAGTCAAGTTGATCACTATGTGTATGGAAAGAAATTCAGTGATCACTTTGTATATGTAGTTTTGTATGCCAATGAAATGTGGTTGGTCGGAAATAACATGGATCTGATTAAGGAGGTAAAACTGCGGTTGTCCTCCAAGTCGACATGAAGGATCTTAATGCAACAAATTTCATTCTTGGAATGGAAATACAGAAATATTGAGCAGGTATAAGGCTCTGGTTAAATTAGAGTAAATATGTTGAGACAGTTATGAAACACTTCAACATGTAGGAGTTTAAACCAGTCAAGGTCCCTATTCTTGTGGGAGTTAAATTATCTGTTGAACGTTGTCCTAAGACACGATAAGAAATAGAGTACATGTCTCATGTTTCCTATGCTAGTGATTTATCTATTATTATGTAAGCAATGGTATGTATTTGACCATATATTTCCCATGTAGGGCGAGTATTGAGTAGGTACATGTCAACACCTGGAAAGGAGCACTAGTCTGCAGTCAAGAGAGTACTCAGGTACTTGCAAGGAACAACAAATTATGCAATCTATTATCAAGGGAAACTTGGGAAAAACAAGGAAATAAATGTACATGGTTTTGTTAACTTCAACTGGGCTGGATATTTTGACTTTAGATGGTCGAACAATGGATATGTTTTCAAGTTATTTGGTAGAGTAGTCAGTTGGATGAGTAGGAGACAATCGGTTGTTGCATTGTTGACTACTGATGTTGAATACATGGAAACTACTCATGCATGTAAGTAGGTTGTTTGATTGCAAATATTGTGTTCATAGTTTGGGTTTGGTAATCATATTGTTAGGTTGGATTGTGATAGTTAGAGTGCAATATTCCTGGTAAATAATCCAAGATCTCATTCAAAGAAAAACCAGATTTATGTATAGTACCATTTTGTAAGACAAATGGTGGAGAACCAAAAGATGTTGCTGGAAAAGGTAGACATTGTGAAAAATGTTGCAGACTCATTGACCAAGTTGATAAGTACCGAGAAGTTTTATTGGTGTAGGGAATTGATGGGCTTGTCATATATACTAAGTGAGATGAAGCTCCAAATATCTTGTTTATGCAAAGAAAACAACAGGTGGGAGAATGTTGGGAATGCTATATTCTTTGCATGAAAATGATGGTTGAATTCGATAGTCAACTAGTTTAAATCAACTGGAGTTGGAAGTTAGAAGATGATGGAATTCTAGTCAGCTGGCTGACTAAAATAATTGTTCGGTTGAAGACAACGATTGGTCGACGGGAATTCGATGGAACATGGGAATGACTAGAATCTCAACGAGCGATTTCCCAAAGGTTGACTGAGTCAAGTTGACTATAATAGAATAACTGAAAGTGGTTAGGAATTTATGGATTTCCATTAATGAGCAATTGGTTGTAACGAACTCAGGTACCATGAGCTAGTGTATGTATTACATCTATAAATAAGATGTAATGGTAATGGTGAAGTATGTAGTATAATGAAGTGTGATTGTTGTCTAGTAAACTGGTGTAAAATGATAGTTAAGGGTATTGATTAATAGATGAGTGATAAAGCTCACTGTCTTCCCCAATAGAAGGGTTTCTAAGTTAATTTTTATGTATTGTGTTGATGTGTTGTGTGCCATTTCTTAATGCTTAATTGTGCTTAACTATATGTATCAACATGCATGCTCATTGTAAATAGATATGAGAACCCAACACTTCATCTAGTATGAATCACCACCACCAAATTAGGACTTCTCGAGAAAGACACTCATCCCAAATGTAAATGTACATTTCTTCAAATAAAACTTTTCACTACAATTACTTAACTTTCATATACATAACATTGACATGTAAATTGTGAATGATAATTTGTAATTTCTTATTGTAATTTGTAATTTGTAAATCTAATTAATATTTTCTTAAATTGTAATTGTAATTGTATACCCCTCTCTCTTGATTTCTGATGTAATTTGTATTTTGTAAATCTAATTAGTAATTTCTTTAATTGTAATTGTAGAATTCTAATTTGTAATTGTGAAATAGTAATTTGTAATTGTGAAATTGTAAATTGTAATTGTAATTGTATACCCCTCTCTCTTGATTATATAACCCTCTTTTTTGATCTGTTATTGTGATTTGTAATTTGTAAATTTAATTAGCAATTCATGAAATTGCAATTTGTAATTGTGAAATTATAAAATGTAAATTGTAAATTATAATTGTAAATTGTAACGGACATATTAAATTGTAAATTATAAATGAGATTGTGCACAACCTCTAATGTGAATGATAACTTGTAATCGTAATTGGAAATTTCTTAAATTGTGAGTGTACCATTGTAATTGTA
This sequence comes from Larix kaempferi, assembly GCA_027924585.1. Taxonomy (NCBI): domain Eukaryota; kingdom Viridiplantae; phylum Streptophyta; class Pinopsida; order Pinales; family Pinaceae; genus Larix; species Larix kaempferi. The sequence continues at coordinate 13,145,538 of BSBM01000893.1, forward strand.
AATGTAACTCTAATTGTTAGATAAATTGGCAAAATTTGACTATGAAAAAAACATTGCAATCCAAATAATCAAATGTTGGAAGTCAAACCCCATGGATTTTATATCAGGTATTCCATAATCAAACATGGTCATGATTGTGATCTTACGGTTGTTGATTACTTCTATAAGATGGTAAAAATGGTGCCTTGCAAGAAGAATTTTGTTGTGGCCTAAGTTTTCATCATTTTTGTAGAGATGTTAGTGGAAAATTTCCATATTTCGATGATCAAGGGGATGTTTGATCTACATAAGCATGAGTATGTGGAAAACCAAGGGAGACACATAATCCTAAGTACATGTCCAATAATTTATAGAGGATCCAAACTTAGAAGCTTCCACATCTTATATTAAAAGTGTAGATCATTTTGTAATGAGTGGAATGCAATTATCACTTTAGACTTGTCTACAATCCTCTGTAACTGACTCCAATAGGTTATATGTAAGCATCCAATGATTGTATAGAGAAACTAGTTTTATTTGTGTAATTTATCATGCAATAGATGAGATATTGACATCCTATCAATGTTTTAATATAAAGATGAGGCCTAGATGTAATGATCTGCCATTCACACCTAATCAAATATAATTACAACAAGGTTCTTTGTATATCTTTGTTATGGTTTACTACTTGGATGTTATGTGCATATTTTCATTCGCATTAAAAATAAATTAATTTTGGGTAAATTTATAAGTTTCTATATGATATGACTAAAGGTTGAGAAATGGATTTAGTGTGTTCAAGTGTTATTAAAGATATACACACAAGAAGTCTAAAGGTTAATAAGGTGGCAAATAAGTCTTTCCAAGAAGGTGTGAAGATGAACCATTGTAATTTGGTAGTTGAGGTTGTTGGAGTCCCAAAGGTCAAGAGGTTGAAGGATATACATGTGCAAGAACAAAATGATTGAGTTGGATTTGCTACTTAAGGAGAGAGTGAGTTCTTAGAGAATTTGTACTGAAGTGATTAGTCTTTGTGAAGAGGTTAGCTTCATGAGACTTGTATGCAAGAGATGAGAGGTTGCTATCAAGGAGAAAGAAACACAAATTGGTTTCAAACTAAATAAGAAACATTAGTTTTTGAGAAGACGAGATTGGCACTTTAGTGATTGGTTGTAAGAAAAGGAAGACTACAAAGAAATGATAACATTTTTGGAAGTGAGTGATCTCATAGAACTACAAGTATAAATTACCATATTTTCATCCATGTATAGGTCAAAAAAAAATTGGGGGGGGCTTGAATGCACAGTGACATGAGAAACGTACATAAATTAATATATAATTGATTGAAGATTATGAATTTATCATATAAATTTTGATTATTACAAATATAAAGTTTTCATCATCTTCCAATAGTATAAATGTTCCAATAATTCACTAAAAGGTCAAAATATATATAAACACATGTAAATTATCCAAGTATTTGTTGTTGGTTTTATTTTCAATTGTCTATGTATTGTATTTTTTTCATTCCTCCATGCATTGTTGGAGGATTGGAAAAAATCTAGCAACATTTATGCTTGTTGATACACATTTGAAAATAAAACTAGCAGCATAATCATAGATAAATATTAAATTGAAGTTATATATATATATATATAACTAAAAAATAAAAATAAAAATACTGAAATAGAGTTATAAAATTTAGTTTTTTTGTTTTTTAATGGCTAACCTCTTGCTCTGGAAGCCATTGGTTGGTTGGATGGTAGTAAGAGGTGTGTGGATGGTCTGTTGTGGGATCGATGTATGCAAACACTCGATCAAGATTCTATGATAGTCAGGCAGGTGGAATAACAACCTTCTTGTGGATTGTTTTTTTTAAATATTGACAATAGCTCGATTAAGGGTTTAGATAAAAATTCATTTTTTTTTCAATGGATAACCTCTTGCAGTGGAAGCCATTGGTTGGTTTGTTTCTAGCAAGAGGTGGGCGGATGCTTGGTCATGGGCTTGGTGCACACAAACACTCGACCGAGCTTCTATGATAGTCGGGCAACTGGAATAACAGTCTTCTTCTGGACTGTTTTTTTTAATATTGACAATAGCTCTATTGAGGGTTTAGATAACCCTCAATCAAGATTTTGAAGTCTCGATCAAGGGCTTAAAAAAAGCTCAATCAAGCTCTATTTTCCTCCACTTCGCGCCTGCCTCTTTCCAAAAAGTGTTACTTGTCTTAATGGGAACACCCAAAACATTTCCCTCTCTATATGTATTAGTAGCAGCCTTTATAGTAGCCATATTTTTACTTTCAACTTTCCTTTCCAAAATAAAAACATTCTCCAATGACATAGGTTCAGAGAGATGTACCTCATGTTGAATGCTCTCCTTTAAAGTGTGCATAAAGAGATCCAACAAATTATCCTCTAAAATTTTCTTCACTCTAAGACTCAACTTTTGAAATTGCTTAATATGCTTTGTAACTGGACCTCTCTGCTTGAGATTTATCGACTTGTTAAATAAGGTGTTGCTCTTAATATCCCCATAATGTGCTATCAATTCATCCATAAACACATACTAGGAAATAATAGAGTTCATTTTACGATCACAGAGTTATTGGTACCACACAAATTGATCAATCTCTAGTTATAGGGATTCAATAGTTACCTTTTGTAAAGTCGATACTTGGTGTAGATCAAAGAATTGCTCCATATGGATTATGGAATATCCATGTTCTTGGATCATTACCATCAAATTTTCTCATATCAATATTTGGAATGAAGTATTTCCTTGGTCCTAAAATGAACGCATGATTGTGTGTATTATCAATTGTCGGGGACTCAAACCTCTTATTCTCCAACTGTTTGTCAAAATTTTCAATTTTATGACTGGGATAAGTCTGAGTCTTCTTCTCCTAGCCGACTTTTGTTTAAGAAGGACACTAAAATCCTTCAATGTTTGTATTCAACTTTCATATCCTCTTTAATTGTTTGGAATTCATCCTATTTACCATATCCATGATGTCCACCTTTATTAGCATTGTATCTTCAATTGTTTTTTACTTTTTTGAGAAGCTTGAACATCTCTAAGTTCACTTAATCATGCTATTCTTGTGTCACAGTTGAGCCTTCATGAGGTTTAATGGGTGTAGAAATTTTTGCTTCACCTCTTTCCATTTGAGCCTGCTAGTATATACTATAGTTATTCTTTATTTTCTCTTTATGACACCTTTTGAATAAACCAAAGAAAATACTCCAATCAATATTTATGTAAGTTTCAAGTGAACATACCTCAAAAAACCTAGTTTGTAGGTTGTCTTGGTGGCCTACCTTCCAAATGAGGTAAGTTTGTGATTTCATACCCTATGAGTCTAAAATTCATCCTATAGTAGTATGATATGTCTTCTCTACAATGCCACAAGTTTCACCCAATTCTGATGTTCCAAGATAGTGGTATGGTGATTTTCCCTGTTATAAAAAAAGATCACAGAGCAATAAAATAAACAGAATGTAGAAATAAAGCACATAAGATCAAAATACAAGAGAGACACCAATATACGTGGTTCACCCAATATGGGCTACGTCCACAGATAAATTTCCAATCCTTTTATTAATTTATCCAACAAATGAAGGGATACAAGTCGTATCACATTCATTGCAACTTCCTCTTCACTCTCTCATAGTCTCTCTTACACAATCATAGATATATTTACAATACTACAATACCCATTCATATTACAATGCATTCCTTTTTAAATAGGGATTACCATGGGAAAATACCATGGGATACCCAATACCATGGGCTCGTAAATCACCTATTATTGACCAAGTCAAGACTATGAAATTACAACATTTTTCAAGGCATTTTCCCAAAAATTTTGCTATGGGGATGCAACCTCCAAACCCCCACCAGGAGGGGGCGAGGGGGGATACTATAGTGGGGGGAAATACCCCCCACACCCCCCCATCAGGTGCTCGGATCCAAACATGGCTGAAACAAGACCTATGAATTAGGAAGATCATGCTCCACAACCAAAAATATCCCACTTGGAGAATGATCACAGCGACTCCACCGCTACAACATCTACTAGACTATGCTCCAAACCTTAGACCTGGAAAATTTCTCATCTTCACCTTCATGCTTGAAGTCCAACTGAAACTGAGTCGGAACTCAATTTCTCTCTGGTTACTACCTTTGTTAACATGTCTGTAGGATTTTAGCTAGTATGTATCTTTTCCAACTTCAAAAATTCATCTTCCAAAACAGATCGTATGAAATGGTACTTGAGTTGTATATGCTTAGTCTTAGAATGGAATGATGACTTCTTTGCAAGATGAATGGCACTCTGGTTGTCATTGTACAACCTGCTATTCTCCTGCTTCTTACCCAATTCCTCCATGAACATCTGTAGCCAAATCATATCTTTACTAGCCTCTATAGCAACAACATACTCTGCTTCCATTGTTAAAAGTGCAAAAACCTTTTGATGTTTCAAAATACAACTTACTGTTGTTCCACCTACAGTAAAAACATACCCTGTGGTGCTCCTCCTTCTATCTTTATCACCTACCATATTTGCATCAACATATCCCTATAGAACAACGTCTAAACCTCCAAAACATAATGCATGAGTATTATTACCTCTCAAATACCTGAGAATCCATTATACTTCCTTCCAATGCTCTTTACTTGGATTGTTCATATAATTGCTCACAACTCCCACTACATGTGCAATATTTGGTCTTGTGCACACCATCACATACATAAAGCTACCAATTGTTGATGAATAAGGGACCTTGAACATGTATTCTATCTCCTCTTGTGTATTGGGACACATCTCCTTACTTAGTTTGAAATGGTTGTCCAAAGGTGTACTAATTGGTTTTTCATTATGCATTCTAAACCTCTCCAACACCTTCTCTATGTACTCACCCTGAGACAATGTCAATTTGTGATTTTTATTGTCTCTTGTTATTCTCATGCCAAGGATTTTCTTAGAAACACTCAAATCCTTCATCACAAATGAATTAGATAATTTCCTTTTGAGCACATTTATATCTTGCATGTTAGACCCTGCAACAAGCATGTCATCCACATACAATAACAAAATAATATATATTCCATTATCTAGCCATTTGAAATAAACACAATGGTTAGAATGACATCGTGACTATTACCTTGTTTTGTCATAAACCTTCCAAATTTCAAATACCATTGCCTTGGAGCTTGCTTCATGTGATACAAGGTCTTCTTCAACCTGCATACTAAATTCTCCTTCCCTTTGACCTCATACCCCTATGATTGCTACATAAAAATATATCCCTCCAAATTCCCATGGAGAAAGGTTGTTTTTACATCTAACTATTCAAGATGCAAATATTCTACAACCACTAGACTTAAAATAGTCCTAATTGAAGTCATTTTAACAACATGAGAAAATATTTCATCAAAATCTATGCCTTTCTTTTGTGCAAACCCATTTACAACAAAACTAACCTTATACTGCTTCTTGCCTCCATCTTCTTCCTTTAACTTGTAAACCCATCTATTATGCAATCCTCTTTTTCCTACAGAAAACTGAACCAAATCCAAGTCTGGTTTCTTACCAAGGAGTCCATCTCCTCATTCATGCCTTGCTCCCACTTCTTTCTAGTTTCCACGTGCATTGCTTCTTCATAACATTACGGTTCACCAAAATCAGTCATCAATAAATAATACAATGAAGGAGTGTATCGTTCAGGGGTCTACTTAACATGGTAGATATTCTAACACTTGTAGGAGTTTGAGGCACTTGCTGCTCTTCTTGTTTTTCTGGCACCTTTGTTGTTTCATTTTCTTTGATTTCATCAAGCACTGTGTATTTTGTGTTTTCATTTTCCTGTTTCTTTCCCTGCAATTGATCTTTGTGCATGACCTTTTCATTGAATGCTACACCTCTACTCCTAATGATTTTGTGATTTTCCTAATTCCATAAGTGATATCCAAAATCATCAACCCCGTATCCAATAAAGGTACACTTGTTGGATTTAGCCTCAAGATTTGTTCTATTTTATTTATCAATATGGACAAATGCTTCACAACTAAAAGTTTGTAGAAATGAGTAGTTTACCTTTTGTAACATCCCCTTCATCGAATCCGACCATCGCGAGGGGACACTAGCTAAGTTTGGGCTCTCAAATTTCACCCCAAAGCCATAATATGAATTTCAACATAGAAAATGTGTGCAGAAACGTAAATAAACATACACAATGGAATTATACTCTATCCACACACATCTTATATCATGCAAATACAAACATAAACATTACATGCATTAAATGAAAATGTTTCAGATTCAAATGTATGAGAATACTTATCTTTATCCAACACAGATCCAAGTAATTGGTTGTGTAAGAGCGATTTTCCACGCTACCATAGGAAATCTATCCAACATATACTCTTTCTGCTGAGAGGACACCCCCAAGCCTGGCTATGAGGCCACCAGAGTGAAGGAAACACCTACATGCTTCTCTCTATCAGCCTGCAACCCATTCTACTCTCTATGCTTAGCCAAATTCTCATACAGAGCTCTACAAGGGTCTCACTCAGCACTCACAACCTTGGCTTCCACAATACCTACTCCACACAACACCCTTCTTGGCTCAGGAATCCCCTTCATTGATCCATGGTTCTCTAATGCGATCCATCTTTCCTGGTGCTTCTAGTGTGTGCATAGAAGAAGTCCAATCTAATATGTGCTTCTATAGAACTATACGTAGCTTCAATTCATGGCTTCTCAAGAACCTATGAGAAACAAAAATCAATGGTTAAGGGTTCTTATATTTCCCAACCTCTCTTCTCACCTACAACCATCAAATTTTCAATTCCAAATATGCCCCACTGCCTACAAATTCGAATTTATGGGTTCAAACACATTTTGGGAAATTCATGGACATCAATAGAAAGCTCTTCCTAGTGTGGATATGCATGAAAGAATGAGAGAATGAGGGTTGACTCCAAGGGATATGTGAAAATGGTCAAAATACAATTGACATAACTTCTGACAGTAGACGAAAGGACTCCTGGCAGCTGTAGACTCACTTCTATCATGACAGAATTGTCACAAAAATGCAGTCATCCCCATGTTGCAATGACTACATGAGGTGACTTTTCCCACCAACCTCACACATGCATTCAATGATTGGAGAATAGTAAAAAAATGATATAATTGGCTTATTCAGAGCACATGCTAGAATTTGGGTGAGTTCTAAGGTTAACACTTGGCATAAAGGATTTAGTCTCCCATGGATCCCCTTTCCTCTTCCCCTTTAGTGAAATCATATCCCCTTTGGTGCTCTTTACACAACCATTCTTGGACCATTTTATTATATATGCACATAATATTTACATATATTCTAAATCATCATAACAATCCAACCACACAGTCCAAATAAAATATATACATCATACATGCCTATCCATTCATTAGTCGGGCCTTGGCCTTGAGCTTTGCACTAGAAATCCACACTAGCATATTTACATCATTTACATCATTTTGGTTAAATACATTCCAAGTCAAAACTAGGGGTATTACACCTTTTTATCTGTGCATTCCTCCTCTGGAATGCCACCATCTAAGGATCTCGAAGGCCCTATGTTTATTAAGTATTAAACAACAATATCTATAGTGTCCACCCAAAACTGTAAGGGAAACCCTTCATGCAATCTCATACACCTTGCATGCTCCATGATTATCCTCGGGTTCATCCTTTTTGACACACAATTTTCTTGTGGTGTTCTTGGAACTTTCTTCTCTCTACGAATCCCATGGTATGAGCAATAACTATCAAAATCCTTGTTGCAATATTCACCTCCATTATCAGATCTGAGACACTTTAACCTTTTTCCTGTCTCATTCTCAACCAAAGCTTTCCATTTCTTAAAAGTAGCAATGGCATCATATTTTTTTCGAATGCAATATACCCAAGTTTTTATAGTTGCATCATCAATAAAAGTAACATAATAATGAGAGCCACCAAGAGATTGTACTTGATCCGGTCCCCATACATCTGTATGCTTAAGCTCTAACTTTTCATTCTTCTTTTGCTTACCAACCTTGAGAAATATGACTCTCTTCCATTTTCCATAAAACAAAGTTCTCACAGAATTCCAAACTAACCTGCTTCAAATTTGGAAGCAACTTCCTTGAATGGAGAATTTTCATCCCCTTCTCACTCATGTGGCCAAGCCTATGATGCCACAATGTTGTATATGTTCCTGTGGAATCCAAAGAGATAGAAGAGTCAATATTATGAGGAAATAATTACAATGTACGTATCATGTCTTCTATTACTAGTGATCCTTTAGTGATCTTCCACCATGTTTCTCCAAATGTAGATAAACAACCGACATCTCCCAAATTCCCTGTTGAGATTAGATTTCTTTTCATATCAGGAATGTGTCGTACATCTTTAAGCAACCATTGGTTTCCATTCTTTAACTTTAACAGTATCTTACCCATTCCAACAATTTTACATAGTTCATTATCACCCAATAAAACATGTCCAAAATCAACTTGAACATAATCATGAAAATATTTCCTATGGGGTGTAGAATGGCATGAAGCCCCTGAATCTACTACCCAATAATGATAAGTATTATCTAATGAAAGAATCAAAGCATCTTGTAACACATCACCTACTACATTTTCTTGCTAAGTAGTCTCTTGCTATCCATCTCCTTTCTTCTTTGGAGATCTGCAGTCTTTCTTCAGATGTCCTTTCTTGCCACAATTCCAACAATCTATATTTCCCAGTATGGATTTGGATCTTCCCTTCCTAGAATTCCCACGATTACCCGAGATATTTCCTCTCTCCCTTTTTCTTCCCTTTCTCTCTATGGTCAACACATTTCCTGATGCCACACTTGTTCTTTTCTGTTGCATTTCCTTGCTAAGAATAACACCAACAACATCATCAAATTTCGGAGTGTTTGAACCAGAGACATAGTTACTTATAGCCATGACCAAACTATTTCATCTTTCTGGAAATGAGCACAATATTATAAGAGCCTTGACCTCATCAGCAAATTTCACTCCTACAAAACTTACCAGATTAATAACTGTATTAAATTCATTTAAGTGATCAGCAACAGATCCACCTTATGACATCTTCATATTAAATAAACACTTCATTAGAAATACCTTGTTGGAGGCTGATGGTTTTTCATAATGTTTAGCCATTTCTTTCATCAGATCCTCCATTGTCTTTTCTTTCGAAATATTGAAAGCCACCGATGAATTCAGGAAAAGCCGTATTGTTCCTAGTTCCTTTCTGTTAAGAAAATACCATTCTTCGTCCTTCATAGACACCGACTGTTGATGTATTTGTAACTTCGGAAGATATTCTTCTATGTATTACACTTGTAATTTATTATATTCATGATGGAGATGCATTATTCCTCCAATCAGAAGTGTCGTCGTTTGTATTTGTAAGTGTCGCAAGTGTTGCAAGTGTCACAACTTATATTTGATGGGTTATTAGACCACCAATGTGGGGTCGGCCCTGCTTGTGTCATGTGAGTGGGTTATTAGACTTCCTTAAGAAGTCGGCCCAACTAGAGTTAAAGGCGGGTTAAGTTGTGTATAAATAGAGAGTGAGTGTGTCTCATTCTATTCATTCACTCACTCATCCAACTCGCATAGTTGAGAGAGAGGAGTGCGCACAAGTGGAGGAGGAGTAGCTGTTGGAGTCATCTATCTTTTGGGGATTTATCTTTGTGATCTTTGTATTGGGGCTTATTCTATCTCTGAGGAAGTTGCGGGGTTTTTCACCTTCTTGGTTTTCCCCGGTGAAATGCTCTGTGTCTATTGTCTCTTATGATTGTTATGTTGTGCTTGTTATTCTCTTAGTATGATCCTAGATAATGTTTGAATGCAATTATCGAAAAATTAACACCGACTTACTTGCTTTTTCTGCCCAATGATAGGAATAGATCCTTCTGATTCAGATATTCCTCCATTTTCATCTTCCATATCTGGTATTTTTGGCCGTTAAATTTCTCAATCCTAAACTTTCATTATGTCACCATTGATCCCACTCAAACCAGGAACTCTTTCCTGCGTGTTTATCAGCCAAATAAACCTTTGGCATTGATACCAATTGTTAGAAAAATAGGATCGTAAAGCAATAAAATAAACATAATGTGGAATAAAAACACATAAGATGAAAATACAAGAGAGACACCAATATACGTTGTTCACCTAATATGGGCTACTTCCATAAATAAATTGCCAGTCCTTTTATTAATCTATCCAGCAAATGAAGGGATACAACCCGCAGCACATCCGCTACAACTTCCTCTTCACTCTCTCACAGTCTATCTTACACAATCACAGATATCTTTACAATACTACAATACCCACCTATATTACAACACTTTCCTTTTAAAGAGGTATTACCATGGGAAAATACCACGAGATACCCAATACCATGGGCCCGTAAATCACCCATTATTGACCAAGTCATGACTATGAAATTACAACATTTTTCAAGGCATTTTTTCCAAAATTTTTTCTATGGGATGCCCTAGAATTCCCATCGGGGGGGTAGCGAATGTAGTGTGGGAAAATCCCCCCACGCCCCCCCCCCCGTTAGGTGTTGGTATCCAAACATGACTGAAACATGGCCTCTGGATTAGGAAGATCAAGCTCCACAACCAACATTTCCCAAAACTTGTTGTTGTTGTACCTTTCAAGAGAGAAAAAGTGTACCACATGCCATGTGGACAACTTTTAAGATCCGATTCTTAAATTTGTACTACAAACACTATGGTCTATCTACCTCATGATGCAATAGGTCTCACTCAATTTGGATATTGTAAGCTCCATATATAATAGTTTTACCTATAACATTGGTTTGAGACTAGGTTTTGGACTAGTAAAAAACCCTAACTTCCACAAGGTATAGATCTGATTCTATAATTCCCCGGGACCTGGAATTTCTACCACAAATAGAATAGTACATCCTCTAAGGATCCTCCAAACTTATCTATTGAAAACATCCCTAAAACAAGTTATAGAAAAAATTCCAAGATGTCTCGCTTTGGAAGTGTCCAAGCTCTAATACCAAATGTTAAGCACCAATTTCCCCAAAGGATCATAAAATAAGAAAGAGAGAGTAATAATCACCCTAAGAATGAATGGGAAAGATGAATAAGAAACCTCTTCAATCGGGAAACCTCCTTATACAATGTACCAAATACACAATACCAAATGATATGATCCTAAAGCTAGGTCTCCTTGGTATATATATAGGATACAAAGGGTACAATTACAATTTAGTTAACCATACAATTACAATTAAGATTCTAGCCAACCAATAAACACAATACTACTATAATAATATGCAATATATGCAAGACATAAATCATTGCAACCACGATCTAATCATATCTATATAGAGACATTAAACCATCTCAATAGGTAAACATATTGTAGTGTCTGTTTTCGAATACAATAGAGAATAACTCCATGTGCAAAGATAAATAATATTGAATATGAATTGATAAAAATAATGATATTCTTACAATTGGTAGCCACCATTTATATGGTTTGGGCAGCCATTTTGAGGAGACGTGTCCTCTTACAACTAATATTAATTGTTTTTTATTATCATTTATATTTATATTAGTTTTTATGTTTATAACAATGCCCACCACTTGAAACTTAGGATCCTTGTCCTCAAAGCTATTTTTTGTTGATGCATTCTTATTTTGGGTTGTGTTTGAAGCGCTGACTTGAACACTGCAATATGGTTCGATTTCTTTCTTTGGATGTGATCCTGCACCTTGTGTTGTAATCCTTTCTGCTTAAGTGGGGAGTTTTTGAAACATCACAACTTGTAATTATTTGTTTTCCATGTCGTCTTTTGGAATCCATTTATGAACAATTGTGGATCTTATTTACTTCCACTTTTTTCCACTGGTTGTAGATCCAACATCGGATGTCATAATAATGGAAGTATTTTTAAGAGATACTCTTCTATCTTGGAAATCAAAGTGAATGTCATTCTTAAGTGTTTGGAGTTTTAAGACATCAATGTGAGCCTTCTTAGTTTCATCAAGCCATATTGTAGTAGATGGATCCCATCTTACAACCTTAGTGAGTGTGAATTTTAATTTTAACAATTTCAAAGATGTTTGGTGGTTGTCATAGAAATGACACACATTTAAACCGACGTCAACTTGATTGGAAGTCTCTAGGTCTTGTACTAGTTTTCTTTGAATCATAGTGTCCATGGATTCTTCATTGAACCCTAGTGTCCATGATTTCCACATGACTGTGTCCAAAACTTCAATTTTGGAGCAACACAAATGTTTTTCATTTGCATTAACTTGCTCACAACAGTGGTATCAGAGCAAGGTTCCTGATCCGGGCCTTTAGCCATATCTTGGCTTTTAGCTGTCATCTCATATTTTCTAAATCATTGGGTCTTTGACCTAAAAAATAAAAAGAAAAAGAAAAGAAAATAAAAGAAAGAGAGCGAGAAAAATAAATAAAAGAAGAAAGAAAGAAATAAAGTGAAAAAGAAAGGAAAGTAAAAAAGAAAAAGAAAAAGAAAAAAGAAAAGAAACCAACACATGGATTTCTTAAAACCACACATTTAACCCAACATATTACACCGAAGTAACATAAATAAGGAGAAGTGAATAAACAAAGGATTTACAAAAAAATGTATAAAATTTAGTTTGTAATAAAAGAGAAAGGGATTATTCATATATTATAAGTTAAGAGTAATTTGAATAAGTAGTTTATTACTTTATTAATGAAGGTGTTATTTTAGTTAAAAGTGGGAAACTAATTACTCTTTTATATTGGAAAGTTTTATAGTAGAACTTTTTACATTAAGTGAGATAAAAATGGTTCTTTATATAAAATTGAAGGGCATAAAATTAAATAAAAATAAATATAATTATTATTATTAATTGACTCTCAAACTTTTACGTTAGCCATGAAGTCAATTAGGGAAGAATTGAGTATGATTTTTTTTCAACAAATGATAAAGATGGATGTAATACTTGATCGTATGGAACGGTCAGTTGTAAAAGCTGCTCACAAAGTTGTTGGAAACGCCTTCAATAAAATAAGCCAATAAAGCATACCAGAGGCCTCCCAAGACAAAGACTCGGAAACTAAATCTAAGTCTGATTTTCAAGGCTCGGAAGAAAAACCGGATAAAGAACATGAAAATGATGAAATTGATGTTTTGGACATTAAAGTGAATGAAACTACCAGTTCCATATCACCATCTAATTCTCACACCAGTAAAGATGAAAATGTTCCCACATGTGTAACGAGAAAAGCACTTGCACATTGTTCTCAACCAGTTTTTCCAGATAATTCTATTGATATGATTGATGGAGTTAGAAACCATGGAAGTAGTCAATATCTACTTAAACATTTTGGAAGAATTGATGATGGTTCTACAAACACAAGAGTAGATAGTTATGCAGATGTTGTGTCCTTACCAACTGTTGCTTACATTCCAAATGATGATGAATATAGTGGGTCTATTGTTGTTGAACTAGATGACACAATAGTTATTGCACCCACATGTTTAGGAAATATAATTTATCAATTCATATTCAATATTATTTATCTTTGCACATGGATTTATTCTTTATTGGATTCTAGTGTATTTGGACATGGACACTACACTTATTATGCATTAAAATTTAAAGGGGGGACCAAATACTCTGTTTTGATTCATAATATTCACAATACAACCAAAAAGGACTTCCATTACATTAGTGGATGTAATGTACCCAGTTGCCTCTTTTAACCAGTAAGACCACGGGGTACTCAAATTCCATATATGAATATATAATTTATACCTGATTTTGTTTCTATCCAATCTCACTCATTTTAACAACGAAAAATAAATGAAATGGTGGCCCAAATTAATGCATGCATACATTATAATTTACAATCAATCAACTTAAATACACAATCCATATCAGTAAATTCCATGCATCTATATAATTACACCAGTAACATTAATGCAGTAAATATAACATGCAGAAACCATAGCATTCCATACAATTATGGTGCTTATCTTAATGTTCTCCAACTAGCTACATGTGAAGGAAGTTCCTCCCAACCATAGGCACTGTCAAGCCAAACCTTACTTTGATAGTCCACCCCTAAGTTAAGGCTATCAATCCAAAACAGAAAAGCTCTCCATCAATCCCAATTATTCAATTGAATCTATCATGCAACAAAATAATACCTAAACCCACTCCACAACTGTCCCAATCCTCAATTCTCCTTCCCTATCAACCTGCACAATGCCAAGAACAAGCTCCCTTCTATGAGTTAACAATCCCTCGAGAATCCTCCAGTTCCCTTCTAGCACTCTAGCATAGGATGGACAAGAAGTATTTGAATTGGGACTCCATGGCACAAACTATAGGCCATGTTTCTCCCACACCAGTCTACTCGAGTTAATGGCATGCAAAATTCATGTTCATTGGTGGCATCTTCATTCTTTGCTACAGTATCCAACTATGGATTTCCAAAGTTGATGGAAAGGGAATGTAATGGAATTCTAATGGTGGAAATAATGAGGAACTAAACCCCTATCTAGCTTGAAAACTCCCTTTAGGAATACTTCATATTTCCATGTGGCCCCTCCACATGGAACCACTTTTCCCCTCTTAATTTCATCTTCGGATAATTAAATAAAGCTTAATGAAGCATGGATCTTAATCATGGTTTAATGACTATGTTTAAATGGCTAAGGCTAAGGATATAAGCTAAAATCCACTATCACTTCCCCACTTGTGGATTCATAGTCTCCCATCTCTTCTTCGTCCTTCTTCCTATGCATCCATTTAGTGATTTTTATATTAATATAAAAAATGTACATATTTACATAGTCTTGGTCATCCCAACCATTTGTTTCCGAGTTTTAGCCTTTTACATCAATATTTACAAATTTACATTGTGGGGTCAAACTGGGGTATTACAGTGGGTATTCAGACAATGTTCACCATAGACATCCTACAACCTTCATTAACATTATCATTGCAAGTAGTGCAAGTAACCCATTTTATTTATCATCCATGGGTTCTTATACAAGACGAGTTGCTAACATTGACCTTGTCAAGATAATTACAAAGGGGTAAGGGTGACTAGGTCGATCCAGTACCCATGTTAGTGCATTAATTAAATCTTATCCTTTCAATTGTCAACATCTGACTTGTACCATGTCCTCTTCTTGTCTTTCCCGCATCTCTTTCTAGTTGTCCATCTTTTGCAACACTTGCTCAAAATGAAGGGGCCAACAATAGGACTCGACCAACATTTAAATATATTCCTTCAACCAACTACCATTAATTTATTTAGAGATCTCTCATGCCCAATCACATCACATTCCCTCTTTTCTCACATATAAGACAAATAAAGAAGTTGCAAATGTTTATTTGAGTGGATCTGTTATCTTAACCCTCTAATGGTCCCAATGCATTAATGGAACAAGAATTTTATTAGCTCCAAATTAAAGTACTTTTGTTATTGTGCAGACTACAACTAAATTTGTTGAGAGTAAATGTGACTAGACCTCATTGTATTGAAAAAAAATTGCTTCCATGCAAATATTCCATCCTTCAATACTTGGGTGAGTGAATTGATTAATATTTTGGAGAATTTCACTGCTTTCTAGGTAGTAAGAACCCAAATATTGAGTGCACATGGATCTAGAAAATTCCTACTGCCTTTGTGAAGAAGTAAAGTAACACTTAAGATATACCCTTTGATTCCAAGTCAACTTACCATAGAGTGGAAAGAAAACATATGAATGAGAGGCTAATTCTTGCAATTAAGGAATTAATGAAGTGTAGGGAAAGGATTATGAGGTTACACCTTATATAGTTCATATGAAAAATCCCTAACTGTTTGAGAGGAATCAAATGCTAAAATTCATGGGTGTGATTTAGTAACTCAATGGGTAATGGAAACTAGGAATAACAACTGATTCACCACAACACTTGATCTCACTTAACTAGTAGATGGATACTATGAGTCCCTTGGTTGTTTCAATTAAACAATGGTTTGACATGAATTGAATTCAATATCGAATCCATCAATTACATAGAAGACATTGCTAGTAGATATATGTGAATTATATGGTGCTAAGCAAAGAATCATTTAACCTAGTGAATAGAGACATTGATTTCCAATAACACCAAGTCATGAAGACTAGAACTAAAATGCCCAATTAATTCAATGTAATAGTAAATCGATCATGCCACATGGATTTGTCAAAATGAACTCATATTAAAAAAAATCCAATAGACACAATAAACAATCACATTGAACATAGAGTTTTAACCCTAGAAAACCAACTTCAAATGGCTGCCAAGTTCTCATTTCTACAATCTTTGGTTACAATGCAGCTCATGTCTCTTTATGCATCATGCTCTCTTTGGTCATCCCACAAGAAAAAATCCATTTGAGAGTCAATTTACAAGAATATAGAAGAGAGATGGGGGGTAATAGGAAATCCAAGAGACTAACCTTTCAGTTCCCATTTCTCTATCTCCTATTTTTGTCTTCTATTTTGTATAATTCTTTGTTTTTCCTCTCTTTTGTCTCTTTTAATTTTTACACTTGCATTGACTTTTATGCTTATCTAACCTTCATTAATTATTGAATTACACTTATCGATACTACCTTACAAGCATTCACTTGTTTGGATCCATTTCAAATCATAGGCTATATGAAGAGAGGGGTTGGATGGCAAGCTTGGAGATTGGACAATATGATTGTAGAAATTGATGAAAGGATCACAACTAACTTAATAAGTAGTTGTATTTCTAAAGCAAAGGAAGTTCCTTGTGGAAAGGATAGGCCTCAACTTTGTTACCAAGAGAAATAGGCATTGTGAAACATAATCATGTGTAGGATCCCAAAGGTTGTGAAGGTTTACAATTGTAAATACTCAATGATCGACATTCTCTAAGATTCAATAGAGTTTATTTCCATAATATTTTTTCCAAAAAAACATATATATCGCATAGTCTAAAAATTCGACGATTTGGGTTGGAATAGACAAATTTTGTTGGCACGATTTTAAAAAAATCCGGTGGTAATTTTTCAAAATATAAGTTATAGTTGTCAAGTTCTAGAATTTTGGGTGCCCCAAGGTTTTTGAAGGGAGTTGAATCCATTTTTATCATCATAATCGCGATTAGAACATAGTTAAATTCTGATTTTGCAAAATTAAAAATGCCAGATTCTAAGAAAACAATAGCCATCCAACGCAATCATCGAATTTTTGAACTTCTTCCATATACTTCCATATACATACTATGTGATGAATGTTTTATAAAATTATCTATATATTTTATATTGTATAACTACTTAATAAAAAATAATTAAGATGTAATTTTCATGATTTCTAGTATAGGTACATTAAACAATCTCATCTTACCTACTAAAAACAAATCATACATATCCATTGTCCTTCTTCTTACACACTTTCTTTCATTAATTATGCATATTTATAATAAATAATAAAATTGTTCACCATGGTATAATCTTTATTTTGAAATTGATGACAATCTTAATAACAAAGGTTAATATGATCATACAAATTTTAGGTTGATGAGAACCCTAATAATGATATTTCATAGAAGGTATGTATAAGACCCAAACGAGATTGATGCATGTATGCTTACATAGTATATGTATTTGTACATGTCCATTTCATAGACATAATGATGGAGGAGACATAATTTGCCCCATCAATATTTTCTAGATATACTTGATTTGGTAGGTTTGATTTCGAAAGTAAGGATAAAATAATTTGGTATATCTATATTATTTTTCTTTGATATATTTGATTTGATTGAGGATGTTTGGTTTTGAAAGTGTGAACGTATGTTCTATTTTCGAGATGTAACTAGAGGCGTGATATGTGCATTGTATTCTTCCACATGTGTCCATCTATCACTCAAAACGGTTTCAACAACACTTTCTAATTATACCTATAACATTCAAGTTTACTTTGTATTGTATTTAATGATTTTTAGTAGGTGTTACGGTCATAGATGCATTATTAATATCAATTATATGAGGTTGCGTATATCCCCCTCTAATGATATGTTTATTACTATATATATATATATTTCTTTTTATATCTCAATAAAAGTATAACTTGCCTCTTTGGTACCAAGCCATGTTGTATGATAAAATATATTTTTTTTCTTTGATTTTTCATATATGGAAAATGAAATAAAAATTAATATTGAAAATAAATAAAAAGTAATATTAATATAAAAATAGACATAATAAATCTAAAATTTTATTATTTAAACAATAGTTAAAATTATTGTAAAAAATTATGTTATATATATATATATATATATATAATAATTTCAAAATTTTATAATACAACCAATTTTAATTTTAATTTTTTTGAACTTGAGTTCAGTTAAATGAAGTGAAGTTGAGTTGCATGTGAAGAAAAAACAAAAAACTTTATTAAAACAATAATCTTTTTCTTTTTGGTTTTGTTTAACTTGTTAGAAAGTGAATTTATTGTTGAATGTTGATGATTGTCAAGATAGAGATAGCGACCTAAATCATCCTTGACCAATGATATTTTATTATAAAATATATCTATTTATTTATAAAAAAAAAATATAATTGATTTTTGTTCTTGTAAATCTATGTAAGTATGCACACTAAATCGAATCTCATAAATTATTAGTATGTCATTTCAATTATAGTGGCATGATTCAAGTGTATTGGACTTTCATGTACACATAAATAGTAAATGTTGTACAATATAGATAACGAAATGCTTAAACACATTTAGTACACTTTTAAACTTTTAAAGATGAGTAAATGCTATGACTTGTGCTGAAATATTTTTAAGCATTTAAGCTTAAGAAACCACCCAACTACAACCATTAATGATCATGTTAGAACACTTACACTCACTGTCATGACAACTTTTACATTCTAATTTTTAACTTATTATTTAAAAGTTCTCTATCTTCATATTGTTTCATTTGTACTTTTGTGTTGAGCAAAAAGCATTCACGTCATATTTTAAATTTCTTAAAATTTGAAAAATGTATATTTTTGTATTTATAAGATATTAACTTATTAAGTCTTACTATAAAACTTTTGGTATGAAATATAAAAAACATTTATACAATTTTCTAAATAATTTAATTTTTAAAGATTTTATATATCAAATAAAAATTTTGAATTGGATTTTTTTTTCTTAACAAAGAAGAACCTACCAAATCACAACTAAAGTAAACTATGTACACATATAGCCAACCTTCTAAAATTGCTCCTCTACAAACCATATATATTTACATATTGTTATCACATTAATCATTAAACATTTTAAACATAATTATATACTCATATCACATTTTCAAAAACCAAAACCAGAAATACATTTATACAAATTAGAAAATACAATTATACCCTAAGGTTTTTATGGCAGTAAAGGTAGCCATTAATCCCCACCCCTAGCTTCTAACCTAAACCCTAAATTTAGAATAGAATTTATATATCAACAACGAAGTGAAACAAAGACATTCAAACTTAATTAAATTTCACATAGTACAACAAAGTGATTCTATGATCTTTTAAAGTAAAATTAATGTCTTAATAACTTAAAGCACTGGAATTGCACTTCCATACCCTCCATTCGGTGTCCAATCGAGGCATCTTTATTCAACGCAACAACAACCACACTGCCCAACTTCCGGGTCATGATAAATTTCTCCATACAATTATAGATAATTAACAAAAGATTAACAGTCCATATTATATGTAATTATTTAATATTATATGGAAATTCACTTTAAGACGTGAAAGCGAGAACAAAGGTATCGTTATACAAAAGTGACTTAGCTTAATATAAAGTTGAAATGGGTGAATGATAATGAAGGAATCATTTATTATTAACTGATAAAAATTTAACCATAATATGAATTTTAATGGGTTTTGCCTAAATCCTCTTTTAAAATATGATTTTTGAGTTGGGTTATGAGATGCTACGAGTAAGTTTGCCTAAATTCTCTTTTAGAAAATCCTTAAAAAATGTTAGTAAAATTTAAGTGAAGGCTTTAAAAACCCTTCTAATAATTAAGAATCTGTTTTCGGCCTCTTTATTTGAGAATTTCTTGAAGTAATACACTAGCCTCAACCAATTGTGTGTTTGCATCTTGCAACTAGGAAAAAATACCTACTAGACAAACCTAAGGAAGAACCTTTCCATAGTCTAAAAGGAAAGCATGTATACTAAGAACATGTCAAATGAACTAAGTTAGTGTGAATGAAGAGTTTATTATTATTAAGGTTTTATGTGTTTATTTTCTCAAGGTTTTATGTGCTTATGCCACCTTTTTCCTCATGCTAAGGGATGACTTAAATGAATGCCACATGTACCAACTTTTTTTTGGTTTTACTATTTGTTATATTATTTTTGCTTTTCCTTTTTTTTAATCACTTTTTATTATTATAAATTTTCTAATATTTATTTATATTAACTTTATTTTTTGAAATTACATTGGGTGCATATTTAAAATAAATATATTAAAATATTAAAAATGCAATCTAACAACTTATTAAAATTTATAAATTGCTAAATTAGGTAGTACTTATGTTTACATTCTAGTTCCCTTTGTAAACCTTCATTTTTTTTAACAGAAATGGGTAAAGGACTTTTATATAAAATATAGAGTAGAGTTTACAAAATATTACAGCGAGAATAAGAGACATCATTGCATGCTTGATTTCTGATATTCTAGAATGTTCATGATAAAACCCTATTCTATGAAGCTTGTAGCTCCTGACATATTGGCCTAATAACAAAACGAAAGAACAGAGCATTGTTTAACCCGTGAACAAGTACAAAAAGGATCCAAACTGTCATCTAGCTTATACTTTTGAGGTGTTCGATTGCATGACAAAAAAAACTTAGAAACTGACAAAAAAATTCTAACCCGAAGTTGAGGCATAAGAGTTGAGAGCAGAGCTAATGATGAGCAAACTCCACACTTGTTCTTCCCACGACTCCTTTGATATCCTCGGAGAGCTTTCTGATCTCTACGCGCATGCTGTCGATCTTAGCCTCCACCACCTTGGCACTGTTATGAACTGCGGTGAGCCTAGCTTCCAGATTGACGGAACTGGGGCATCCTTTTTCAAAATTTTCAGCCAGGTTGTTAACCTGGCCAGTGATCTTGGAGATGCTTCTTCGAACTTCAGCATTGGTAGCTTGAACTAGAGAGAATAGATGAGTGAAGGTGCGCTTGAGCTCGTAATTTCCCCCCCCTGTAGGGTTCGAATTTGTGCTTCCAAATCTTTAAGGTATGTTTGAACCTCATCAGGAAAACTGGAAAACCCTGTCACATAACTACTACCGTCATCATTAATCTTACCGGAGAGAGCATTGATTCCTTTCCCAAGAAATCTTGCCTTGCATGGATTTGTCGGGTTGTGTTGCTCCCCATTCCTTCCTTAGTCCTGGCCTAGCCAACTTCATTTGGATGTGGGTTCTTCAAAGATTCATAACTTATCCCTCCATGGGATGCTATTTTCTTCCTGCAAAGAATGCATTGGAGCGTGGAAAGACTAGAGGCAGGGGAGTCTTCCTCCATAATAACACAACTAAGAGGATCCTCGCAGCTGGGATTGTGTTTTCCAGTGAACATTCTTCTACCTCTGTTCTTGCGAATGCACCAAACAGTGAGCTCGAGTGAGTGTATAATGAATTCCCCTCCCTCCTTAAAAAAAAGAGATACCTTGAAAATTAGTTGGTATTAAACGATGCATGGAGGCCATGTGGGTCGAGCGTGCGAGTAGGTCCGGAACCGTCAAGAGGACGCAAGATGTGGCATCAAGAATTAAGTTGAAGTTGAAGTGTGGAATACCTATTCTAGAGTAGTGTAGACTTGAATTTTTAGGCAACCAACGTTGCCACTTCCAAGTGTTTGAGGAGGTGCTATATCGATTCATAAGGATCAAAAGAAGAACAAGTTACGAAACCCAAGCATACCTGTGAGATTGCTGGTTGCAAACCAAAACCCCACACTCCAATCTAACTCCCATGTTGGCCATCTTGTCCGTGTACTGGTTGTTAGATCTCAAGAGATGTAGGAAATTGATTTTTTTATATTCCTTAACGATGTTGTTCAGCAGGTGGTGCATCTTGGTGATAGGGGTCTTTCTGGTCATGGATAAGCTTCTGGGTTCCCTAATGATCGGCATAGAATCACCGAAGACGACGACGTCCTCAATTTCATTATTTTTTGCTAGTTCCAGGCCCTTGATCAGGGCTAGTCATTCAGCTCCATCATTAGATCTTTTCCCTATTCCCCAAGCATAGTCTTTCGTCTTGCTTCCTTCAGAGTCGAAGAGGACTCCTCCCACACCTGCCAGCCCTGGATTCCCTTTGTAAGTCTCCATTGATAAACATTTGCATTTTAAATCCTTTATGTAAGGAGTGAGCTACACAATAGATGATTAATAGAATTTTGGAAATCTTGATTTTAATTATTCAAATTGCAATTTTCATTGTAAAAATGGATTCAACACCATCGATTACCTTAGAGGCACCATAAATATATAATTTCAACAACCTAAAACTGTAATTTCATCAATTTCAACAAGATTTTGACTGAAAAAATCACCAAAAACCAAATACAAATCATCAATCATTTAACTTACACCCTTGTGTAAACCTCCATGGACAATAATCTATCTACATTGAGGAGTGAATATAAAAGTTTATTAAACAAACAAATTGCATCAAAAACTTCCTAGTATCTACACATATTTCAAAACTTGTGCTCTACACGGAGTAGTGAATACAAAAGTTTCTCGAACAAACAAATTGCAAATTGCAAATTGCATCAAAAACTTCATAGTATCTACACATATTTCAAAACTTGTGCTCCTTATTGAGGGGGGTGAGCCCTCTACCACCAACATTGGTAATCATGATGAGCAAAGATGTCTTGTAAATAAATAATAATTATGAGGATTAAGGAAACTAATAAAATAAAATCTGCTTTGGGAACAAACAAGCTCCAAAATTAGAACGACAGCCCATGGCATGTATGTTGGATGTTCCAATTTCTACTTTCAATGTTTAAAAGCATCGATCCCAATGCAAATGCATCTCCCCTCCTTTATCAACAATAATATATTTCGAGAGGAATTTTCTTTTAACATCTTTTAAAAGTGACAGAAGTTGTTTATTTACCATATTATTAATTGCAGGGTTTTGAGGCCACATGGGAAGGACATGGGGGTTGGTACAAGTTTCGGCTGTGGGTGTATTGTCAACTAAAAGGCTTCCACGTATGTAGGTGGAACGGTTGGGTTATACAAGCATCTTTCAAGGTCACTAAACCTATAGGGAAAATGACGTTGAGGAGACTTTGATGTATATGAGGGTTAAAAAGGGGACCATCGCGTTATCTTGTTGTGGTCATAATTACATGGACCATTACATTGTCCAACTCCGTGGAGCATCCATCATTCTCCATAATAATTTTATTGCTTTGGCAGTAAAGATTAGGTGGCCACGGAAAAGAGAAGCACACACGACAGAATACGAGACAGAGGCTCTGAAATCCACCCTGTTGGAGGGAGAGGGAGACGACCTGAATTTATATTTAATTTGGTAAGATAAACGAGTGATTCGCTGTTCAAGGCTGCAACAACCCTTATTTTTTTTTATTTTTTTCTTCCAAGGGTGGGGAGGAGGAGCTGTAAATATTGAGCGCATGCTTTCAACTTACGAGGTGGGACCTGTCAGCCCGGATACAGGCCGGCATTGAAGGATTGAAAAAGTCGGATGACGTAACGATAACCTGGAACGCTATGACGTGGCCGGTTATTGAGTAAAGGGGAGCTTATTTCGTGGGCGCCGGCCGTTCCTGGATAACGGAGTTAAATATTTTATGACCGCCTGGGCTTCCAACCGCAGACTTATGGAAAGCGAGACAATGCTGCCGCACATGAGCCAAGCTGTATTTGGGGTTTTTAATGGAAAAATTAAAAAAGTCCCGACTCCCCGCAGTAACCGTCTTCCGACACGTTGAATTTTGCCGGCAGACGTAGATGCCTGGCCGTTGAGGTGGTGGGATCCGCGATAATCGGCCGGCACGTTCAAGAGGCTGCGATGGGTCCGTTGTACAGCTGGGTGGTGGGGACATGGCTCAGTTATGGAGCGGCCGCCGGCAAGTGCACGAACGGGGCCGGGCTGTAGGTTCTCTATGCCTGCCCGCGGGACCGCCCTCGTGCACGGATTTGCGTTTAACTTGTTCCGGGTCCGAGGCTTTTAGGCAGCTGCTATGTATGTATTTATTAAATTTTGTTTTTTTCTTGGCCACCTGGCCGTTTGGACAGCCTCTTTCCTTCCCCTTTCCACCCTCTCACTTTCATTGCTGTTAACTATTATTAGCTTCCCAAGTACTCCGTCTGACAGCGCAGCATCTCATCCCATCGCATCTCATCTCCTCTCACCTTTACCTCCGGCTGGAATCCTTGCCTCTCCTCATATACATGTCCATGTCCATCATGTTACCTGTACTCACTGCCCTGTCTTCGCTTCACTCATAGGGCGGGTGGACGAAAGAAAGGAAGGAAAGACGGGGTTCGGGTCGCTTTTCCAGTTGTCCTCTCTTTTTCAATCTCTACTTGTTCTCGTACCCGCTGTGTCGATCAATTACATTCTCTCTCCTTTAATTTTCACAGAGGGGAATGGGAATGGGAATGGGATTGAACTACTCTAAATGAAAATGAATGTTTTTTTTCCACCCATGTGATAATGGTGGACTGGACTCCACGCTCCGCCGCTGGGAAAGTGTCAATGGAGTGGTGCGCGTGGGCGTGTAAGTGAAGGTACTGAACGACATCATCCATCCCGCCACTCACCGGATATCGAAATCACGACCTTTTTGTCAACTAACGGCTCTTGAAAGAAAGAATGCAGCAGCCGCAGCAGCCATCAGCGACTGGACAGTATGGTGTGCCCGAGGTTGTTCCTCAGTTCGTCGGAAGCCGCTCCACTCACGGTCACATGCTCGGGATCTCCCACGACATGCCGCACCACGAACCACCACAATCACAGCACTTGCAGCAACAGCAGCTTTTGCAGCAGCAGACTGTCAATCCGCAGCAGAAAACGGATTCGATAACCGAGATCCAGTCCTCGTCTGCCACCAGACCGCCTCCGCGGACAACCGATGGCTTCGAACAGCTGGTGCCGAGCAGCGCTTTCGGTGACGACGAGGTCGCTGAAGATGGCGATAGAGGTACAGTCGGGAGCCGCTGGCCCAGACAGGAAACCCTCGCTCTTCTTAAAATCCGATCCGACATGGACGCTTCGTTTAGGGACGCTAGCCTCAAAGGCCCTCTCTGGGAAGAAATTTCACGGTATGGATGCACAACCCATTTCCCCATTCGTTTCAATTATATGTGGTTTCGAAATTGAGAATTCGTTCAATGTCAAGGGTTCGAATCTTAGCAGATCTATAACACAGTTATTATCTAATTGTTCTTTCAAAAACACAGTTACTGTCTAATTGTTCTTTCAAAGCAGGTTATTAAGAGGGATAAACCATTCCAGACTTTCCATATCATTTTTCTCTGAATCTGCCCGGAAAAAAAGGCCAGTACAAAATTTTCTTTGAAGCCAAATCAGACTACATTTTATACAACAATTTTTAACGGCATAGAATCTTTAATATTCCAGCACGGAGCGACAAAGATCAAGGTATAGAACCAATAGAATTCTGAGCAATCTTTAGCTGCCCCGATCTGTGGCTCCATTAACACAGACAGTGGAATTAAAGTCAATTTCAACACAATAGTGTAATTGATAAGTCGTTTCCCGCACCTGTAGTGAAATCGAACTTTAATAAGCTTTGTCACGACTCCATTATCACTATAACGTGTTTCCTTTAGTTGAATTCCAGCTCAATTTCCTATAACCTAGCCTGTGAGATGAATTCCAGCTCAATTTCCTTTAACCTAACCTATCCAGTAATAAAATCTTTTAACTTGTTCCTTTTTCTGATAATTTTTTACATTTATTCCTGCTTAAATTTAAAGCTTCGTTTTTTTTTCATTTACTCCTGTCTAACATACGGATCAAAGTGAAAATTCTTCAATTTCTTAATCTCAATGATTGCTCAGATTGTTCTCTTCAATTTGAGGCTCGGATTACAAAAATTCTGTACGTATTGTTCTTCAAAGTTTTCGTACTTTTGTTTGTAAACTTAAATCTTCAAAATTTTCCCATTTATTCCAGTCTAACATACGGATCAAACCGCAACTTCAATTTTCTGAATCTCAAAAGATTGGTTCTTGTTTACTTCAATTTACTTGAATTGAATCTCGCAGAGAGAAATTTAAGTTTGATCTACATAATTTTGAAGACATTATCGTCTTTCTGCTTTCTGTGGCTATAATGAGAGCTATTTAAGTATAAATGAAGCGTAGATAATGATGTGATTCTGTATCTTAGATATGATGAGGCTAAGTATAGGATGCGGACAGGGATATTTAATTGTGACATATCTGCTGACCTTCTTACATTATTGAATCTGTTCAGGAAGCTGGCAGACCTAGGTTATCAGAGAAGTGGCAAGAAATGCAAAGAAAAGTTCGAAAATGTTCAGAAGTATTATAAGCGAACCAAAGACGGAAGAGCTGGTCGGCAAGACGGCAAAAGCTATAGATTCTTCAGCCAGCTGGAAGCTCTCCATAATCATCATAACAGCAACAATAATAATAATAATCTTCACAACACCAGCAGCATTGGCAATAATACTAATAATGCAAGAAACAATCATAGCCATGCACTAAGCAGCGGGGCCGGAGAACCAGTCAGGCCACAGCCTCCAGCTCCTACTGTGCTCACCAATAATAATACTGCCGGTGCCAGTGCCAGTGCCAGTGCCGGGGAATTGAACAGAAACAGTGGCGCCGCTACTAATCCCGTCGTATTGAAGCAGAGCGCAGATTATAGTGCCGGTAATTTAAGTTTCTCCTCCGAATCGTCCGAGGATGAGGAGTATGATGAACAGACGGACAGCCGGAAAAGAAAACGGGGTTCCAGCACCACAGAGAAAATGATGCTGTTCTTCGAGCAATTGATAAAGCAAGTAATGGAGAGGCAGGAGAATATGCAGCAGAAGTTTCTAGAAACTATAGAGAAACGCGAACAAGACAGAATGATCCGTGAGGAGGCTTGGAAAAGGCAAGAGATGGCGCGTTTGAACAGAGAACATGAAATTATGGCCCAGGAACGAGCCCTTGCGGCTTCCAGAGACACCGCATTCATTGCATTCTTTCAGAAAATTACAGGCCAGACTTTCCAGGTTCCTGTAATGGCGCCCGTGGCACAGTCGACAACGACTATTAATAATACTGTGCCATTGCCGACTCACGAAACGCATCCGGTCCGGGATGTTGTTGTTACTCATCATCAGCGGGAAACTACTCAAGATGTCAATGTAGACCAAACGGAATTGACCTTTGATCCTAACAGCAGCAGGTGGCCCAAACCTGAAGTTCATGCACTGATAAAGCTGAGAACCGGAATGGAGCCCAGGTACCAAGACGCCGGGCCCAAAGGCCCCCTGTGGGAAGAAATCTCCTCTGGAATGGCCCGCCTCGGCTACAGCCGCAGCGCCAAGAGATGCAAAGAGAAATGGGAAAATATCAACAAGTATTACAAGAAAGTTAAAGAAAGCAACAAGAAACGGCCGGAAGATGCAAAGACATGCCCTTATTTCCACCAGCTGGAGCAATTATACAAGAAAAAGATCTTCGGTAGTGCAAGCAAGCAAGAACACATGAACCAGGACGACGCCTGCATCGAGCAATTACCCAGTGGAAGCAACAACAATGGCGACAGAACCGAGCGCCAAGGTCCAGACGACATCCTGGTCATTATGCCGCCTCCAGGATCGTCATCGGACGTCAAGAACAACAATTCAAACCCTAATAATAATGGTCCACCGATTCCTTCGAGCAGCGTAGCAATGCAGGCAACGTTCTTTGCAAGCCCGGAGAGTGGAACCGGCACCGATCAGCGAGCTCTGAAGAAGGTAAAGATGGCGCCACAGAATCCAAATAATTTTTGCAATCTTTGAACATCTTCAAAGCATTTAATTCTAATGATTTTAAATCTCATGTATTGAAGCCAGAAGGCCTTGTGATGGACGTGATGGACATGGACGACATGCAGTCGGCATCGCAGCACCAACAGCAGTCCGTTGTAGACGATTACGATGATGATAAAATGGAGGCAGAAGAAGACGACAGCGACAATAACAGCGAGCAAGAGCATCATAATATTATTCCTATTACTAGTATAAACCCTACTTCTCACGACAGGCAGCCAACGACAGTTGTCGATCATCTGCCGTTTGCTGAGTTTGTTCACGAGAGCCGAACGAGCACTTCGGCCGCCGCCACCGCTGCCAGTTCCTTCATGGCCATGGTTCACCGTCTCGCTACATCCGAAGCTCCTGAGTTCAAAACCTCTAAAGCATAAACCACCGTCTCAGATTATAAGTTATCATCACCAGCGGCAGCAGACTGAGCTTGTGTACCATATGTACCATTAGCAGAGGTTTAGGTTATGGTTGGGATGAGATGAGATCATGGCCAAGAAGGAATTTCATGTTTATTGTTATCAAGCAAATAACCCTAATAAATGTGCGCTGCCATTGTTGCAGGGACCGTAGGAAGTAGTTTTTTTGGTTAGCAATATATTTATTTATTTATTGATTTGTGGAATAAAGCCTGATAGTGTGAAAGGTCGTTTCGGCTGCAATCGACAAAATCGATATTGTATCAGTGGTGCAGGGGGCATATGGGCCTCTGACTTTATCTATCTGTGAAGTGTATAGACAGATAACTGGTAGGCCTCTCATATTTCTCTTCTGTAATCTCATTGCCTTCATTATGAACCCAAAACAAAATCCAGCTGTGTTGCACCGTCGTGTCATCGAGAATTTACCACTTGTTGTAAAGAATCTTTCAATTATTTTTATTAACCGCGTCTTCTGCCATAAGCCTGACACTGCCCAAACTGCTTCATGTTCTTTATTGTCGTGAATGTATATATAAATATTGCAAGAATCTATCTTTTGCCGCATCCAACTCAAATAGTATTTATTTTCAAGTTTCTTGAACTTAACTATGGTTTCGCTCAATAAATTATTAAAGAATCTCTTGCAGCGATAACGACAAAACGCGGTGCGATGGATAGACGATGACGACCTAACAGCAATTGTCGTGTTTTTTAACCATTCAATTATTTGTTGTAGGCGGCGCGTGGCAGATTGTCCTCGTCTCCACATGATCCAAGAGATTGAATTAGCGTGACAAATCAAATAATAATATAAATATTACCGAGGAGCCTTGGAATTGAATGAAAATTATAAGATTGAAAGATTCGTTTACTCCTCCAAAATCCTAAATTCAAATTAATTATAAATATTTTATTTTATTGTTCGACCATATTGATGAATCTTTATAGGGATTTGCGTGCTCGCGCGCATGTAGAATGGAGCCTGCAT
Source organism: Larix kaempferi (assembly GCA_027924585.1). NCBI lineage: Eukaryota > Viridiplantae > Streptophyta > Pinopsida > Pinales > Pinaceae > Larix > Larix kaempferi. The sequence continues at coordinate 13,175,127 of BSBM01000893.1, forward strand.
TTGAATGTCGGATTGTACTTCTCTATGTCGGATTGTACTTCTCAATACCCCTATGCCTGCATTTGCATGAATGTCGGATTGTACTGTCAATGCCATGCCCACTTGAACTTCAATGAATGTGATAATAGCATAGCACTCAAAATGTCTACGAGGAGAGCAGGGTTGGTTGGGAGGACAATGGTTGCCTCCTTGGATTCTGGTTATCCTTTGATTTTTAAATATCAGGGTTTGGTAATTTTGATTTTAAAAAAAAAAAATTAAAAATATTAATATATAATAAGTCAAATAGCTTTACAATTTTGAGATTTTCAATACAAGGTCTAAATGGTGGGTGGTAATTGAGAAGAGATTTACAATTATATTTGTTCACAAAAATCCTATTTTTAAATTTCATTTTATAATAACACCAAAAACCTAATATGCAATAATTGTAACTTTAGCATAAAATTGGGTTTAATTGTGGGAATGTTAACTTAGATAGTTTGTGTTGTTTTCCAATAATTGTACCCTAGTCTAAAGTTGGGTTTAATTGAAAATGTTAATTTAAATGAATTTGTGTTATTTTCCAATAATTATAACCTTAGTATAAATTTGAATTTAATTGGGAATGTTAATTTAGATGAATTTGCTTTGTTCCAAAACAAGGGAGCTTTACTAAGATCAAAACCTTTTAGCTAGTGTTTTGTTTTGGGTCTTCCTTAAAGTACATAGTTGGCATAAAGTTAGATTTAATTGGGAATGTTAATTTAGATAAATTTAGTGCTTTGTTTTGGGTCTTCCTTAAAGTACATAGTTGGCATAAAGTTATATTTAATTGGGAATGTTAATTTAGATAAAATTATCTTGTTACTAAACAAGATAGCTTTACTAGGAAAAAACCTTTCAACTAATGCTTTGTTTTGGGCCTTCTTTAAAGTACATAGTTGGTCCCATAATAAGGGCATAAAATCCTTAAAAAACTTATGAAAAAACCTTCAAAAAATTTGCTACATAGATGAAGGACTTACCAACTTTACATTAAAAATATTCACCTATTCATGAGATTGATCAACTTTCATAATAAAATATAAATGGTCTTTATTCTTATTTGCTCACAAAGCAATTAATATATTACATGCAAGAGTCAACTTCATCTTGTACATGAAAAATCATACCTAATAGCTAAATAAAAGATCACACCTAATAGCTAGCTTACAATAAATCAAAGATTACACCTAATAGCTAACTTACAATAAATATTCACAAGGTCAAAATTAATAGTAAAACTCGATCTTGTGGATATGGCATTCTATTCATAGTCTTTAAAATGTAATTAATTTGGATATAATTTGCATCTAAACAAGAATTTGGTTTTCATAGTCTTTAAAATGTAATTAATTTGCATTTAAACAAGTATTTGATTGCCCATCCTTAGCCAATTTGTGTCTTCAAAAACTTGTTTTAAAAATCTTAAAAATTGCTTACTTAACTATGTTTATTTGTCTTCTTTTTTCATTATCTAATCTAGCATCCTTTCCTTTTGACCTAATCTCCTATCAAATTTATTTTCTAATATTTGGCCCTTAGCCTATTGTCCTATATAAAATCATGCTCATAATGAACTCCAAGGTCTAGCATGGGCATAAGGGGTAGCATATTGTACAAGCCTCTTTTGCTATCTTCTAACCTTTTTAGGCTTGATTTTCTCTTTCTTTAAGAAACATGTGAATTATTAGCATGATCTATCCTCTATTTAAGGAGACAACTTGGATATATACATGTCTTCTTAGGTGTATAAATAAAACTCAAATAACAACAATAATATTATCTAATCTAATTTTGAATTTCTTCCGCTCCACTTTATATGTCATTTCCACATGGTGTGTCCACATCTTTATTTGTTTTTAGTTGTTTGTCTTTGAATCTTCTATGCATTCTCTTTATCATCTACATACCACAATCCAAGGCTTACCATTATCATCTACATGCCACAATCCAAGACTTACCCTCTAAACTTCGTCTAGTGTGATTGAACCTTATTATGTAACAAGCTATTACCTTAGATGGGAACTATCATCTTCATCTAACCTTTATAAATCATTATACATACAAGAATAGAAAACTAAAAAATAAAACTACTCACTCATATCTGTTCATAAGTCTACACTTTTCTTATTCATTCATATAGATTGGTATACTAATACTAATAATAATAATAAAATATTGTATTTTCCCATCTTCCATCTTAACATCATCTTTGCTTTTGTCTTGGTCTTGTCATCATTAAGTTGCTAACCCACTATATTCCACTTGTTTCATGTTGATACTTCTTTTTATACTTAGGAGTTCTCATCCATCTTTTACTCAAACATCGAACCCATAACATCATCTTACACCTATGTCTTTATATACTTAGAAATTCTCATCCATCTTTTACTCAAATATCTAACCCATAACACCATCTTACACCTTTGTCTTAAACATATAGGACAAATGGTAACCATGCCCATCTTTATCCCTTTTTCCTTACTCACGCCCCTTAGACTTATTTTTGAATATAAACCCGTATTAGTAATAGAAAAAGAGTAGTCCAAACAAAATATCTCTAAACTATTCTCATTAGTGAATTAATTTTTATGAGTTCATTACACTACACCTCGGACTTGAAATAAGATATGTTTGTCCAATCATATATTTAACTTAACAATCCATATAATAAAACAATCATAACACTTTTAATATAAACTATAAAAAATTAACTTAATAACAATCCATATAATATAGAAACAATCATAACACTTTTAATGTAAACAATGAAAAATCACATGAGAGAAGTATTGATAGGAAATTGAGTATAGAGAAAAAAACCACTAAAATATATTGTGACTACATATTATCTAGGAACACTAATTTTATTAAATATTTTCTTAATCTATCAATTTTTAATAATCTCTAATAATAATTAATTATCACAATTTTATCATTTTACAAGCTTCAAAACTACTAAACTACTAAATTAAAAGAAAAAACTTTATCTTTTTAAAAATTATTATTAATTAACAATACATTATATAAAATATAACAAAAACATTATTACATTAATCATTAAAGAATACAATGCAATTATTTATTTTATAATTATGAAATCTTTATTTATTAATATATTTGTGTTATATAATTTTTTTTATAGTAAATATTAAGTTTATAATAAAAAACAACTAACCATAACATATAATATTTAAAAAAACATCATAATGCAATGTATAATATAAAAAAAACTTTCATTATTGATGATGTTCTTATTGGATATTTGGAGCTTTTGAAGGTGTTTTGGGTAAGTGTGGAGTTTTTATAGTTATAGTTGTTCTCTCTGAAGTTCATTTTTTCAATTTAAAGCTGAGAATTGGTACAGGAACTAATATTAGGGATGAACTCATAACTTTATGAAATTGATGTATTTTTCTCCTTCCAAAAGTATTCTTCATTTACAGGTTGTTGGGGGATTCTAAGGTAGTCACTAGATGGATTAATCAAAAGTCAAATTTGCAGGCTGCATAATTGATTTGGTGGCAAGATAGGATTAGGCATATTCAAGATAAACTCTTGGGGATCCATTTCAGTCATATTTACTAGGATTTCAACAAGAAAGCAGATCTTTTATCAAAAAAATGCTATTGATCTTGAGGAAGGTGTTCTAATTTTTGAAGAAGTGAAGAACAATGTTTATATCTCAAATGGGTTTATTCAGTTCTTTTAGAGATAGGGCCGAGTTGTCAATAACTATGTATAAAGTCCTTTTCTTTTTTATATTTGATGAAGTAGTTTGCTCTAATTGAGTTTGGGAGTTTGCAGGTTATTAAATGTAGTTGACATCATTTTTAGATGGTTCCATGATGTGTTTGGATGATTGTTTTGGTTTGGATATAAAAAGAGTCATTTCAACCATATTACTCTTAAATTATATACATAATACAAAATATATTAGCGAAAATAATTTCAAATATTTATTATTATAATTATATTTTAAAATATGATTTACAAATTTTATTGAAAACAAATTGCCATGTTATTATTCTTATGGTATACCATGGATCTTCAAATATAAAACTGCATGCATCAATCACAAGAATACTCAATATTATATTTTTAAATGTTTTATAATATTTATTATAAAATTATAATCTATAATTTAGAATAAATATATTTAAATATATTTTGTTTTTTATAAAAAAGTTTTTTTAATTAATATTATATTTTTTAAATGTTTTGAAATATTTATTATCAAAACAATATTTATATAGTATAGAAGTTATATTAAATATAAATTTATTATTAGTAATTCAATATATTAAATAGATAATTTTTTATCTAATATAAAATCCTATTTGATTATGTTCTTGATAACTTTTAAGGGTTAATAAGGAGATTAAAGAGTGGCATATTGTAACGCGTATCTTACAATTATTTGATATTTAATGTTTCCTTTCTTTAGGAAATATATTAACTCTTAGCATTTAATCTATCATTTATTTAAGGGAACATTTTCAGTATAAATGTTTTTTTAAGTGTAAGAAGAAAATACAAATGACAACAACCATGTAATCTAATTTCGCTTTGCAATTTGTATGACCTTTCCACACGGTATGTCTAGATACTTTATTTGTTTTCAGTTGCTTATTTTGTAGTCTTCTATGCATTCTCCTTATCATCTACACACCACTAGATGCTCAATTTATCCATGGAAAGTTAGTTCTCACTCGAGTACATCATCAATACATAATTATAAGTAGGAATTACCCTATGGAAATAAAATCTCTACTTGTTGTAGCCCTCCACATCATGTCCCACTTAATTCTTCTATTTATCTCTAGCTTGAAGCTTTGAACATCTCATTTTGAGTGGACATCTAAATTATCAATCATTTACCCTCCAACTTCATCTAGTGTGTCCAACCCTATTTTGAATCAAGCCATTACCTTAGATGGGCACTGACATCTCTATCTAGTCCCTATAGATCACTACACATACAAGCATATAAAACTAAAAAAAAACAACTGATTGATCCATAAGACTAATGGTCCACATATGCCCTTATTCATCCATATAGATTGATATACTAATGAAAAAAAATACCATATTTTCACATCTTTTAGTTGAATATGATCTCTATTTTTTTCTTGGTCTTGCCATTGTTTTGTTTCTGATCCACTATCTTCCACCTAACTCATGTCGGTACTTTCTTTTTATAATTAGGAGTTCCCATCCATCTTGTACTCAAATGTCCAACCCTGTGACATCTCACTTATATTATTTTGTCTTTAACATCTATGATAAATGATAAATGGTAGGCATATCCATCCTTATCCACTTGTCCTTAGGCATGACTCCTAGGACTTAGTTTTAACAAGTCTAAAACATCACCAATGATAATAAAAGAGTAATTACTCCAAACAAAATATCTCTAAATTTACATCTCACTAACCAATTAATTTCCATGAATTTATCTAAAATACACTTAGAATATTAAACTTAAAATATGAAGTATGTGTGCCAAATATTGTAACTTAACACAATTCATGTAATAAATTAATAACAAAACTATAAAAAAAAACATTTGAAAACAATTTACAATCAAAATATCATATAAACAAAATAAATGTTTGTTATGTTCAATTTGAATAATTTAATAAATATAAACTTATTTTAATTTATTATAGATTTTAATAAATCTTCATTTTTATTATTTTTATTTTTTATTTTTCAAAATTATAAATTTTTAATAAAAATATTTAAAAATATATATATACTCAATAATTATTATTAATTAACAAAACATATTCTAACAATGAATTACTTTGCTTGTTAAAATTCAAGAATTCAAATTTACATATCAATAAAACAATATATAAAATGTTATTAAAAAGATCTAATGCAATCTCTTATAAAGATCCATAATCTTTATAAACGATATAATGTAATCTTTATAATATTTATAATGACCTTTTTCAGTTTAAAATTATATACATCATATTAAATATATTAATTATAACAATAATAATGAAGATTATACTCTTTCAAATGTTTTCAGATATTTATTATTAAAATTATATTTTAAGATATCGTTTAAAATATATTTAATGAAAAATATGATTTATGCTATACCATAATTCTTATTTTTTATAAACAATTAAATACATTATACTACATGCAACGAATATCATACCTTTTCAAATGCTTTGAAATATTCATTATTAAAACCGTGTTTTAAATATAGTATAAAAATGTATGGAATATAAATTATATACATTATACTAAATGTATCAACCATAAAAATAATAATTCTATATAAATTACATAAATCATACTAAATGCATCGATATCATACTCTTTCAAATATATTATATTAAAATATTTATTATTAAAATCATATTTTGAAATATGACATAAACATTATATTGAATACAAATTCAATAATAACACTTCATTATAATTTAAAATTTAGTAAAACAATAAATTATTCAACAATCCAATTTTTTAATGTTGGTATACCTAACTAAATACATTATAATAAGAATAGTATACTTTCAATTATTATTAAATAATAATTAATAAATCATTATTTCAAAATATTTTATAAAGATTACTTTAAATAAAAACTTTAATGAATAGGGGAAAATATTTTCAAAAGAAAAAAAAATTATCATTTAAAAACAGTTTTGAAAAATTATCATTTAAAAACAGTTTTGAATTACTACCTAGATCACAATTTTATGGTGAAGTGATGGCTAACAACATAATAATGAATACATTTCTTTCTTCTTTCTTCTTTTTTTTTTCTTTTTTCTTTTTTTCCTTTTTTTTTTTTCCTTCTTTTTCTTTTTCTTTCTTTCTTCTTTCTTTTCTTTCTTCTTTTTTTTTTTTTCTTCAGATGAAAAAACTATAACTTGATATTTTCAGTAGAAAATCAAAGTTATATATAGTTTCCTAGTCACTGATCTATGATACTGTTCTATGATAGATCAAGTAATGTCACCATAACCAACATGTCCAAAATGCACTATTATACAGTCCATTATATCTCCTACTCAATATGACTAATGACAACTAATCAATAATAAAAAACAGAACCAAAACTAGATGAAACTAGCCACACTAGAAGACATATGTTATCATTGTCTTCAATGGTATAATTGATCCATTCTTCAAAAATAATGAATCCATCCATAGGTTCAATGGCTTCCTTTGAAAATATGTCTGCATCCTTGTTAATCTCTCTATAAATATGTTGAAAAGAGATTTCTTCAAAGAAATTAGTGATGAGTTTCGTTTTTTGCGTCCAATGGGATAAGTGTAAAGCCTGTATGTCTGAAAAACCTGAAACCCAATCAATAATTACTTTTGAATCTCCATAAATTTTGATGCAGGTAATCCATCAATTAATAGGCATTGTAACATATAAGCTAGCTTACAATAAATATAAATATTTGAATAACTACTATTTAAATAACTACTTTGATAAAATCAAAATAAATAAAAGAGATCATTCTCATACTATCTAACCTCTATGTTTCATAATATCTCATATATATTAACTTATTCATAATTTTCAAAATGACATTAATAATTTGTAGCTAAAAAACAATATGCACCCAATTTGTGTCTTCAAAAACTTGTTCATTACAATTTTCAAAAATGATTACTCAACTATGTTCTTTCTCTTCTTTGTTCATGGTTTAATCTATCATCTTTTTCTTTTGACCTAAATTTATATTAGATGTCTTTTATGATTTTTAACATCTTTTTCTTTTAACCTAATTTCATATTAGATGTCTTTTATGATCCTCATGTCATTTATCTATTGTCCAATTTAAATTCATGTTCTTAATGATCTATAATCTTACCTATTATGTAAAATCACGTTCTTATGGGCCTATTGAGGCTAACATGTGCGCTAAGCGGGTGGCTTATTATATAACATGCTTATGTCATCTTTTCAACTTTCGATGCTCTATGTTCTCTTTCTTTAGGAAACATATGAACCACTAGCAACATATACCCTCTATTTAAGGGGACACACAACCCGCTTTTGTTATCTTCTAAATTTTTTATGTTCCTTGTCCTCTCTCTTTAGGGAACGTATGAACCACCAATAGCGGTCATATATTTAAGGGGACACCTTGGATATCAACATATTCATAATAAATTTAGGAAAAAAACAGAAATTTGATAGACTAATATATTCTTCATTTCCACTTTCTTTGTCCTTTCCCCATGGCATGCCCACACTTTATTTGTCTTCAATTGCTTTTCTTCCAATATTCTATGCATTCTCCCTATCCTCTACATGCCACATTACACAACCTTCTCTATAGTAGGACAATTCCCACTTGAGTACATCATAACACCTAAGTCTAAGTGTCTAAGTGGACAAAACCTTATGGAAAGAAAATATATACTTGTTAGTAACCCTTTAGGTAATTTCCCACTTGAGTACATCATAACACCTAAGTCTAAGTGGACAAAACCTTATGGAAAGAAAATATATACTTGGTAGTAACCCTCTACGTAATTTTTCTCCCACTTGAGTACATCATAACACCTAAGTCTAAGTGGACAAAACCTTATGGAAAGAAAATATATACTTGGTAGTAACCTTCTAGGTAATTTCCCACTCAATTATGTCCCTTGCTTGAATCTTTGACCATCTCACTTTGAGTGAACATCTAAACTATTTAAAAAATTACCATCTAGCTTCATCTAATGTGTCCAAATCTTATTGTGAAGTAAGTTATTTCCCTAGATGGGAAATGCCATCTCTATATGACCCATGTAAATCACTATACATACAAGCATACAAAATTGAAAATCATAACAGCTCATCCATATTTGTCCATAAGACCAATGGTCCACATCTGCCTTTATTTGTCCATATAGTGATTGATATATTAATAATAAATAATAAAAAATAAAAATACCATATTTTCCCATCTTACATCTTAACATTATTTCTAATTTTGTCTTGGTCTCAATGTCACAATGGAGCTTTTAACTCACTATCTTCCACCTGTCTCATGTTGGCACTTCCTCCTATACCTATGAGTTCCCATACCTATTGTACTCAAATGCCAAACCCTCCTTTACTCATTTGCCTTTGACAAGCATGACAAATGGTATTCATGCCTATCCTTATTGCTTTGTCCTTATGCATGCCCCTTGGGACTTATTTTTGGTGAGTTTAAACCATTATCAATGATAGCAAAACAGTATTCCAATCAAAATATCTCTAGACTTGCCTCTCACTAATGAATTATTTTTGTGAGTTTATTTGGATTGCACTTTGAATGTTGAACTGGAAATGTGAGATATGTGTGTTCAATCATAGTTTAAATTAAATAATAATAATAATAATAATATAATTTTAAGGTCACAATTAATCTCTACACCAAATTTGTGTATGAGATATTGTTTGTGGGATAAATGACCCCCTCCGTGTAGAGATTTAATTCTTAAATTTTGCAATGATGTACATACCCTATTCCCTTCTCAATTCGAACATATAATCTCAAAAAAAGAAACACATGTTCTTAACCATTAAACCCACTCAAATTGTACCAATTTAATAAAAAAAATTACAATATTAAACAATCACAACATCACATAAACAAAAAATATTTATAAGAAACTACCATAAAAAAACCACTAAAATATGTTATTATATTATTAGTCCCTGCCAAGGCATGGATTATAGCAATGGGTCCATTGTCAAAACTAATTCACTTTTTATTAATTTTATCAATTTAATAGTTGTTTTACAATGTTAGGTAAAAAATAATTATTAATTTTAATTTTTTTAAAATAATAAAATGTTTTTTTAATTTGTGAAATTAGAAAATACTATTTTGTTATTGTTTGTAAGGTTTGATTTGACAAAATACCCTTGGTTGGAGGTGACAATTAGTTTTAAAAAAAATATTTTATTTAAATTTTTTTCTCAAATTGACACATAGTCATAAATAGTATATATAATAATTATTTTACAAATACCAAAGCAACAACTAGTAGTACACATTAATTGTGGATGGTATGTACATAGCAACTAGTAGTACACATAATAATTGTGGAAGACTATGATCAAATTATTTTTCAATATATTATGGTTAATAAACCTTCTACTCAAATTATTTTTCAATATTTTAATGATAAAATATTTTTTTAAACAAAAACTATGATCAAATTATTTTTCAATATTTTAACCATGTTTTAAAGGCGGGATAATTTTTAAACAAAAGCTATGATCAAATTACATTCCGTATTGATTGATCACCATGACCGCTAGGATTGCACGGTCTATATGTTGCTAACAGTCAACATTAAATATAAGATCTCATGGTATACATACCTTACCCGTACAACATTAAATGTTTTTGAGTTGGAAGGTGTTTACGGTTAACATTCTATAATATTATAATAGATATCCAAAGGAATCCGTTTTTTTCAATGTTTTTTTGTGTGAGACATTCTTTATGGGTTTTTAAAACAATATACAATATTTTTTTGTGATATAGTGGTTTTTTAATTTATCAGTCCAATTAACAATTCAAAAAGCAATATTTGTTTCATTTTTCATCAACAAATGAGATATAATTGCACACTCTACAAAAATAATATCATATATATATATATATATATATATATATATTAAAAAAAATAGGCAAATAAATTATATAATATATATGAAGCTTATAAACTAACAAATTATATATTAGACATGAAATATATTTTTAATAAAAAAAATACAACCTATCTTTTTTTTTTTTTCCTTGGAAAATGTCCGTAATTTTATTTCAAAAAGATGATTAAAATTACATATTGCACATGTAGTAGAATCAACAAGGATCCCTACATTTTCACATATTTCAGTCCCATATAAGCAAAAACAACAGCTTATTAAGAGCTGAACCAAAAAAGAGAAACCCAAAGTAAAACTTCGCCACAATAAGATGTAAATCTTGAACAGCAAAGAGAAACCCGAACGTTGCCATAAGAAGAAGATCTTGAACAGCAGGTAGGACCACCGGTAATGTGCCACTACCCCCACCGTCCACCAAGAACCCTTGACAATTAGCAATTTGTCTCAACTTCCATCAGAACCGAAAGCCTCAACAGAAGAAATAGTAGATCCAAGTCTGTGGACGTGCATCAAACTCTATAGATCTCCCAAACCGGCGAACTCAGCCAACATCTCCTGATGAAGAAAAACGACCAGACAGAACCAGAGCACCGCTGTAGCAATGGATCTTGACCCATGTGCGTACCACAAAAATCAAGAAATCTTCGATCTAGGTTCTGGCGAGAGATTCGAGTCCAAAGATCAACGGGAAAGATCGCCGATCTTGTCCACAGTAATCTGCTGCAGCTTCTCATCAATCTTGTATGTTATAAAACGTTGGGGTCTATCGACATCAAGATCCCTCCGGATCTGATCCTCGGTTCATAGATCAAGATGATGGTAGTCGGGGCAGAGCCAGAACCATCCAATCCCAAAGGCCGCAATCTCCCCGCCACCGTAATGGACGACACAACCCAGTACAATGAGCGCCCACATTCAGGAAAGTGACCGCGGCCTCTGCAAAATTTTCTCCGGCGCAGAAGTGGAAGATCCGCGACCTGCTCGCAGGAAAGAACGCACCACGGACGCCAAGATTGATCCAAGTCTGTCAAATCCCCACAAGGAGGTAGCAGAGCCACTGGATGGATCACGCCCCTGTGGGAAGTCCTGTCGTTGCCATAGGAGAGCGAAAGCGCAACCACACCGCCTACCAGCGCCATCCTCCGCAGGGGAGCAGATCACCCTGAAACCAGAACCTGCGAAGCCACCACTGCACCATCAGGAGTCCTGCAAGAAAACAACAATACAGAGAAGGAGGGGCGGCTGGGCCAAGCCCTGGCCGCCCAAGCTATAGCAAATAAAACAACTCTCAAAATTTTCGCTCCAAGAACCCGCTCCTCCGTTTTTTGAATAGACAACCTATCTTGTACATGCTAAATGACTAATTCTTTTAAAACCAAAGATATAAATTAACTTTTATTAATTCTTTTTACAAAAATTTCCAATAACAAATAAACATATCATAAATATTTTCTTTTTCAATAAACATATATTATATCTCAATTATAAACCTAAGTTTAAAGCAGTGACTAGCTGCTTTGCAACTATTTCCCTTGTTATGTTGAATTTACTATAAAACATTAACAACAAACATTAATTTCATTAAATATAAACTTTTATTCTATTATCGATTTTCGTATACTATCAATGTTAATAGATCCTATTAATTATTAATTTTCGTAAATTGTACTTTTTACATACTTCAAAACCATTTTTTTCCCATTAATGTAAAAAAAAGCATTAAACCCCAAATATTATTATTAATTAATAATGCATAATAGATATAAAAGTTAATAAATGCATACCATATATAAAATTTAAAATTTAATTTATTTGTATTTTCAATGATTAAATAATACAATTTTTTATTATAAATAATTTATTTTGTCAATATATACATTTGTTTATATATATAATGATGACAATGGTTGATTGATCCAAGAGGATCTCCCAAGATGTCCGAAAATAAAAGTCTTCAAATGTTGAACTAAATCACATTGCTACATAGGGCTCGATGAAAGATTTCCGACGACGCTTGTTTCATAAAAAAAAAATCCGGATGCAAAACATATCGTGCTTTGAAATTTCAGCAAGAGAACAAATGGAAAAAAAAGGGGTGCCACACGGCACCACTGGTGACATGTGGCATGTACGGTGATGATGTGGAACACTCACAGAGTGCCACATGGCAAGTGACTTGGTAGCTAAGTTGGCATTGCATGACGTGGACCTATTATATCATGCCACATGGCAGGGGTATTGCATAGTTGGCATGTACGTGGACCAATCAGAGGCCGCCGCGTGGTGGTCCGATTAGCCACAATGTAGTTTTTTTTACCAAAAAATGTGGTGGCTAGGAGATTTGAACCCCTAACCTCTCGCCGACCCAACGCCTTACATCCTAACACGCTACCACTACACCACTGATGTCACTTACTATGTATGGTGGCAATGTTTTATTTAAGGTTGAAGGGGTGGTGGTTTTGGAAAAAGGGGTGGAATGAGAGCTTAGCCTTCAGTCTTTCCCTCCTTATATATTATATATTGTATATATTTTAGCCAACGACAAGAGCCACGGGATATGGTTTAAAACCATATGCCATATATATATACCATGCCACCAAAATCGGAGGCTTGCAAGTTTGACCCCTGACCTCTGTCCAACAATTGCCATGATTTAGCAACGGGCCAATGCCCTATGCCTTGACCCTTATCTGCCCAACCTCCTTTTGAATTGAGGCGAGATTTGGTGCTTAATTGGGCACGCCACCCACATCCGCCAAAACGACCACGCCACCCTATTTAAACTATGGTTTGGAGTGGGGCCGAGCACAATAGCGGGTATGAACTTCAATGCATCATAGTTCCCGAGGTGATAATCCATACGATAATTGTACAGTGACTGTACAACACAGGTACAGAGGGTCTCGAATTGCGTGCCAAGAGAGGTCCCATGAAAACCATACAGTCTTTATACTCATTTTTCATGATTTTTCGAGATGGTTAGAGTGGTGTGGTTTGTTTTTGCATCAGATAGCCTGAATTTTAGAGTGTCCTTGGTATTGATGTAAATTGCAGCATTTGAAGAAATTAATAAAATCGATCTCACTAGAAGGGGCCCAGAGACGTAGTCCTTTATGGACGAACTCCATTATCAGTTGTTGTCTTAGATTTTGGTTTGCATCTTTATTATTTTGCATTCTTTATGCTTGTGTGCTCTTTAAAGTTGCTATTTTAAAACCTTCTTAAATATTTAATTATTGGAGCATTCACACATAAATATTGGTTAATTAACGATCCTACAAATTCAAATCATGTTTGGTATTAGAGCCTGCTTAACCATAGATTTGTGAGTGTGTGAATGATTACTAGGGAAAATATTAAGGCAGGTGAAGGAGAGCTTGTGCCTTTTGATCCATAAATTGAACGTACAATCCAAAGGAATAAAATGGAAGAGGATGATGCCCATTCAGAGCATGATAAGGATTTCCATAAATCCTTCTACAGAATGTCAGATATGGTTGAGAATCTATTTGCAAACTATCAAGAGAGATTGGACAAGAGGGAAAAAATGAAGGAAAAAGCAGTGAATCAGGAAATGGAGGAGACCCTCAAAAACCTCCATCTTCACCTTCAAGTTCAATTCAATTTCTAGTTTGGCTTCTTATTTTCATTCTCATCATTCTAAAGGTCATAAGAAAGATGTTTCTAATATACCATTGCTAAAGCTTTATGTAAATTTTGATTTACCTATGTTTAATGGAGAACTTAACGCTAAAAAATTGGATAACTAGATTAGACAAATTGAAGTATATTGCAGGATCCAAAAAATTGCAGGTGATGAAGAAAAAATCTAGTTGGCCACACTCCATCTTGGTGGCACTTCTTTCATCTGGTGGGAGAGAAAAACTCAAGAGGATATTCTTACTAAAGGTACAGTTATTTCCTCATGGTATGAGATTACTACAACATTGAAAAAACAATTCTATTTGTTGGGTTATATGCAACAGGCTACGATGGATTGGTAGAACTTTAGACAAGGTAAGGGCCAAAATGTGCATTAATACACACAAGAGTTTAGAATGAGGAAATTAGTGCTGGGTATACCTCTTTATGTTAGTTTTTGTACCTAGGGAAGTGTTCCCCTAGTGACTTTTTTCCTAAGTCACTTAGAAAGGGGGGAAAAAGTGACCCTCACATTAAATGACTTGTGAAAAGCATTTAATGAGACTTTATAAACTTAAAGTCACTTTTTGATAAATTTAAGTGGGTGAGGGAAATTAATAATTTATGAGAAGTAAATGGAGCATTTAATTTCCACTATTGATCTAATTCAATCTCATCCATTGGATTATGAGAACCCTAGGGTTTGATCAAAAAGAGAAGGGAGGCATTTCATTTCTCACTTTTGAGAGAAGCTAGAGAAGAGAGAGTAACACGATATCCAAGGAGAGTTTTTTCAGGACAGAAATCGAGGAAGTTTCTAGCAATTGATATAGTCACATTCCCAAGACAGTTGCACACATTTCGAGGGTCCTTATAGGAAGCATTTATTGTTGTCTGTACAACACACATTTCGAGGTGTTTTGGATGGGTATTTGGCACAGTTTCCAAGACAAAAATTTGCTACACGCAAATCAAGGAGATAGGAACATATTTCTAGAGTCCGTACGAACTGTACCTTTCTGCACAATTTTTGAGGTAGTCTACTACACGGATTTCGAGAATATTGGCATAGTTTTTGAGGTGCTATTTTGGCACATAAATCGAGACAGAATTGTGGCACAAAAATCGAGACAATTGGTTCAGTTTTGAGCTATAGTTTGGCACAGAAATCAAGGAAGATTTCTTAGTGACTTTGGGTGGTTGAGATAAGTACATCTTTGTCTGATAAAAATTATTGTACTGATATATTGTTGAAGAAATAATAAACTCTCTCTCTCTCTCTGATTGGTTTTCCCTGTGGGGGTTTTCCAGGGCTATTGGCCGAAAATTCCAAGTCTGATTTTTAATGGTGTGCATGTTAAATTATATTTCTGCCTGTTAAAGTGATTTTTTCAACGTGTTTAATTGCCTGAGAATTTTCATAAGTAATTTCTAGCCTATGCAAAACTGGCTAGGAATGAAAACCACTGAAATGTTGACATAAACCAGCAGGCTGAAAACACAAAAAGATTTACATGGTATCAGAGCTTGGGGGCAGAAAACAGTAATATTTTGCAGGCACACAAAAATTTCCAGAACTCAGTAATTTCAGTAATTTTCTTCTATTAGTGAACAACACTTTGTTGGGTTGAAGTAGAGATGGCTACAGGACTTAGGTTGGAGGATAGGCTAGATGGGACAGGGAACTTTGTTCCATGGAAGGCTAAGATTTTGCTGGTTTTAGAGGAAAATGAGATGTGGGAGGAAGTGGTTAGAATATTACAACAAACCCCATTCAGATTCTCGCTGCTACAGATGCAACAGCATTATCAGCCTTCAACAAGAAGGACTGTAAAGCTAGAAGAATAATTCTTGATGCAGTTAAAGATCATATCATCCCTCACATTCAGGAAAGGCTAGGGCACACTTGATGTGGAATACTTTGACCAGTTTGTATGAGAGTACCAATGAGAATTGGAAGATGGTTATCAAGGAGAAACTCAAGAGTATAAAGATGAATGGAGGAGAGGGAGTGACAGCTTACCTTACCAGGATATTTGCAGTTAGAGATAAGCTAACAGCAGTTGGGGAGGTGGTCATTGCTATTGAGCTTGTGCGTACAACAGTGAATGGGGATTCAAAGCTTTGGGGTGCATTTGTGCAGGCTATAGTGGGTAGAGAGAACCTACCTTCTTGGGAGAGACTATGGGATGACTTTGTGCAGGAGGAGACCAGGAGAGGTCTTGTACATGGTAGTTCATCACAAGGTAGGGAAGATGAGGAGAACGTGGCTTTGATAACAAAGGGGAAGAAGAAGAAGAAGAAGAAGGGTCCCAAGAAGGGTGGGGCCAAGCAATAGCAGCAGCAGCAGGGTGGGCATAAGAAGGACTTGAGTAAAATCAAGTGTTATGGTTGTCAGACATTTGGGCACTATGCTTCATAGTTCCTAAACAAGAAGAAGAAGGGACAGCAGACGTCAGCTTCAACAGAGGTTGATGACTTTGGAGACATATTTCAGAGAGAGTTTTCTCTGTGTGCTGGACAGATTGAGAGAGAGAGAGCCTCTTTAGTTACCAGCACTGATGTGGATATGGAGATGGAGCATTCCTTGTTGGCAGGCCATTAGACAAGTTCATCCACCACTGGTACTTGGTATATTGACAGCGGAGCTTCAAGCCACATGACAGGAGCTCGAGAGATGTTCTCCGAGCTATCACAAACAGGTACAGCTGTGAAGTTTGTACTAGGTGATGACACCATTGTTAGAGCAGTTGGTCGTGGGACCATTACATTTCAGAGGGAGTTTATGAGTCCCATGACTCTGAGGGATGTGTTAGATGTCCCTGGGTTGAAGAAGAACCTTGTATCATTTTCCACCATTGAGGACAGGGGTCTTGGGGTATGTTTCTCAGATGGGAGAGTGCAGGTATTCCCCAGGACTATAGGAGTATCTACCCCCCGGGACATTGGGGTTACATGTGGAAAGATATACAAGCTCTTGTTTCAGCCGCAACACGCTATAGCACACAGCAGCAGTAGTGAGCTATGTGAGCTATGGCATCGGAGGATGGCCCACTTACATCACCCAGCTCTGAGATTGTTGAGGAGCATAGTTACAGGTTTACCCGAGTTCAACACTGAGCAGAGTGATGTGTGCAGGGGGTGTGCTTTGGGAAAGTACACCAAGACTACTTTTCCAAGTAGTGACACTAGAGCCACAAGAGTGCTTGACTTGATCCATTCTGATATTTGTGGTCCTATGTCATCAATCTCTTTGACTGGTTTTGAGTACTATATCATCTTCATTGATGACTACTCCAGGAAGACCTAGATCTACTTCTTGAGGAGCAAGATGTCACCCTTAGTATTGAGTGTCTTCCAAGGGTTCAAATCCCTTATGGAGAAGCAGATGGGGAGGACGATTTGGATGTTGAGATCGGACAATGGGGGTGAGTATACCTCCAAGGATTTCAATGATTTTTGTAGACAGGAGGGTACATAGAGACAGATGACAGTTCCCTACACTCCTGAGCAGAATGGAGTAGCAGAGAGGAAGAATAGGTCGATTGTGGGAGCAGCGAGAGTGATGCTCCATGAATAGGGGTTACCGTTATTTCTATGGGAAGAGGCATGCAGTACTGTAGTTTATCTGCAGAACAAGAGTCCTCACTGTGCTGTGGGGAGGAAGACTCCTGAGGAGATGTACACAAGAAAGAAGCCTGAGGTGAGACACTTTCGCATATTTGGTTCTTTGACTTACTCTCACGTCCCTTCTGAGAAGAGGATGAATTTTGATCCCACTACAGAGAGAGGCATCTTTGTGGGATATGATGAGACTTCGAAGGATTACCAGATTTATCTTCCTGGCCAGAAGAGAGTTGTAGTGAGGTGGAAAGTGAAGTTTGATGAGGGGAGAGCCTTCAAAAAGTCCAGAGAGATAGAGCAAAGGGAGCAACAGGCTCCCACACCTCAGGTGACTTAGGCTTCTTCGATACAGGTTTCAGGTCCACAGGTTTCCAGAGTGACTGGATCACAGAGTACAGGGACAGCTCCTACAGGTTCAGTGGTTCAGGTGACAGGTACTTCAGGGACAGGTTACAGGTTCTTCAGGGACTGGTTCATCAGTCACTGGTCCTCGGGGTGTTGGACCTTCTGCTTATGGGAGTTCCTTAGATGAGGATAGACCAGTATGGGAGGAGCCTTCAAGGAAGAGGAAGCCTAAATAGCTTCAAGACACCTTGAAGGAAGTAAAGGCATTTGGTAGACCCCAGGAGGAGATTAGGACAGTAGTGATGCCAGACAGATTAGGTATGGGTTTTGTTGCGAGTCTTCATGACTCTGAGCCTTCCACATTTGAGGAGGCTTCTCAACATCAGGTATGGAGAGATGTCGTGATGGAAGAGTACCATTCCATCATGAAGAATGATGCTTGGGAGATAGTGTCAAGACCAGAGGGGAAGTCAATTGTGACTTCCAAGTGGCTTTACAAGATAAAGCATGTTGCAGATGGTAGTGTGGAGAAGTACAAGGTTCGGTTTGTGGCTCAAGGGTTTTCACAGGTTGAGGGAGTTGACTATGATGATACTTTTGTGCCAGTTGCTCGGTATTCTTCCATTAGAGCAGTGATTTCTATAGCAGCAGAGATGGGTTGGAAGATCCACCAGATGGATGTGAAGACCGCATTTCTCAATGGTCTTCTGCAGGAGGAGGTGTACTTAGAGCAGCCACAAGGATTCGAGATTCATGGGAGGGATTCTCATGTGTGCAAGCTGAGGAAAGCCTTGTATGGACTGAAGCAAGCTCCTAGATCTTGGTACTCCAGGATCAATATGTACTTGACATCGATGGGTTTTCAGAAGAGTGAGGCTGATCCCAACCTATACTACATTGTCATTGGTGGAGATCCTCTCATTCTTTTGTTATATGCTAGTGACTTATTTATCATAGGGGATGAGCGTCTCATTGCACATTGCAAGAGAGACCTTGCTGCGGAGTACGAGATGACTGACATTGGGTTGATGCATTATTATCTGGGGATGGAGGTTTGGCAAGAGCCTGGACATATTTTCCTAGGACAGGGGAAGTATGCAGTTGATATTCTGAGGAGATTTCGGATGGAGGATTGCAGGTCGATGTCTACACCTATGATCACCAATTGGAAGCAACTTCATGCTTATGAGGGTAAGTTGGTGGATCCTACACTTTATCGTTAGCTCATTGGATCGTTGATGTATCTGGTCAACACCAGACCATACTTGTGTTTTGTGGTGAACACTCTTATCCAGTTCATGGTGGAGCCTAGGAGTTTACATTGGACTGCCGCAAAACATGTGCTGAGATACCTAGCAGGTATAGTGGACTATGGTTTGGACTACAGGGGTTCGGGTGAAGTCAGTTTTGTTGGTTTCACAGATTCAGACTGGGCAGGTAGTGTGAGGGATTGGAAGAGAACTTCTTATTGTTATTTCAGTTTGGGATCGGTAGCAGTGTCATGGTTCAGTCGAAAACAAAAGTCCATTGCATTGAGTTTCGTTGAGGCTGAGTATATGGAATCCAGTCAGGCTACTTGCGAAGCATTGTGGCTTCATAAGTTGTTGGTATATTTATTTGATAAGGAGATTAGATCTACGGTGATCTGTTGTGACTATCAGAGTTGCATCCAGCTCTCAGAGAATCCAATGTTCCATGACAGGTCAAAGCACATTGAGATCAGGTGCCATTTCATCAGCGACTACATCCAAAGAGGAGTAGTTGAGTTGCAATATATTTCCACTGATGAGAAGGTAGAAAATATCCTGACAAAATATTTGGGGAGGGGCAAGTTTGTCTTCTTCAGAGACAAGTTGGTAGTGGTGCAGAACACCTTCCTCGGTAAGAGGGAGTGTTAGTTTTTGTACCTAGGGAAGTGTTCCCCTAGTGACTTTTGCCTAAGTCACTTAGAAAGGGGGAAAAAGTGACTCTCACATTAAATGACTTGTGAAAAGCATTTAATGAGACTTTATAAACTTAAAGTCACTTTTTGATAAATTTAAGTGGGTGAGGGAAATTAATAATTTATGAGAAGTAAATGGAGCATTTAATTCCACCATTGATCTAATTCAATCTCATCCATTGGATTATGAGAACCCTAGGGTTTAATCAAAAAGAGAAGGGAGGCATTTCATTTCTCACTTTTTGAGAAGCAAGAGAAGAGAGAGTAGCACGATTTCCAAGGAGATTTTTTCTAGCACAGAAATCGAGGAAGTTTCTAGCAATTAATACAGGCACATTTCCCAAGGTAGTCGTATAGTACGGATTTTGGGTACATTTCCCAAGACAGTTGCATGCATTTCGAGGTCCATACAGGAAACATTTATTGTTGTTCGTACATCATGCATTTTGAGGTGTTTTGGCTAGGTATTTGGCATGGTTTCCAAGACAAAAATTTGTTGCACGCAAATCGAGGAGATAAGCACATATTTCTAGAGTTCGTACAGTCCGTACGTTCTGTACCTTTCTACAAAGTTTTCAAGGAAGTATGTTGCATGGATTTCAAGAAGATTGGAACAGTTTTCAAGGTGTTGTTTTGGCACAAAAATCGAGACAGAATTGTGGCACAAAAATTGAGACAGTTGGTTCAGTTTTGAGTTACAGTTTGGCACAGAATCAAGGCATATTTCTAAGTGACTTTGGGTGGTTGAGATAAGTACATCTTTGACTGATAAAAATTATTGTACTGATATATTGCTGAAGAAATAATAAATTCTCTCTCTCTCTGACTAGTTTTCCCCATGGGGGTTTTTCCAGGGCTATTGGCCGAAAATTCTGAGTCTGCTTTTTTAATGGTGTGCATGCTAAATTATAAAACTGTCTATTAAAGTGATTTTTTCAGCGTGTTTAATTGTCTGAGAAATTTCATAAGTAATTTCCAGCCTATGCAAAACCGACTGGGAATGAAAACCACTGAAAAATGTTGACATAAACCAGCAAGCTGAAAACAAAGAAAAATTTACACTTTATACTCAATAGACACTTCTTAAATACATAGGAGGATTTCATAGTTACTTAATACATACAATTCTTATGTTCAATTTGACTACCCGAGATGAAGTGTGTGTTCAAGCCACCCATATCGAATCTAATGGGAAGAACAC
The DNA here is from genome assembly GCA_027924585.1 of Larix kaempferi. Taxonomy (NCBI): domain Eukaryota; kingdom Viridiplantae; phylum Streptophyta; class Pinopsida; order Pinales; family Pinaceae; genus Larix; species Larix kaempferi. The sequence continues at coordinate 13,196,553 of BSBM01000893.1, forward strand.
TTCTGATAAATTTTCCAAGAAGCCTTTCAAACTAGGTGGAAACAAGTTTAAAGGAAAAGGGAAATGCAAGCACACAACTATCATGAAGACATAGGAGATAATACCACATGCACACATTGTTAGAAAAGGGGTCATGATGTCTCAAAATAATGGAAGCTTAATCCAAAAAAAATTCAGAACAAAAAGTAAGATCAGAAGACTAATGCCACTCTCCATCATGATTTGGGATCAAAATTTGGAGATCAGATGAAAATCATAGCCCTTGTATTAAAAGGTAAAAATCCTTTTGTTTTTGTTTTAAAAGTTGAACTTGTTCATGATGAAAAGAAGAGGAGTGAGTTGTTTCACATAAGGGTGATTTCTAAGCATACTAAAATTGATACTTTATTTGATTGTGGATCACAAGCTAACTTGATATTATAAGAGATAGTGTAAAAGCTCGGTTTAGAAACAAAGCCTCAACCCAAACCATATCCACTTGGATGGGTTTGTGAAAATGAACAATTACAAGTTTCTAAGCTGTGTAGACTCATGTTTGCTATCACTTCTTGATTTATGGATGATTTTTATTTGGATTTCGTCCCATTGGATATTTGTGGTATTGTATTAGGTATCCCTTATCTTTATGACAGGAAAGAAATCTTTTATAGAGAAGAGAACAAGTACCAACTAACCAAGGATGGTGTTCAGTACATTGTTCGAGCTAATAATATGAAAACTAATCTATATTGGGTTTCTACGAGTAAAATGAAGAGATTAGTTAATGCAAGTAAAATTTGTGTTCTCATAATTGTTAAAAGCTAAAGATGCTGATAAGATTGATGTTTTTAAAGGTTGTGATCCTAAACTTAAAGATGAATTGGTTAAGGTTGTTGGTATGTTTGATGCAGTATTCCAGGAACCTAAAGGATTACCTCCTAAAAAAAAATACAACATGACATCCATTTTCAACAAGATGCTCATCTTACGAATATTGGTATGTATCGGTCATCCGTGATCGAAAATGCAGAGATCAAGAAGCAAGTTCAAGAATTGCTCAAAATAGGGTACATTCAACCAAGTTCATCTCCATGTGGTTCATTGATTGTTTTGGTACCAAAGAAGGATGCTACATGGAGGATGTGCGTGGATTACAAATCCTTGAACATAATCATGGTCAATAATCGATATCGTCTTCCTCGTATTGATGATATTTTGGATTAGTTAAAGAATGCATTTTATTTCACTAAGTTAGACTTGAAAAGTGGTTATTAGCATATTAGAATCCATGAAAATGATATTTGGAAAAAATATTTTAAAACTAAACACAGTTTATATGAATGGTTGGTTATGCTCCTGCAACTTTCATGCAGGTTATGAATGATGTATTTAGGCCATTCATTGATGACTTTGTAATAGTCTACTTAGATGACATCCTCATATTCAGTCAAAGTTGGGAGGATCATTTCAAGCATGTTAAGCAAGTCCTAAATGTTTTAGCAAAGGAGAAATTGTATTTGAAGATGCCCAAATTTGAGTTTGGAAAGACATCTTTGGTTTATTTAGGACACATTGTAGGGGGTGGTGAGTTGATGATTGATCCCTCTGAAGTTGAGGTCATTCAAAATTGGCCTAAGCCGAATAATATAACAGAAGTTAGAAGCTTCCTAGGAGCAACCCAACAATGGAGAAAATTTATTGCTAACTTCTCATTTATTGCTTATCCTTTACATGCTTTGACAAGTGTGAAACAAGTCTTTTAATGGGGAGGAAAAAAGCATAAATCCTTCAACACTTTGAAAGAAAATATAAGCACAACTCCAATACTTGCATTTCCATATCTACAACATCTAGTTGAGATTGAAATTGATGCTAGTGGTTATGCCATGGGGGCAGTCTTAATGCAACATAAGAAACCAATATGCTATCATTATTAAATATTCTCTAAAGCAATAGCTAACTATCCCACACATGATAAAAAGTTGTATGAATTATTACAAAGTGTGAAGAAGTGGAAACATTATCTAATGGGTAAAGAAACAATCATACATACTAATCATCAACCATTACAATATCTTCAATCATAGACTAAGCTACAACAATCAACACATTTCAAATGGATGGGATTCTTACAAAAATTTCACTTAATCATTAAATATAAAAAAGGATTTCAGAATAAAGTAGAAGACATGTTAACAAGACTTCCAATCAATGCATCTATTATCTTGCAAAATAGTCCATTGGCTCATGACAATTACATTGAACAATATGCCCAGGATGAAGACTACAATATGTGTATGAATATTTAATGCATGGAACTCAAATTGGAGAATTGGATTATCATATTCATGATAAGTTGTGGTATCATCTTAGAAAAAATTGTAGTCCACAGAGTGAAAGAGTTCATGTAATTAGAGAAGCTCATACTTGTCTTATATCTGGTTACTTTGGTGTAGGAAAGCCAATAGCTTAGCTTCATAGGTATTTTTATTGAAATCAAATGAATGAAATTGTATCCAAATATGTAAAGGGATGTGTTATGTGTGCTATAAGTAATCCAAGTAACAAAAAATTGGGCTTGTACACTCCACTCCCTATACCTTCTTGTCCATGGGAAAGTGTGTCTACAGATTTTATGGGAGGGTTACCTACGTCTAGGAAAGGTCATGATTAATTGTATGTGGTTGTGGATATGTCCAGTAAAATGTGCATCTTAATGCATTGTAAAAATCATATAATAGCAGATTTGACTTCTCGATTGTTCTTCCAGTATGTTTGGGTTAATTTTGGGTTACCCACTTCTATTGTATCTAATCGGGACTTTCGCTTCCTTGCGAAGTTTTGGTCAAATTTGTGGGGAATGATGGACACTAAGTTGAAGAAGATAACTGCTTTTCATCCACAAACTGATGGCCAGACTGAAGTAATCAATCGTACAGTGGTACATCTACCCCAAGGACATTTTTCTAAGTATCCAAGATTTGGGATGAACCGTTGCATTATGTACAACATGCCTACAACCGTGCCATTCACATTTCTACAGAAAGGTATCCATTTGAGACATGTTTTGGTTACTTTCCAAAGTCTCCTATAGTATTTGTTTATGGGAAAGATTCTGTGGAATATGGACAAGTTGATGCAAACAAGACCTTGAAGTTCATCCAACAGATCTAGTTGGTACACCATGCAGTACAAGAACAATTGAAAAAGAGCCAAGCCTAGTATAAGACAAGACATGACAAGCATAAAGTGGATCATCATTTCCAAGTTGGTGATCAAGTTTGGCTTCATATCAACAAATATCGACTTAAAGGTGAACATCAAAAGCTTGAACTTTTCAGGTTTGGACCCTTCACAATTTTTGACAAAGTTGGTAACAATGCCTTCTAATTAGATTTTCCTCCATATATGCAGATATATTCCATTGTGAATGTGGAAAATTTGAAATTGTATGAGCCTCCTATGATTATGGATCAATAGGAGATTGTTCATGTTCCTTATGTAGATGATTTTGCACTTGAATATATTGATGAGTTGTAGGAAGAAATTATTGGCTCATATGCTCGTTCTTTAGCTTTTCAAGATAGACCCAGGTTCTGCACGGTTCAAGGAACCAACAAAACCCCTTTTCACCGACCCTTTCGGCAATAATCTGCAAGCAGATTGAGGTCTCACTCGAGGTGAAGTTATGGGGAGGTTGTAGAATCAAGTTTCCACATCTGGGTGATGCGCGGTTCGGACTGGCTTGCGACGTAGAGATTCTTCTCTCCTCAAGATCTTCGACTAACGAACAATGCACTATAGGACTCGCACTGCGGAAGAACCAAGTAGACAAGGGAGCTACGCTACTTCGGGTTGCGCGGTTGGACACTTAAACACTTTTAGCATTCGCCAGATCTGCGCAACTATGTAACTTATGCCTTTATCCATACACATTACTTAGATTATTCTATATCTGATGTCCTCTAAAATGAAATATGCATACATTCACAAGTATTTACCGCCCGTATATTTGACTTAGAGCAAGATTATTTAGACTTTAATCTTGTCATTCACATTCCATAAATATAGACAAGGACATGAATATGAAAGAATAAATGTGCATAAGCAAATACAACATCATGAGCAACTAACACATTCACATAAATCTCATCACACAACAAAGGATTTAACGCGGTTCACCCCCAGGATGGGAGCTACGTCCACATGAACTATTGTTTATTATAAATAGGAAGGGTTAAACAATTCCAGTCTGCGCACTCAATTACAAACTCTCTTCTCTCTTCAGTGGGTCTCTGCACACACAACTACAGAACCTATTTACAATAGTCTCTCAACAGAGATCAACAAAGCAGTTAGAGATTACTGTCTCAATACAAAATCCCACATAATTCAACCCTTTCCCTTACAAAAGATGCCCCTTTTATAGATTGTGCCCTTAGGTCACGTCTTTACAATCATGGCGGGCTAAAGCAAACCCTAAGGTACCTAAAATGGTGCAGTTACCCCGCTAACTAGATATGTTAGGCTATGATATAGACTTCATTGCCGTGGCCATCCTTCTGTGCTGTCTCTGGATTTTGGTATCTTCTGACTGCGCGTGGTCACATCGCTTTCAGCCCCTCTATTTAGCACATGCCGATGGGTCGCTTTCATCCCGATGTTCCTTCTCTAACGGTTTCATGCTCTCGGTTCGCTTAGTGTTTCCTATGCTCGTGCGACCGGTCGCTTTCCTTCTTCGCCACTCCTTACCCACCTCCTGAGAATATTGGAGAATCTTACCCAAAATAGATCACCGATTGATCTTACTGGAACTTATACCATTTTCATTCCTTAACTTCTGCCATGATGGATCTTCATGGAGCTTTCACTTCGCAACGCTGTAACTTCTACTTTGTCAGTGCTGTGTTGAGCTGTAACTTCGCAGCTCTAAAATTGTCTTGTAAAAAATGACTTAAATAGAAGGATAAGGAATTCATGAAGAGGATATGTGGAATATCTTCATGTGGGTATTAAAGGAATGCATCCAAGCAAAGCATGATGGATAGAGACTGGAAAGGTGAGGGAGTTGTACTCTCACTTGTTTGTTGAATAATTTTAGGATTTTGGTGGTCCAAAAGCTTCCAGTGGGGAGGTTTAATCCAGGAGGAATCCCAATATGTCCAAAAATCAAATTCTTAGAATGCTCATTAGAATTATGTTTTTGTGTAGGGCTCACTGAGAGCTTTCCGATGATGCTCGTTTCATAAAAAATGGACTTCGGATGCAAAATATATCGTGTTCTGAAATTTCGACAAGACAACAAATGGCAAAAAGGGGGTGCCACGTGGCACCATTGAAAGGGTTACACATGGCCTATACAGCGTTGATGTGGCACACTCATAGAGTGTTGTGTGGTAGGTGGCGTAGAAACTAAGTTGGCATTGCAGTGACATGGACCTGTCATATTGAGCCACATGGAAAGGGTATTGCATAGTTGGCATGTACGTGGACCAATCAGAGGCTACCATGTGGTGGTATGATTGGCTACAATGCCATTTTGTTTACCAAAAAAAGTGGTAGGCAAGGGATTCGAACTCCTGACCTCCTACCATCCCAACAACTTACATCTTATCGCCCTACCACTACACCATCGGTTCCGTTTACTGTGTATGGTGGAAATATTTTATTTAAGGTTGAAGGGGTAGTGGCTTTCGAAAAGGGGTGGATCAAGGTTTATCCCTCGGTCCCTCCCCCCTTACGTATTACATATTGTATATATTTTAACCAATGGTGGGAACCAACAACAAGAGCCACATGCTATGGTTTAAAACTATATGCCATATATATATACCATGCCACCAAAACCGGAGGCCCACGGGATTGACCCCAAGACCTTTGTCCAACAAATGCAAAGGTTTACCAATGGTCCAATTCCCTATGCACTGGCCCTTATCCGCCCAACCTCCTTTTGAATTGAGGTGGGATTTGGTGCCCAATTGGGCGTGACACCCACGGGAACCAAAATGACCACGCCACCCTATTTAAATTGTGGTTTGGAGTGGGGACGAGCAAAATAGAGGGTACAAACTTCGATGTAGCACAGTTCCCAAGGAGGGAATCTATACAATGAACATACAATGATCGTACAATGCAGATACATATGGTTTCAAACTACGTAACGGGGGGGGATCCTGGGAAAACCATAAAGTGTTTATACTCATTTTCACGATTTTTTGAGACGGTCACAATGGTGCAATTTATTTTTGCAGCAGGCGTTCTGAATTTCAGACCATCCTTAACATTGATGTAAATTGCAACATTTGAATAAATTAAGAAAATTGGTCTCACTGGAAGGGGCCCAGAGATGTAGTCCTTTATGGATAAACTCTGTTATCAGTTGTTGTCTCAGATTTTGGTTTGCATCTTTATTATTTTGTATTCTTTATGCTTATGTGCTCTTTAAAGTTGTCATTTTAAAACCTTCTTAAAAGTTTAATTGTTGGAGCATTCACACATAAATATTGATTAATTAATGATCCTGCAAATTCAAAGCATTGACGTCCACTTAGATCAATTTTGATCTATAGGACCTTTAGAAAGAAAAGAAAGGAACTAGTTGGTTTGCTTTAGATTTTTATTTTCGTGCTCAAAAATATTTGAGAGGAGCGTTTCTAAATTACTGTAATTTTGATGAAATAAAAGGTTGGGTAGGTTTGTATTGTAACACAAACTTTGAAACTAAGATATTATGTGGGTGTACGTAGGGAAATCTAAGAGGAAGTGCTTTTCATCATGAACACTCATAGTCTCACGAAGATGATAAATCCTTTTATCGCACAAAGTTTTAGGAAAGGTCCAACGCCCTATTTCACTATATATCTCATGAGAGTTCATTCTTATTTTAGTTATGTGGATCTTCTTCTTTACGTTAGTTAAGATAGAGAGATAATTTTGATCTTCAAGATTAGGGTTAATGACCTCATTGTAATATCTTAATTTTCACTTATCCTCTAAATTTTCATCAAGCGACAGCTTCCCTTTGAACTTAGAAGTAATAATATCTTTAATAGCTTCTATATTTTGCAAAGTGACATTTTCGTCAATACCCCACATATTTAACCAAGGCATGACATCTTTATGCCAACCTCTCTTGAGCCTTATGTGGTTTGATTGGAATTTAAAGCAATTTTCAGAAGTCTCCCAAGCTATTTATTTTTTTCCTTGTATATTAGGTACGTAGTCATAGCTATGCTCTCAATGGGGAATGACCCACTTCAATCAGGAGAATAGGATATGGCGCATTGATTTTAATTTTAAGATTGTAAGTTATAAAACGCTTCTGGATTTACTCAATCCTTTTGCAAGATTCTCTAAAGAGGTTGTAGCTCCAAACTTCACACTCATTCAAGAAAACATGAATGATGAAAGTTTCAAAGATAAATTTCTTTTTATCCTACATCACAAAATTTACCAACTTACCATTGTTTTGTAAAATTTATAATAAATATTAAATTTAATAATTAAAATAATAAACCATATATATTTTAAAATAATAATTACAAAAAATCAATTAAAAATTAACATCACATCAAATCAAATATATATATATATATATAACATTTTCAATTATGAAATCATTGTAATTTACGGTCTCCATGGCCCTCCTTTTAATACTACTAGATACAATTCTCTCAAATATTCATTATTAAAACCATATGACAATGGTATACAAACTCCCATGCTATCATTATGATTTGTGGTATATCATGGGCCCTCCTTTTTAAAATTGCATACATCAAATTAATTGCAACAATAAGATTAATGAATATCATATTCTTTCACATGTTTTGCTTTCAAGATGTTTTGAGATATTTATTATTAAAATTATATTTCAAAATAGGGTATACAATATATTTATATTTTTTCTATATAAAACTATATATATTATATAGGGTATAAAATATGTTTATATTTTTTCTATATAAACTTATATATATTAAATAGTTTAGTAATTAAATTGTTGTGTAGAGGTGGATCTCTTATCCTATAAATAAGAGGTTTTTATACACCAAATTAATGTCTAGTTTAGTTATGACATTACAAATATATTATTATTATTATTATAAATGTCATATTTTTTTATCCACTTCTGTTGTTCTGTGGATAAGGTTTTTTGTTGAAGTAGATATTGAAGGTTGTTGTGATTTGTACGTATCATGAATTTACTACCCAATAGGTATTGTCACCATTTTTCTAATGCATGTATAATAGCAAGCATCTCCTTATCATAGGTTTACTTTAATACTTTGCTCTTGTTGAGCTTCCAATTTTCAAAAGCAATCCGATGGTCACCATGCATCAACATTACACCTATTCCAAAACCTGAAGCATCACATTCTACCATGAAGGGATTTGTAAAATCAGGAGTTTCCAACACATGTGTGGATGTCATAACCCGTTTTAAAGTTTCAAAACACTCCTTTGCTTTGTTATTCCATTGGAAGGAAATTTTCTTTAGTAGATCTGACAATGGTGATGTCAAATGTGCATAGTTTTTTATGAACCTTTGGTAATAACCAATTAGACCAAAAAAAACCCCTTAACCTTGTTATATTATAGAGTTTTGTCCATTATGTGATGCTCTGATTTTAACTGGATCTACTTTTTCTCCTTCCTTGAATATGATATGACTGAGGTATTCTATTTCTTCCTTCCCAAAGGTGCATTTCAATATTTTTGCATAAAACTGATTTTCTTCTAAGAGGGAGAGTATCATTTCTAAGTGCTTAAGATGATCCTCCCATGTCTCACTATAGATAAGAATGTCATAAAAAAGACCAATGCGAACTTTCTTAAGTAGGGTCGAAAAAGTTCATTCATGGTTGCTTGGAAGGTAGCAGGTGCATTGGTTAATCCAAATGTCATAACCTTGAATTCATAGTGACCTTCATGAGTTCAGAAGGAGGTCATTGCAACATCCTCTAACCTTACTAGTATTTGTTAATAACCTAATCTTAGATCTAGCTTGGAAAAGTATTTGGCCCCATGGAATCATCCGACATCTCATCTATGAATGGGATTGGAAATTTGTCTTTTGCTATTATCTTGTTAAGACCTCGATAATCCACATCTTAATCAATATTGTATTAACCTCTCTATTTATGTCTTATGATGGTGAGGATATTGATAAGGTTTGATGTTCACAGAAGCTGAACTTGGTTTAACCTCAATTATGTGCTCATTTCTCTTTCTGATGGTAATTTCATTGGAAGATCTTGGAATACCTTCTTGTATTTTTGGTTTAATCCTTGGATTTCTAGCTGTTGGCCATGAGCCAATTCTACTGTTGATATCTCTATTTGATGACATTCTGCCACAAATTTTGGTGCCCCTTTTTGAATAATTTTCTCCATTTGTTGTGAATATATTATTTGTGTGGGGGGTGGTTGGAAACCATACAATTTGTATTTTCTTCCTTCCCACTTGAATTTAATGAATTGCTTTTGATGATTTGTGAAGTACGTACTTAACGTAAGTAGCCATTGAATTCCCAAGACAATGTATATGCCTCCTAAGGGTATTGTGTAGAATCCAGATTCCATGTTATAATTGTTTATTTGTAACTTGACCTTATGACACATTCATATACCATCGATCTTCTTCCCATATGCTACCATAACTATTATATATCTGATTGGATATATGAACAAGTTTAATCTCTTTTACATATTCACGTCTATGAAATTATGGGTGCTTCATGTGGTTATAAGTATGAAAACATTCTCTTCTAATTTGGCATGCCCTCTTAATTTCAATGTTTGCGGTTGCGCGATACTTGTTATTGTGACTAGAGATATCTTAGGCATTACCTCTTCAACCTATACATTGATATCAAGATCTCCCTCCTTGCTAGTTTCATCCTCGGAATTGCTGATGAGTGAGTCTTATTCCTTCTCCACTTCACAATTATACAATTTTTTATTACTACATTTATGCCCTTTCACCCATTTGTGTCCACAATATCTACACTTGTTTGCCTATTTTTTTTTTCTCTCTTCTGTGTCTTACGTTTTTTTTCATTCTCCCTTACGTGCGATGGTATGTAGTTGTTAGACTTATACAATGAGAATTTATTGGATCCTTCATTTGAATATTTATTGGATTTCTTTGGTCCTGTGAATGATGACTTATTGTACTTGTTTTTGTTTTCGATTAATTTGGATGCATATCTAACATCCTCAATGGTTTTAAGTTTCCATAGCTTGATTTCACTACGGATGTAATCCTTTAACCCACATATATACATCTTTAGTAATTGTTCATTTGAGAATACATCTTGTCTTGTTGCAAGAACTTCCCTTCGTGCGTGTAATCTTTTATTTTCCCCTTTTTCTTTAGATGAACGAACTTATTATAGAGATCATCTTATTCTTTATCATGGAATCTTTTTAATAAAGCTGTGATGAATTTTTCCCAAAGGAAGGCACGAGTGGCACACTTCCCACTCCACCATAAAAACCAATCATTAGCTTCTCCTTCCAAATTATTTGTTGTTGTCATTATTTTCTCTTGTTATCCCATCGAAGGGTTTCATTCAAATATGCCTTCCATTTTATTGACCCAAACAACAACTCCTCTATGGTCCTTTCCATCATACTTTGCTAATTCTTTTTTGAAAATTTTTATGGTAGTCTCTTTCTTGATTTCTTGGAAAATGTGGACTACCTAGAATAATTGATTCACTCGATTCTGGCTTCCATTGTTCTGGCAATTTCCTTTTTATTTGTGATAGTTTGGTTATTATTGAACTTAGCACCAAATTAGTCTGATCCTTATCTTTTTGCTCTGTTTCCTTGACAACATTTAAATTATGGAATTGATCTTAAATGATCTGTAACCTTGTACTTTTTTCATTAGCGCTTGACAGTAGATTTACTTGTCCCACTTCCAATTTGTTTAGACTTTCCTTAATAAAATTTAATTCGTC